>CM060926.1:607341258-607796258 GCA_030737875.1 Allium sativum | reverse complement strand
TCCTCTTGATTAAGTATATTCCCTTGATTTCCCGGCTACAAGGTTGACACTGATTCCTTCCTTGATTTCACGGCTAAATGGAACACACAGTTTCCAAAACTATCACAAAACTACCATAGATGATTATAACAGCCCTATAACTCTTCAATAGCACTTCGATTCAGAGAGTAATGAGTAGATAATGAGAAGAGAAGAAGTTTTATATAATTAGACTTGAATTGGCAGAGTATAAGTGTAGAAATCATAAAAATATGAAATAATAATGGAGGAATGATGATGGAGAAGAAGAATGGTTAAAAATTTCAAAATCAACCCCTATTTATAAGATTTGAAAGGTTGCAATTCTTCTAAAACGTTACAAATGGTGAAAAGACACTTCCTTTCAATTTTGAAAATGTGTAGAAATCATAAAACTAGATAGACTATTTTTCAGCGGATGATGAGGAGGAAGATGAAATTCCAAGCTTTCTTCCTATCTTGACCATGAACTTAGTCATTTTGGAAAAATTCTTTTTGAGCTTCTTTTGATTGTTTACAATCTTCACTTGGTTTTGAACAATCATCTCTCTAGAAATGTTCTAGTGTAGATTGGACACTCAACACTTTCTAAAGAAGTTACTTCTTCTTCGACTTCCATAGGTGCTTGTTCTTGTTGCGTTCGAGCTTGTTTTTCTTCGAATGTCTCATAAGATTGTGGAATTTGCATAAGGTGTATGTTTGTGGAATAAAACACCTTTCTTGGCACAAATTCTTCTCCGTGAAGATCAATTCCAAAGTATTTGAAAATACAGTGAGATAAACTCCATAGTAAAGAGTGTTTTCTCTTGATGAAGTTTGTATGGGCTTGAACTCTCTGAAGTTATGTCGGCCCAATTGATGTTATAGCCGCCAATAATAGCAAAGAGGGCTTTTTGGACCTTGAGAGTTGGAATGTTAAAGTTTTCTGAATGAGGAGTGATGGTATGTTGAAGGAGATGGTTTACGATTCTTGTTTTTGGACAGAAAAAGCGATTCTTGAATTCCAGTTGAGCATTGCATTCGAATAGGTCATGATAAGTCTCTAAATCGGTTTCATCAACTTTGAAATCCGAAAATTCTGAGTCCATGCGTCTACAAATTAAGGTATAGCCCAAGATTTCAAAATCTAGGACGATTTGCATGCCTTTGACGCTACTCCAAATTTGGTCTTCATTGAGATTTGTATAGAACATCTTGACAAGCTTAGGATAACACACTTCATCGTTATCCTGAGAGTTAATTAGACTCAAAACTTCATTGTGGTTGAAGAGAGAGATAAGATCGTAGGACGGAAAGTCTCCAAAGATAGCGAAAGCACCCGTATTGACTTTAGCATTTGCTAAACAGTCAACATATGTTTTGTGTAACAACCCGGAAAATCAAAACGAATTTAAAAATTTTAATTTTGCTATTTTAGTGGATTTTAATATTTAAAATAAATTATTTTAAATAATAAAGACGAAAAGTATGTTTGAATCGATGTTTGAAAATAAATATATTCATTTTAATTATAAACAAGGCCTGAAATGGCATGGTAGTTTCAAAATTTGAATTCAAACTTTGACTGACTGTACCGGGTGCAAAATAAAACGGATTTTAGTGAAACCAAAAATATTTAAATCTGTTTATGAATATATTTCTAACGAAACTGAAAAATCGAAATTTCATAGCGGGAATCAAAAGTTATGGCCAAATAAATTTTCAGAAAGGTCGCTATAGAGTTTATATAGCCCGTGAAAATAGCCATTTTGCAAACGACCTCAGAATTCGATGAAACCACTTTTGTTAGATCCATGATGTCAAATTATTGCTAGGTTTCAAATTCCATAATTTTTGAAGTTAATATGTGAGCGTGGCAAAGGAAAATGTGTTTGGTTGATTTTAGTTAAATTGGATCGACCAGAAAATGGCCATTTTTCAAATGGTCTCAGAATTCGACGAGACTAGTTCTGTTGGGACCATATCGTCAAAACATAGCTAGATTTATTTTTCTGGAATTTTTGGGATCAGTATGTGGCCCCGACAAATTGAAATGTACGTTCAAATCAAATATTGAATGTTTTATATTTTGATTTGAACAAAAACTGAAAGATATAGTCGAATTGGCCTACAAAACATATCCCATTGTGTTCGGAATGGGGGTATTTAGCTAGGGACGACAATTGTTGGGTTTGGAGTTCGTTTGGAGAAAACCCTAATTTTTGAAATATATATATATATATATATATATATATATATATATCGGCGAATCACATTTTTTCTTTCATTAAATAAATTAAATAAAAAAGGCGGAAACCCTTTTCTCTCTCTCTGATTGGACGATGGTCGCTCTCCCAACCTTCTCTCCTCCTTATCTCCTTCCACACACACCAATATCGAACGCCCAAGTTGTGGTTTTTGAAGTACTCCTCACACTCTTCAAATCCATAGCACCCACGACCTCCATCACTTCGTAAATCGCAAGAATCGAGGCCGCAAAGTCCAGCCGTTCATGCCCAGTTTGCTCCTCAGATCTGAGTTCGAGCTGGCGGCGGTTGGCACCCCCTTGCGCGCGATTCCAAGCTCTATCTCGTGGTGAAGACCGATCGACAAATCGTAGCACAGATTTCGCGAAAATTCAAAACCTAGTTTTGAACAAAGCAGCGAGGTATACGGCTGTATAAATTTGAACTGATTTTCACACTTTTAAGCGTTGCAAACTTCTAAAAATCATATCTTTTTACTACGTTGTCGAAATCCAGTGAAACAAGAGACAGTGGACTCGCGTGGACGTCTTCTACATTCTAGAAGAGACCGGATATTTTTCTGAGCCTTCTACAATTTTTGGAGGAGTGGAACCCAATGTGAGATTTCTGATTTATAAACGATATGGAAATGATGATGTATAAATTATATAGTCGATCTATGAGTTATATAAGCATTGTACACCTCATGTATAAGCGTTGTATAAGTTGTATGTTCGATGTATAAGTTATATATGCGTTGTAAAAATTATATATGCGTTGAATGATATTGAAATGAAATCGCAATATAGTTATATACGTATATCTATATCTATATATATATATAGATATATATACTCCCTTTGTCCACAGACCATGGATGATGTATATTGGTTGTGATATTGTTTGGATTTGATTGATGTGAAATTTGGTGAATATCATGAATGGTTGATTGGAAATGATTGATTGTGGTTGAAATCCCAATAGGATTAGTATATGGGAAAATTCGTCTGCGTATGAACTAGATATTGAAATCCCCATTGTCAAAAGCTGCAAGGCTTTAAGGTAGAGCGAGGAGCCGTACTCGAGACGGTACCGGTTTTAACTACCTTGCCATTATGCTGCCGAAATTTTCTGAAATATTTCTGTGTTTGATTTATTTTCATGTATTGAAATATATTCATGTGATGAATGAAATAAAATGGTTTGAATGATAAAAATAACATTTTTATAGAATGAATGAAATAAAATGTTTTGACGGTAAAAATCACATTTTTTTATCATCTATATGAAGTATATAAAATACTCGTGCTTTGAAATAAATTGTTTTAACAATAAAAATCACATTTTTATTGTATGTACGAAGTATAGAAAATATTCATTTTTGAAATAAATTGTTTTACAAATAAAAATCGCATTTTTATAATATATATGAATTGCTAAAAATCTACATTTTTGAAATAAATTGTTTTGACAATATAAATCACATTTTTATTGAATGTATGAAGTATATAAAATAATCATGTTTTAAAATAAATTGTTTTGAAAATAAATTTTACATTTTTATTATACATATGAATTGTTAAAAATAGTGATGTGTTGAAATAAATATCTATTGGATAAAAATATCATTTTTATCACTTATATAAAATGAAATGGTTTTAAAATAGAAGAATAGATTATATATATATAATTAAAATAAATCGAATAACGAAGCTGCAGTTCGTGTTTTGAAACCGTGATTTCAAACGATTATTGCAGGAGATCCGATCATCGGATTTTCCCAAAACTAAAAACGTTGGGTTCGCTTTGGAAATATCTTTTCAACGACACCAATTTTGCAAAGATCAAACGGTTGGATTTTCTGGAATGTTTAATTCAAATCTGAATGAAAACAGCGCCAGAATCGATTATATATATATATATATATATATATATAATTAAAATAAATCGAATAACGATGCTACAGTTCGTATTTTGAAATCGTAACTTCAAACAATTGTACCGGAAGATCCGACCGTCGGTGTAATAACCCGGAAAATCTGAGCCAGTTTAAAATTTTTATTTTGGCAATTTTAGCGAATTTTGAATATTTAAAATAGATTATTTTAAATAATATCGACGAGAAATTTATTTTGAATATATTCGAAAGTATATATTATACGCGTCGTCGTTAGAATATAAATATTTATATATAATAATAAGTAGAATTGAAAATGGTGCGGTAGTTCGATAATTCGATTTCAAACTTCAATTGAATGTACCGGGTGCAAAATAATCCGGATTTTAGTGAAACCAAAAACATTAGGATCTAATTGATAATATCTTTCCAACGAATCCGAAAAATTGAAATTTCATAGCGGGGATCAAAAGATATGTCCAGTTGAAAATTCTGAATAGTCGCTATGGAATTCAGGCCCTTAAAAATGGGAATTTTGCAAACGACCTCGGATTTTGACGAAACCACTTTTGTTGGGTCCGTGTTGTCAAATTATTGCTAGGTTTCAAATTTCATAATTTTTCGAATCAATATGTGAGCGTGGCAAAGGAAAACGCGTTTGACCAGTTTTAGTTGATTTTAATCGACTGGAAAATGGCCATTTTTCCAACGGTCTCAGAATTCGACGAAACTAGTTTTGTTAGGACCGTATCGTCAATACGAAGCTAGGAAATATTTTTCGGGAATTTTTCTAGTTAGTATGTGACCCCGGTAATTTAAAATGTACGTTCAAAATTCAATATAGTGATTTAAATGTAAATTTAACGAAAACTGGTTGTAACAGCCAAATTAGCTTACAATACATATCCCATTGTGTTCAGAATGGGGGTGAAACGCTATGGACGACAGGCGGTGGGCCTTGTTTCGAGGTCGTATGAAAGAGTCAACAATAGGTTGAATTAAATAATTAAATAATAATAAAATAAAATAAAAAAAACCCCTTTCCTTTATCTCTGCCCCCCCCCCTAAATTTCATTTCAGTCGACAAAAAGAAAAAAGAAAAAAAAGAGGAAGGGGCATCGTGCCCCACCAGACTTCGCCGCCGCCTCCTCAGGGGCCATCGCCACCACCGCCGCTCGCTGGAGCAACCCCCCTCCTCGCGAAGGAAGACCGCGACCCTCCCTCCAGTTCCCCGCCCCAGTGTCAGCGCTCGACCGCGAAGACCCCACCTCGACCAGCCTGCGCCGCACCCAACCCTAGCCCATCTCCGACGTCCCCGACCCCCCCCCCCCTGCGCGCCTTAGCCCCGTCCCCCTCTTCTCCTTTTCCCTCCTCTTCCTCTTCTGAAATCCGCAGCCCCCTCTACCCTCCTCCGTCTGACGATTGTAAGTATTTTACTTATATAAATTGGTTTTAATTTTCAGTTTTATGTTTAGTGATTTTTGAATTAAAAAAAAAATATTTTTTTATTTATAAAAATATGATTTTTATATGAGGTAAGGGTAGAAAAGATTTTATTCAGTTAAAGATAGGATTTTTATATTAAGAAAAGGATTAAAAATATGATTTTTATATTTTTAAAGAATTAAAAATATGATTTTTATATTTTTAAAGTATTAAAAATATAATCTTTATTAAGTAGAAGATGTAAAAATATGATTTTTGTTTATGTAGAGAATTAAAAATATAATTTTTACATGATAGGAATATTAAAAATATCATCTTTATATAGGTAGCAAAATATAAAAATGGGATTTTTATAGTGATGTTTGAAAAGGTAAAATCTTTAAAATAGAAAAGGCGAAATCTTTAAAATAGAAAAGGCGAAATCTTAAAATAGAAAAGGAGAAATCTTTAAAATAGAAAAGGCGAAATATTTATATTTGAAAAGGCGAAATCTATATTTTTGAAATGGAATTTTTTATCTATATAACATCTTAGTAAAAATTCGATTTTTATATATTGAATAGCGAAGTAAAAATTCGATTTTTAAATGTATGAAGCGATTATAAAAATATGATTTTTAAATTGAAAGTGAATAAATAAAAATTTGATTTTTATTTTAAAGACATCAAAATATAAAAATGTGTGATTTTTACGTATGTAGTTGCTACGGGCAACGAAGATGACAAAAAGGCGAGAACAACGAAGGTTTCTGCAAAAGAAGAGTCGTGAAGTTAGGATAGCTTTCGGTGAGAACTTCTCACTCTTCAATTTCTATTCTAGTTATATATATGTACTAGGATGCAGACGGTGCTTAGTAGCACCCGACACAATCGTCCACAGACCATGGACTTGTTTGTTTGGTTGCATAGATTAGTTGGAATATTTGATCGAAATTGAATTGTTTGGTGTAATGAATTGATATGATTGATGTGTGAATGGCGTGGGCCTTCACTAGACCGGGGATAAGGCTAGGCCTTGTCCTGTTTCTAGTATCGTGCCGTTATGCCGGCGAAATTTTCTAAAATAAGTTAGAAAATAAAAATATCATTTTATTTAAAGAATGAACTGAATAGAAATTCATATGTTAAAATAAAATATTTTATCGTTAAAAATATAATTTTTAACGTGAATGTGAATAAATAAATATTCATTTACAAACCGGACGGTTTGTTTATGTACACCTATTTGAATGACATTGATTGGGTCGATAAATTTTACACATCACCCAACTGCACAATTAAAATCTGTGTTTGTTGATTTGAAACCCCACACGGGTGATGGGATGAAATATGAAGTCCACTCATCCTGATTGATTAAATATGTCGATCGATTGATTGACAGGCTGTATAAGCGTTAGATATCTATATTTGATGCTTATACAGTGTAGTGCACTTTGGTTGATGGTTGATTCTTTTTCAATGCTATTATATACATGTGTTGTATGAAAATCCATATAATTAATTTTATATGGTGATTGATTGGGCCTCATTCCAATTTAGAAAATAAAGAACAATATAAAATAAAGGTTCATGAGTTGACTGTACTCATCCGTTGAGATTAGTCATGTGTTGAACGAAATATTTTAATAATAAAATTTACTTCTTTATCAATATAAAATAAAGGTTCATGTGTTGACTGTACTCATCCGTTGAGATTAGTCATGTGTTGAACGAAATATTTTAATAATAAAATTTACTTCTTTATCAATATAAAATAAAGGTTCATGTGTTGACTGTACTCATCCGTTGAGATTAGTCATGTGTTGAACGAAATATTTTAAATAATAGAAATATTTGAAATAGAAATATTTGAAGTAAAAATATTTGAAAACGTAATATTTAAAACGAAATATTTGAAACGAAATATTTGAAATAGAAATATTTGAAACGAAATATTTGAAATAGAAATGTTTGAAAAGGAAATATTTGAAATAGAATATTTGAAAATAGAAGTATATGAAGCCGTGTTGATTAGAGTGACGCCATTTTGACGTGAACGATATTTATATCGATTTTATTCATTTTAAAATGAATATCGAAAAGTGATTTCGAAATCGCATGAATTGAATTGAAATTTGAATTAAATGAAATATAAAACGAATTTAATGAATTAAATATATAACGATTTCGAAATGAATTAAATATATAACGATTTCGAAATGAATTGAATATATAACGATTTCGAAATGAATTGAATATATAACTATTTCGAAATGAATTGAATATATAACGATTTCGAAATGGATTGAATAGAAAACCAATTTGAATTGAATCGATTAGAAAACCAATTTGAATTGAATCGAATAGAAAACGACTTTGAAATTGAATTGAATTGAAAACGAATTCAAATTGAATCGAAAGCAAATTGAAATGAATTCAAATTGAATTGAAATTTGAATTGAATAGAAAAGAATTTTAAAACGAATCTATAAGGAAAAATTCAATTTTGATTCGAATTGAATTGGAAGTTGAAATGAATTTTGAAAGGAATTTAAAAACTATTTATAAAATTCGTTTTAAATAGAAATCGATGAAATATATATTATATATATTATATATATAATAGAATGGTCTGAATAGAACGCGCCGCGCCGCGGCAGTTCATAAATTTCGACCATTTATTTCAAACGGACATTACGGGAGATCCGACCGTCGGATTCTCCTAAAACCGGAACCGTTGGGTTCGTATCGAAAAGAGCTTTCTAACGAATATTAGAAATTTGAAATCTAACGGTTGGATTTGGAGATACGTCCAAATCAAATTCGAAAAAGGTCGTTGTAAGTGCAGTTCGATGGCATTGTTGGAAATCGATTGTACGGGCCTTAATAAAATTATTAAAAATAATAATAATTTGTGTAAAATCATAAGAAGTGATTTGAGAAAATTTGGGATGAAAACCCCATATTTGAAAAGATAAAAATGGATTTTTATCGAAATGAACTAGTTTTGAACTAAATTTAAAACCCGATTTGTTTTTAAATAAATAAATTAGATTTAAAAAAAGGGTTTTAAATAATCGGAGTTTCTAATATATTTGATTGGATTTGAAGTGGGTTTATCGCGAACGGTGTTTTAAATAACACTAGTTCTTTAACCCGATAACAAATAGAATGTGATTTGGGTTTGTCGTGAACTGTGTTTTAAATAACACCTAGTTCTTTAACCCAGTAAAAGGAGTTCTAACGAATCTGCAATTAGATTGAAATGTAAATCTATAATCTAAATTATCAAATTTAGAAATGAGCGAGAATGGAGTATCGCCAATTTTGCTCCAAAGTGATGGTTAAATCTTTAATTAGATTTGAACGTGAAATGGTAATTAATTTTACCGATAACACCACGGTGTTAGATATGGAGTATTACCAGTTTTGCTTCATGGGATGAATAGGTGGGATTGGGAAATAAAATAAATAATTACTTCGGTGTGGTTCGCTAATCTCGACTAGTTGGAAAAACCATAATTTGGCTTTAAACGACATCCAAAGGAAGATTACAGGATAAATTTTAAAGAATTTATCTTGGATAAAATTAATGGGAACCTTTCCCTAAGAATGTGGAATTTAGAAACTAGCTGTAGGTTGGCTAAGAAGAATGGTTTCCTGGGTATTGATCTGATGTTGGTTTCGGCCTTCGGGGTTAATGTTTGGGAAATTGTTCTCTTGCTAACTTGCGGTTAGTGACTAATGAATTGGAATGAGGCGTATGTTGTGTTTGTGTAACATTTGTTTTCAATATATGCGGGTTGTTCGGAAAGACCGGGTTTACACCCATTCTGAATAACCGATTCGACGATATGTCGAAGATGAAGACGGTGGTCGAAGACCGGAAGTCTTCACATCGTTTGGATAATTACTGACGATCCTGATTGGGCTGTACACCCAAGAGGATGGAAATAGTTGGTGGTCGTCCAGACGTACTTGGAGATGGATGGATATGCGAGGAAAGTGCCTCCGGTTTCGTTCAGACCCAGAACGGACTTGTAAATGGATTGTGTGTCTGACATTGGATTTTATTCTGTGTTGATTGATTTCTATTAAATATATATCTGCTTGGCGGCGGAGAATTTATTCTCTTGCTTAACGCCCTTCTCTGAGACGTACGAGCTTAGAGGTTATATATCGATGGACATCAGTCGCATGGCATGAATTGCCTGTGTGGCACGCTAAGATGCAATGATCAAGGCTTCTGTTGAAAAGCAAAGTCTTGTGGTTGATGATCAAAGCACGCCTACGTGGCAGCTTTGTGTATAACGTGAATTCGCGAGCCTTACACCTCGGTATGAGTTAAAAACGGGATACGGACCGCTGGGAGAGCACGACGTTTCTTTCTAGCTTTGGTGGTGTCAGTGACTTACCAGCCCTGACATTTTTATACTTCTCACCTATGTGGTTGTTGGAATGCGAGGTGCCTCGATTATAGGTCAGTAAGGACCGGGAAACGTGTGTTCAGGAATAACCAATCCTCTAACGTAAGTGAGGACCGGCCCAGCCGCATCCAGGGTTGCCCAGAGTGCGTAACCCTGAGGCATTTGCTAGAGTGTCTCGAACGCGGAGAGGAGCTTGCCCCTTGCCTCGACTCATGACGGAAATCCAATTTCCAATACGAGATATTTCGGCTTTATTTGTAGAGCCTAGTATGGCGACATAGTAGCATGAGATACTATGCCGTCTATGATTTATATTTATGATTGAAATTGTTTTGACAATATACACTTATTATAGTATCAAATGATTTGTTTTAAACGTACCAAGCATGTTTGGCTATTATAAGGGAAAACCCTATCCTCCGGCTTGCGTTGCATTGTGTGATGGGACCTAGGTCTTATAATGGCTTCATTTTTCGAAAAAGCATTGCGTTGTTTATTCTATGCACTGGTATTCTTGGGAGGAAACCCGTTCCGTGTTATACGGCGTGGTCCCTTGAATTACTCTCTTTTAAAGTAAAGTTTTAAATAACCGTTTTAGTTCTCACACTAGTCACATGACTGACCTGGAGTTTATTGTTTTAACCTAAACTCTGGGTGCCCCTATTTTCCGCACGGGCAGCTAGTAGTTTTGGTTTTGCAGATTTATATTCACAGGATCCTGGTTTACAGCTGGAATGATATTCGGAAAGCTCTGTATCCGTGTATCACTTTCAGTTGTGCTTTGTATTATTTTTTCCGCTGCTATGAAATTTATTGTAATCTCTGATATTTATCGAATGTAATTTATTCATTTATACTCTGTATATTCTTGTAATCTGATGGAATTGTTGTAATAGCAATGAAATGTTCTTCCGTTTGCGTTCTGATTTGTCCTGTTCTCAACGTTCAGGGGTTTCGAACGGTCTAGATCGGTTTAACGACTGATTCGGATTGAGCGAAATTCTCGGCCGTCACATTTGGTATCAGAGCTTTGGTTTACAGAGCTCGAGAACAAGACACATTAGAACCATACGAAAGAATTCATCAGATATTGGATTAGCAATATCCAATTAGAATGACTCGTTAGAGATAGGATCAGTAGTATCCTAGAACGAGTGTGAAGAATATATTTTTCAAATGAAAACAATCTTGTTTTGAAAATTTAAATCACTTTATATGTATTTGATTATTTATTTATTTTGAATATGGACAATCGAGTATATAAAGGTTTTGCATATACGCGTCATGAACGTATATTCGAAGTTTTTATATATTGGATAGATATAGAGTCATATTCTAGACACCCGGAGATGATTCTGATGATTGATATATCATCATCAGAATTTGTGTTCGTGTTTCGAAGGTGTGATATCTATATATTTCCATTAGACTGGTGTGAGAACCAAAACTTATGTAGCTAGAACACATTGTTATCAATTGGCATCAAAAACATGATTTTTGTATATATATCAAAATTATGAATTTGAAACGTTAAATTCACTAATTGATTGATGTTTGTGTTGTTTGGTTATTTGTTTAATTATTTTGAAACATTTATGCCTAATTGAACCAAATATTGAATTATATTGAAAATTAGTCGCATTTGCTTGCATATACAAGTACTTACATTGAACAGGTCATAGCAAGGAGGCTAGAGCAGAGAATAAAATTTGTTTGCCCGACAAATAGGTACATGTTTACTACATAATTTACTGTTTTGTTTGGGTGATGATGATTTTATGAGCCTATTGGCTAGCCGCTTGGCTTTTTCTTTTTCTTTTTGAGATTAGAAGGACCGGGGAAGCTATTTGAAATTCCCCGATGCTCCCGGTGCAGGGGAGGTTATGGCGAAATTTTTCAAAAATTTAGGGTGTTAGCCAAATTTTTGGAGTTTTGAAAATTCTCAGAAACTGAACAGTTGGAGAATGGAAGCCAGATCGAACGTAGAGCTGAATAATCAAACCACTTTCGAGTTCGTTCCTTTTCGGGGACGAAAAGTTTTAAGTGGGGGAGATTGTAATAACCCGGAAAATCTGAGCCAGTTTAAAATTTTTATTTTGGCAATTTTAGCGAATTTTGAATATTTAAAATAGAATATTTTAAATAATATCGACGAGAAATTTATCTTGAATATATTCGAAAGTATATATTATACGCGTCGTCGTTAGAATATAAATATTTATATATAATTATAAATAGAATTGAAAATGGCGCGGTAGTTCGATAATTCGATTTCAAACTTCAATTGAATGTACCGGGTGCAAAATAATCCGGATTTTAGTGAAACCAAAAACATTAGGATCTAATTGATAATATATTTCGAACAAATCCGAAAAATTGAAATTTCATAGCGGGGATCAAAAGATATGTCCAGTTGAAAATTCTGAATAGTCGCTATGGAATTCAGGCCCTTAAAAATGGGAATTTTGCAAACGACCTCGGATTTCGACGAAACCACTTTTGTTGGGTCCGTGTTGTCAAATTATTGCTAGGTTTCAAATTTCATAATTTTTCGAATCAATAGGTGAGCGTGGCAAAGGAAAACGCGTTTGACCAGTTTTAGTTGATTTTAATCGACTGGAAAATGGCCATTTTTCCAACGGTTTCAGAATTCGACGAAACTAGTTTTGTTAGGACCGTATCGTCAATACGAAGCTAGGAAATATTTTTTGGGAATTTTTCTAGTTAGTATGTGACCCCGGTAATTTAAAATATACGTTTAAAATTCAATATAGTGATTTAAATGTAAATTTAACGAAAACTGGTTGTAACAGCCAAATTAGCTTACGATACATATCCCATTGTGTTCAGAATGGGGGTGAAACGCTATGGACGACAGGCGGTGGGCCTCGTTTCGAGGTCGTATGAAAAAGTCAACTATAGGTTGAATTAAATAATTAAATAATAATAAAATAAAAAAACCCCTTTCCTTTATCTCTGCCCCCCCCCCTAAATTTCATTTCAGTCGACAAAAAGAAAAAAAAAAGAAAAAGAGGAAGGGGCATCGCGCCCCACCAGACTTCGCCGCCGCCTCCTCGGGGCCATCGCCACCACCGCCGCTCGCTGGAGCAACCCCCCCTCCTCGCGAAGGAAGACCGTGACCCTCCCTCCAGCTCCCCGCCCCAGTGTCAGCGCTCGACCGCGAAGACCCCACCTCGACCAGCCTGCGCCGCACCCGACCCTAGCCCACCTCCGACGTCCCCGACTCCCCCCCCCCCTGACGCCTCAGCCCCGTCCCCCTCTTCTCCTTTTTCCTCCTCTTCCTCCTCTGAAATCCGCAGCCCCCTCTACCCTCCTCCGTCTGACGATTGTAAGTATTTTACTTATATAAATTGGTTTTAATTTTCAGTTTTATGTTTAGTGATTTTTGAATTAAAAAATATATATATTTTTATTTATAAAAATATGATTTTTATATGAGGTAAGGGTAGAAAAGATTTTATTCAGTTAAAGATAGGATTTTTATATTAAGAAAAGGATTAAAAATATGATTTTTATATTTTTAAAGAATTAAAAATATATTTTATATTTTTAAAGTATTAAAAATATAATCTTTATTAAGTAGAAGATGTAAAAATATGATTTTTGTTTTTGTAGAGAATTAAAAATATAATTTTTACATGATAGGAATATTAAAAATATCATCTTTATATAGGTAGCAAAATATAAAAATGGGATTTTTATAGTGATGTTTGAAAAGGTAAAATCTTTAAAATAGAAAAGGCGAAATCTTTAAAATAGAAAAGGCGAAATCTTTAAAACAGAAAAGGCGAAATCTTTAAAATAGAAAAGGCGAAATATTTATATTTGAAAAGGCGAAATCTATATTTTTGAAATGGAATTTTTTATCTATATGACATCTTAGTAAAAATTCGATTTTTATATATTGAATAGCGAAGTAAAAATTCGATTTTTAAATGTATGAAGCGATTATAAAAATATGATTTTTAAATTGAAAGTGAATAAATAAAAATGTGATTTTTATTTTAAAGACATCAAAATATAAAAATGTGTGATTTTTACATATGTAGTGGCTACGGGCAACGAAGATGACAAAAAGGCGAGAACAACGAAGGTTTCTGCAAAAGAAGAGCCGTGAAGTTAGGATAGCTTTCGGTGAGAACTTCTCACTCTTCAATTTCTATTCTAGTTATATATATATACTAGGATGCAGACGGTGCTTAGTTGCACCCGACACAATCGTCCACAGACCATGGACTGGTTTGTTTGGTTGTATAGATTAGTTGGAATATTTGATCGAAATTGAATTGATTGGTGAAATGAATTGATATGATTGATGTGTGAATGGCGTGGGCCTTCACTAGGCCGGGGATAAGGTTAGGCCTTGTCCTGTTTCTAGTATCGTGCCGTTATGCCGCCGAAATTTTCTAAAATAAGTTAGAAAATAAAATTATCATTTTATTTAAAGAATGAACTGAATAGAAATTCATATGTTAAAATAAAATGTTTTATCGTTAAAAATATAATTTTTAACGTGAATGTGAATAAATAAATATTCATTTACAAACCGGACGGTTTGTTTATGTACACCTATTTGAATGACATTGATTGGGTCGATAAATTTTACACATCACCCAACTGCACAATTAAAATCTGTGTTTGTTGATTTGAAACCCCACACGGGTGTTGGGATGAAATATGAAGTCCACTCATCCTGATTGATTAAATATGTCGATCGATTGATTGACAGGCTGTATAAGCGTTAGATATCTATATTTGATGCTTATACAGTGTAGTGCACTTTGGTTGATGGTTGATTCTTTTTCAATGCTATTATATACATGTGTTGTATGAAAATCCATATAATTAATTTTATATGGTGATTGATTGGGCCTCATTCCAATTTAGAAAATAAAGAACAATATAAAATAAAGGTTCATGTGTTGACTGTACTCATCCGTTGAGATTAGTCATGTGTTGAACGAAATATTTTAATAATAAAATTTACTTCTTTATCAATATAAAATAAAGGTTCATGTGTTGACTGTACTCATCCGTTGAGATTAGTCATGTGTTGAACGAAATATTTTAATAATAAAAATTACTTCTTTATCAATATAAAATAAAGGTTCATGTGTTGACTGTACTCATCCGTTGAGATTAGTCATGTGTGGAACGAAATATTTTAAATAATAGAAATATTTGAAATAGAAATATTTGAAGTAAAAATATTTGAAAACGTAATATTTAAAACGAAATATTTGAAACGAAATATTTGAAATAGAAATATTTGAAACGAAATATTTGAAATAGAAATGTTTGAAAAGGAAATATTTGAAATAGAATATTTGAAAATAGAAGTATATGAAGCCGTGTTGATTAGAGTGACGCCATTTTGACGTGAACGATATTTATATCGATTTTATTCATTTTAAAATGAATATCGAAAAGTGATTACTAAATCGCATGAATTGAATTGAAATTTGAATTAAATGAAATATAAAACGAATTTAATGAATTGAATATATAACGATTTCAAAATGAATTAAATATATAACGATTTCGAAATGAATTGAATATATAACGATTTCGAAATGAATTGAATATATAACGATTTCGAATTGAATTGAATATATAACGATTTCGAAATGGATTGAATAGAAAACCAATTTGAATTGAATCGATTAGAAAACCAATTTGAATTGAATCGAATAGAAAACGACTTTGAAATTGAATTGAATTGAAAACGAATTCAAATTGAATCGAAAGCAAATTGAAATGAATTCAAATTGAATTGAAATTTGAATTGAATAGAAAAGAATTTTAAAACGAATCTATAAGGAAAAATTCAATTTTGATTCGAATTGAATTGGAAGTTGAAATGAATTTTGAAAGGAATTTAAAAACTATTTATAAAATTCGTTTTAAATAGAAATCGATGAAATATATATTATATATATAATAGAATGGTCTGAATAGAACGCGCCGCGCCGCGGCAGTTCATAAATTTCGACCATTTATTTCAAATGGACATTACGGGAGATCCGACCGTCGGATTCTCCTAAAACCGGAACCGTTGGGTTCGTATCGAAAAGAGCTTTCTAACGAATATTAGAAATTTGAAATCTAACGGTTGGATTTGGAGTTACGTCCAAATCAAATTCGAAAAAGGTCGCTGTAAGTGCAGTTCGATGGCCATTGTTGGAAATCGATTGTACGGGCCTTAATAAAATTATTAAAAATAGTAATAATTTGTGTAAAATCATAAGAAGTGATTTGAGAAAATTTGGGATGAAAACCCCATATTTGAAAAGATAAAAATGGATTTTTATCGAAATGAACTAGTTTTGAACTAAATTTAAAACCCGATTTGTTTTTAAATAAATAAATTAGATTTAAAAAAGGGGTTTTAAATAATCGGAGTTTCTAATATATTTCATTGGATTTGAAGTGGGTTTATCGCGAACGGTGTTTTAAATAACACTAGTTCTTTAACCCGATAACAAATAGAATGTGATTTGGGTTTGTCGTGAACTGTGTTTTAAATAACACCTAGTTCTTTAACCCAGTAAAAGGAGTTCTAACGAATCTGCAATTAGATTGAAATGTAAATCTATAATCTAAATTATCAAATTTAGAAATGAGCGAGAATGGAGTATCGCCAATTTTGCTCCAAAGCGATGGTTAAATCTTTAATTAGATTTGAACGTGAAATGGTAATTAATTTTACCGATAACACCACGGTGTTAGATATGGAGTATTACCAGTTTTGCTTCATAGGATGAATAGGTTGGGATTGGGAAATAAAATAAATAATTATTTCGGTGTGGTTCGCTAATCTCGACTAGTTCGAAAAACCATAATTTGGCTTTAAACGACATCCAAAGGAAGATTACAGGATAAATTTTAAAGAATTTATCTTGGATAAAATTAATGGGAACCTTTCCCTAAGAATGTGGAATTTAGAAACTAGCTGTAGGTTGGCTAAGAAGAATGGTTTCCTGGGTATTGATCTGATGTTGGTTTCGGCCTTCGGGGTTAATGTTTGGGAAATTGTTCTCTTGCTAACTTGCGGTTAGTGACTAATGAATTGGAATGAGGCGTATGTTGTGTTTGTGTAACATTTGTTTTCAATATACGCGGGTTGTTCGGAAAGACCGGGTTTACACCCATTCTGAATAACCGATTCGAAGATATGTCGAAGATGAAGACGGTGGTCGAAGACCGGAAGTCTTCACATCGTTTGGATAATTACCGACGATCCTGATTGGGCTGTACACCCAAGAGGATGGAAATAGTTGGTGGTCGTCCAGACGTACTTGGAGATGGATGGATATGCGAGGAAAGTGCCTCCGGTTTCATTCAGACCAAGAACGGACTTGTAAATGGATTGTGTGTCTGACATTGGATTTTATTCTGTGTTGATTGATTTCTGTTAAATATATATCTGCTTGGCGGCGGAGAATTTATTCTCTTGCTTAACGCCCTTCTCTGAGACGTACGAGCTTAGAGGTTATATATCGATGGACATCAGTCGCATGGCATGAATTGCCTGTGTGGCACGCTAAGATGCAATGATCAAGGCTTCTGTTGAAAAGCAAAGTCTTGTGGTTGATGATCAAAGCACGCCTACGTGGCAGCTTTGTGTATAACGTGAATTCGCGAGCCTCACACCTCGGTATGAGTTAAAAACGGGATACGGACCGCTGGGAGAGCACGACGTTTCTTTCTAGCTTTGGTGGTGTCAGTGACTTACCAGCCCTGACATTTTTATACTTTTCACCTATGTGGTTGTTGGAATGCGAGGCGCCTCGATTATAGGTCTGTAAGGACCGGGAAACGTGTGTTCAGGAATAACCAATCCTCTAACGTAAGTGAGGACCGGCCCAGCCGCATCCAGGGTTGCCCAGAGTGCGTAACCCTGAGGCATTTGCTAGAGTGTCTCGAACGCGGAGAGGAGCTTGCCCCTTGCCTCGACTCATGACGGAAATCCAATTTCCAATACGAGAAATTTCGGCTTTATTTTTAGAGCCTAGTATGGCGACATAGTAGCATGGGATACTATGCCGTCTATGATTTATATTTATGATTGAAATTGTTTTGACACTATACACTTATTATAGTATCAAATGATTTGTTTTAAACGTACCAAGCATGTTTGGCTATTATAAGGGAAAACCCTATCCTCCGGCTTGCGTTGCATTGTGTGATGAGACCTGGGTCTTATAATGGCTTCATTTTTCGAAAAAGCATTGCGTTGTTTATTCTATGCACTGGTATTCTTGGGAGGAAACCCGTTCCGTGTTATACGGCGTGGTCCCTTGAATTACTCTCTTTTAAAGTAAAGTTTTAAATAACTGTTTTAGTTCTCACACCAGTCACATGACTGACCTGGAGTTTATTGTTTTAACCTAAACTCTGGGTGCCCCTAATTTCTGCACGGGCAGCTAGTAGTTTTGGTTTTGCAGATTTATATTCACAGGATCCTGGTTTACAGCTGGAATGATATTCGGAAAGCTCTGTATCTGTGTATCACTTTCAGTTGTGCTTTGTATTATTTTTTCCGCTGCTATGAAATTTATTGCAATCTCTGATATTTATCGAATGTAATTTATTCATTTATACTCTGTATATTCTTGTAATCTGATGGAATTGTTGTAATAGCAATGAAATGTTCTTCCGTTTGCGTTCTGATTTGTCCTGTTCTCAACGTTCAGGGGTTTCGAACGGTCTAGATCGGTTTAACGACTGATTCGGATCGAGCGAAATTCTCGGCCGTCACAGTCGGATTTTCCCAAAACTGGAACCGTTGGATTCGTTTTGAAAAGATCTTTCTAATGATATAAAATTTGTAAAGATCCAATGGTTGGATTTTCAGATATTGTAAATCAAATCTGAAGAAAAACAGCGCCATGGCCGCGTTATGGCCTGAAGCGTCGTTTGAATGAATTGGCTATTTTTAAATGAATAAAAATAGCGATAAATCGTTATAAAACATTATAAACGATATGGAATGGAAATAAACCGAATTTACCCAGTTTATTGGATATTTGATGGTTGAATGTGTTTGACGTGAAAATTACATTAAAGAACAGAATTATTGATGTCGAATAATTTAACCATTGAAATGAATTGATTTGAAATTCTAAATATACGTGAATTATTTGAAAAGGCCGAGTAAATTCTCATTTCAAATAATTGATCAACGGTTAGAAGTCGAAGATATGAAGATGTTGCAAGACCGACGATCTTCACATTCGAATGGATGGGTGCTACTGATGCTCACAATGGAAGTAGCTACATTGAAAGGGGATAAAGTGGTAGCCGTCCAGACATACTTGTTGATTGTACGGATGTGCGAGGTATAAGGTGCCTATGGTTTCGTTCAGACCCAGAACGGACTTGTAAATGGATGTGTGTCTGACATTGTATACTGACAACGTGGCATGCAGAGATGCTATGATCAAAGCTTTTGTGGAAAAGCAGAGCTTTTTGGTTGATGATCGAAGCATGACTTTGAATAGCTATCTTTGTGTTTAGCGTTGATTCTCGAGCCTCACACCTCGGTATGAGCCAGAAACGGGAGAGGACATCAGGGAGGACATGCGTTTCCTTCTAGCTAGGAGTGATGCTTTGGTTTTTACATGCCCGGGCATTTTACTTATGTGGATGATGGAAAGAGAGGCCTCAGTTAGTTCGGTCTCTTCGGAGCAGATGATTTGGTCGGATATGACCAGTTGACGCCCCATAGGGCGGGGAAACACAGTGTTCAGGCATTTTAATCCACATCGGGTGGACTGGCCCTGACGATCCAAGGCTTGACTGAGTACTTGCCTGAGACATGGGCTAGATTGTCTCGAAGCATTAAGGACGATCCCTTGCCTTGGTTCATGACGAAATCCAATTTCCAAATACGACATCGTACGGGTTTGATTGTATACCTATATATGGCGACATAGTGGTATGGGGAATTAATGCCGTCTATGACTGATAGTTATGATTGAAATTGTTTTTGAAACATATAAACACTAGCAATAATATCAAATGATTTGTTTTGCTCGTATCAAGCATATTTTGGCCATTATAAGGTAAAACTCTATCCTCCGGTTTGCGTTGCATTGTGTGATGGGAACTGAGTCTTATAATGGCTTCATTTTTATAAAAAAGCATTGCGATGTTTAAAAGATTTACTTGGTTTAAAGCACTGGAAATCCAATGGAGTAAACACGTTCCGCGTTAGCGGCGTGGTCCTGTGACTGGCCATATTATAAAGTAAGTTAAAGTAGATTTCTCATACCAGTCCTATAACTGACTCGTAGTTTGTTTCACTTGCAAACTTAGGTGCCCCTATTTCTACACGGGCAGCCTTATATTCAGGTTTTAGCAGGCTCTTTCTGGATAGCTGGAGCTGAAGATGGATTCTATCATTTCTTTCTTTTTATGTTGTTCACCTCCTATTGTACATATTATGTTTTGATTCTAGTGTAGACATTTTATGTAAAGCTGAACTGTATTGTGTACTAAGTATGATCCTGTATACTGTGTAACTCTGATGATTATTATTTCCAGTATATCCTGTTGTACATTATCTGGTGTATTTATTTATTTTTGTTTTGCTGTTATCTGTTTATGTGTTATATTCCAAAGATTACACTTGCCACCATGGAACGGGGGTTTGGGGTCATCAAAATGTGGTATCAGAGCTTTGGTTAAGCTTAGTTCTGGGATATAACACATTAACGAACTCATCAGAAATAGAATCAGTAGTATTCTATGATGGACGACTCATTTCAGATAGGATCAATAAGATCCTAGAATGAGTGGAGCTGAATGAAATACACCCCAGCAGACACATTTACATTCAAGTATATGTCTCTATGCTTTAAAATACCTTTTCTGTTGACCTGACACTTTGTCTGCTATTTGCAGACATAGAAAAAAATGAGTGGCGGAAGCAGAAGAAATAATCCTGTGGTTCAACAAATTAATGAGCCAGTTATGCTCCCTCAGCCAGGATCGGATATAGAAGCTCTATTGAAAAGATATTGAAATCTGGGTGGAGTGCCGTTCTCGGGCTATGAATCTATTGTTCAAACTCAAACCTGGATGCGCTCTGTTGAGAGAATTTTCGAGGGTTTCAAGCTGAGAGATGATCAGAAAAGATTACTGGAATCTTGGGCACTCAAAGAACAAACGTTAATCTGGTGGGAAACAATCATTAAAGATAATCCAGAAGATGATATCACATGGGATAGATTCAAATAAATTTTCAATGAAAGATTTATTCCTCCAGAAGCAACTGAGCGGTTAAGCGATGAATTCTACTATCTGATACAGGGCGATATGACTATTCCAGAATATCATAAGAAATTCAATGAACTTTCTCGTTTTGCCCCGCATTTAATTCAGAATCTAAAGATGAAGAATCTGAGGTTTATTAACAGGCTTCAAAGAAGGTGCCAAAGTAGGGTAACTGCACATGTGCAACAACCTTTTTCTGAAATGATATATATGGCTTACCAGTATGAAAGTCTGGATAAGAAAGGTCTTTCAGTCGATGTAGAGGAATTCAGTACTAGCAGTAAAAGGAAATTTGAAACTGATAGTACGGAGATAAGTACACAGCCTGAGGCAAGTACGACGTCTGAGGCCAGAAAGAAGCCTAGAGTCAATAGGAAAAAGGTTAAGTCTGAGAATGAACCCCTGACGACTGCCATATGCAATAACTGCAAGAAGCCAGGCCATTTTCAGGGGAATTGCAAATCCTCGAAGGAAGAAAGAGATGTTGGATCTAAACCCAGTAAGGAGAAAAAGAAATCTCATGGTATAAGGGAATGCTATAAGTGTCACCGGACAGGTCATCTTGCTAGAAATTGCCTGCTATCAGGGAGATCTAAAGTAGTACAGGTAAATGAAGTGGCGGAAGTTCCTGCATCCTCATCCAGTCAAGAAAGACCAGATGTTTTAGAAGGCACGCTTACTGTCAAAAACATCCCAGTTAAAGTACTATTTGATACAGGCGCGTCGCGAAGCTTTGTTGCAAAGAATGCGGTTAAGAAACTGGATTTGAATTTGAAAATTCTCAAAGAACCGATGACTGTCCATAATCCGGTTGGGGGTTCCCTCGATCTTAGTTGAGTTTGTGGAGTGTCTGTTTCTTTTTCCTATTATCGATTCCCCACTATAGCAATCGTCATGAATTTCTCAGAATTTGATCTCATTTTGGGAATGGATTGGTTAACCAGATATGAAGCAGAGGTTAAATGTGCCAATAGAGTCATAAGGGTGAAGATTAAATCAAGCAATTATATAACCATTCCATGTGAAGGTCCGAATTCTGAAAGAAAAGATTTTTGTCTAGCTTTAGATGTTTCTCCTGCTCAATTAGAACTTGTTCCCGTCGTTACGGAGAATATTTCGGTCGACATTGAAAATATCCCTGTCGTGAAGAACTGTGCGGACGTGTTCGAAGAAGTTGTTAGCTTACCTCCGCGTAGAAAAATTGATTTCAAAATCTCTTTAGTTCTGAATGCAAGGCCAGTAGTTCACGCTATTTGAAGAATGACCTTGAAGGAGAAAGAAGAATTAGACAGTCAAACTTGACAGCCTGTATGGAAGGGTCTGATCAGACCTAGTTTCTATGATTAGGGAGCAGCAGTGGAATTTGTCCCAAAGTCAGACAGTACTCTCAGACTATGTGTAGATTATCGTGACTTGAATAAGTAGACTCTGAAGAATAAATATCCATTGACGCAGATTGATGATTTATTGGATCGATTGAATGACGCACAAGTATTTTCACGAATGGACCTAGCTACAGGTTTCCATTGGCTTCGTATTGCCGAAGAGTGTGTTCCTTTGACAGCATTCAGAGGTCCGGATTTATTCTACGAGTGGTTAGTAATGTCGTTCGGCTTATGTAATGCTCCGACTTATTTTGTCGATCTAATGAACTGGGTATTCAGAGAAGTATTGAATAAATTGTTTTGGTTTTCATTGATGATATACTGATCTTCTCTAAGTCAGAAAGCGAGCATGAAAAACATTTGGAATAAGTGTTAGAAATTCTCAGAACGAATGTTTTAAAAGCAAAGTTTTCCAAATGTATATTATGGCAAGAAGAGGTAAAATTTCTTAGCCACGTTGTGTCAAAAGAAGGAATTTCAGTGGATCCCAGTAAAATCACTGCTATTCAGAATTGGAAACAGCCTCGTACACCAACAGAAGTCCGAAGTTTTCTCGGATTGGCCAGTTATTATCGGAAGTTCGTTAAGAATTTTTCAAAGACATCTAGTTCCTTAACAAAGCTTACTAAGAAACATTCGAGGTTCAACTGGACTCCTGAATGTGAGGCAGCTTTCTAAAAGCTGAAGTTAAAACTAACAACTGCTCCAGTGTTAACAATTATTGATGGCAATCAAGAATTGAAAGTCTGGACAGATGCTTTTAAAGAAGGTCTCGGTGCAGTATTAATGCAAAGAGGACAGGTAGTCGCTTATGCTAGCCGTCAGTTGAAGCCACATGAGAAGAATTATGCAACTCATGATCTTGAATTGTTAGCCATCGTGTTTGCTATGAAAATCTGGAGGCATTATCTATTGGGTGAGAAATTTGAATTATACACTGATCATCAATCATTGAAGTATTTATTCATCCAAAAAGATCTGAATGTGAGGCAGCAGCGTTGGTTAGAATTTCTCGCGGCATATGATCTTGATATTTTATATACTCTGGGGAAAGCCAATGTTGTGGCTGATGCGCTCAACATGAAGAATGTGATCATCGCCAGTATTATCATTACACCATCGTTGATTGATAAAATAGCTATTCTTTAGAAGGATGATAGTTTTATTAAGGAGAAGATAAGAAGAATTCAAAGGGGCAAAGTCTCAAGTTTCCAAGTAGATAGCGCAGGAGTTCTGAAATTGAAAGGAAGAATTTGTGTTCCCGACAATCTTGAGCTCAAAAGAGAAGTAATGGACGAGAGTCACAAGTCCAAACTAAGTATCCACCCAGGGGTTAGTAAAATGTATAATGACCTCAAGCGAACTTTCTGGTGGAAGGCGATAAAAAGAGATATCTCTATATATGTTAGCCGGTGTTCCACCTGTCAACAAGTCAAAAGCGATTAGGAGAAACTCGCCGGACTGTTGCAACCATTGGAAATTCCAGGTGGGAAGTGGGAACAGATTTCTATGGATTTCATAGATGGTTTTCCCAGAACCAGGAAAGGAAATGATAGTATTTGGGTGATCGTAGATCGTTTCACGAAGACCGCCCATTTCATCCTTGTCAGATCGAATAGAACAGATCAGAGTCTGGCGCAGATTTATTTCAGAGAAATTGTTAGGCTGCATGGTGTTCCCATGAGCATCGTTAGTGATTGTGACCCGATTTTTGCTAGTAAATTCTGGGAAGCATTCCAAGTAGAATTGGGAACAAAACTGAACTTGAGCACTGCTTATCATCCTCAAACAGATGGCAAAACTAAGAGGGTGAATCGTATTTTAGAAGGTTTGTTGTGGGATTGTATTATTGATTTTTGCGGATCATGGGAAGACCATTTGCATTTGGACGAATTCCCATATAACAACAACTACCAAGCGAGCCTTAAAATGTCTCCATTCGAAGCATTTTATGGTAGACCGTGCAGATCCCCTGCTTGTTGGGTAGAACCTAGTAATAGACTTGTATTGGTGCCAGATATGATTCGTGAAGCTGCGGATAAAGTCGATTTCGTTAAGAAACGATTACTCGCCGCTCAAAGCCGACAGAAGAGCTATGCAGATAAGAGAAGAAGAGATATATCATTTGCTATTGGTGACTATGTATATTTGAAGGTATCTCCGATGAGAGGAGTAGTCCGGTTCGGTAAAACAGGGAAATTGGCACCCAAATTTATTGGTCCGTTTCCTATTCTTGAACGGATTGGAACTCTCGCTTATAGAGTTCAATTGCCCGATTAGTTGCCTGGAGTGCATGATGTATTTTACGTATCTCAACTTTGAAAGCATGTTCATGATCCAGATTTGATCGTGGAAGAAGCCGCGCAATGGGATTTGGAAATTACTCCAGAATTGGCTGTGAGAAGAGAGCCGATCAAGATTATTGGCAAAGAAACCAAAGAGCTGAGGAACAAGAAGGTTCACTTAGTCAAAGTGCAATGGAGTGGAGATCCGCGAGACTGTACTTGGGAAACTGAGGAAAGCATTAAGCAAGCCTATCCCGATTGCAGGGTCGATATCTCTGATTGACTCTGGTGTAAGGTACCTTTACCATATTTTGCATTTCCGTTTTATTCTCTACTTGGTTGTTGTTTCCTTTTCATGGATGTATAATTTTTAACTATATATTCCGATGATTTTAAAAGAGTATATGAATTAATTAGTGTATTTTTGAAAAGTTAAAAATAAATTGATTTCTGTTTGTGTTGGTGATTGTGGATTTGATTAATTAAATTATTAGAATAATAATTAATTAAATCAATAAGAGAATGAATGGTAAATTTATTCGATTAAATCACACATTGAACTGATTAGAGAATTGATTAGAAATATATACATGTACATTATATATGTTTGAACAGGTAAATCGATTCGCTGTTGAGTAAAGAATTTATTTGCGTGCCCGACAAATAGGTAAACCTTAATGAGTTGGATGCGCAATTTTATTATTATATCAACTCCTGAGAATTCCATTAGATGCAGAGTGTTGGTTGTTCTGTGTGTAATAATAAATGTTGCCATAGGATAGTAACAATTAATTTTGAACTACACTACATGGCATACTTCTTGAAGATGGCATATGTAATGACCCGCATTTTTCAGCGATAATAATTAATTTATTTAATTATTTAAATAGTGATTCAGAGAATTTAATGGTCGTTTAATTAAATTATATTGAATATTTAATTAAAATAATATATTAAATTCAGAAATAATCAGAATTGGCTGAAATGGCGATATGGTGTGAATTGGGCAATTCAAAATATATAATTTAGTTTAGAATTGAATTACGATAACGAATATATTTAATTAACGATGGTTGAACGTATAAATTATATTATAATTAAAATCGAGCTCGAAATGGCATGGCAGTTCGTAATTTGGCGATTCGAACTTCAACTGAATGTACAGGATTCGTTTAAAGTCGGATTTCTGTGAAACAAGAAACGTTCGAAGCTGGTGAAGTATATTTTTCTAGTGGAACAGAAAAATCAGGATTTCATCGTGTAGATTTTTAGTTATGTCCAAATTAAATATTCAAAAAAACAGCGGTATATTCGTCCGTGGCCAAAACGGTTATTTAAAAATATTTGAATATCGGGTTTGAATTTAGACAAGGTTCTTTTGAGACATAACAATAATTTAATTTTTAGAATTTTATTGTAATTTTTAATTAATTAAATAAGAAACTTTTTATTTGAAGAATTCTGCACCCTGTAATCAACATTTTGGGGTTTCACAATATGAGTTAACCTACCGATATTAATATATTTTTGGGATCGCAGCACCTCACTGAACACAATTGTATTTTTATTTCTGTCTGCGACGCTCATATATGAATATAACTGTACATAGTGTGGTGGGTAACTCTTAAAACTTTAAAGAAAAAAATATCTATGCCTTGTATCATAACATTAACTAAAGTTATAACATCACCATGTTCATTCCTCTTAGACCACCCATCTCTTGTGGCCTCAAACCCAAACCGTGGCCTTCAAAGCTCCACCAAAATCAAACCAAAAGGCCATAAATAATTTTCAACGTGACTTTGCTGCGGTGAATGGTAAGCAGGAGACCAGGGGGCGTAAAGAAGTAAGGACTGAGGAGAGAGACAGAGTTGGTCCATGCTGGTAAAAAGGGAAAGGAACAAGTGATGAGAGAACGAAATGGAGAAAATGAGGGCCGCGAGTTCACTGTGTAAGTGTTGAGGAGATGGAAGCCACGGTTGGGATGGGGTTAACGAGGAGGAAGGAGCAGCTACAGTGAGTAGCGGGTTGGACAAATGGTGTAAACATTTGTGAGAACTAGGAAGGAGAAGCACATGTAACAGGAGATGTAAAGGAAAGCATGGCGTGATGAAGGAGTTCACCTATGGAAGAATCGGCCATTTCCAACGTGTGGACTCGTGCAGAATCATTTTTGATGAAGAGTTGTGAATACATGAGACGTCAGAGGGCTCACGTGATTTTTGGATGAAGCACAGTGTGGAGAGTAAGGGAGGTTGGTGGATAAATTTACACAGTCATTGCAGTACGAATGAACACCTGAAGCGTAGTTTTTGATCAAGTGTGGAAGAAGGTGTGGCACGTGCGGGTATGGGTTTTCAACGGTGGGTATTTGGGCTTGTTCTAAAAAGCTAAGGCCCAATTTAATATTTAAAAGTTTTATTTAATTTAAATATATATGAAATCGTATAAATGATGCATCTCGCTCGTACGTGGTCAGATTTTTGAACGGTCAGTCACGTTGGGATCGTATGGATGAGGGCTTCGCACTGGAACTGACTGGGAGTGGATTTGAGCTCGTTACAATTTATGGAGAAATAAATTGTCCGTCTGAATCAAATTGAGCGATGGTTATCGTTATTAACGATGATCGTCCAATGTGAGTAAATCTCATTAACTATGAATAGTTTATATTTTCATGTTGTATTTTTAGAACTGTTAAAAATTGTCTGATTGATTGTGTGTTGACTGTTGATTGAACTGCTAGTCAGTTAGTGGATTTATATATATATATATATATATATATAAACTGTTAATTCTATATATATATTGATTCTGTTAACAGAATATCTCATATTGAACTGAAAGTGATGTTGATTATATTGTGTAACATCTGTGGATGCTGGGAAACAGGTTGGAGGGACCCAACTGGGTTCCTCAACATTTATTTTACTGTTTTTCATATATTGTAATATATGATGTGATATAAAATATGTGGTTGTTTATGTGTGTTTGAACGATATCGATCATGGTCACTTGGTATTTTAAATACCGTGAAAAATACTGGAATGTTCTAAAGGATATTTTCAAATGTTATATTGAAAAGAAATATTTATAAAATCAAAAGATTTTATAAAAAAAAATATTTATTTGTTAAATAAATATTTGTGAAAAGGAATTAAAAGGAAATTGTTTGTAAAACAAATATAAAGGAAATTATTTGTAAAACAAGGATAAGGGAAGATATTTGTAAACCAAATAGAAAGAGGGATATTTGTAAAATAAGAACAAATAAAATATAAAGAGTGATATTTGTTAACCATTTACAAATAGAATGAAAAAGGAAATTTATTTATAAAATCAACCGATTTTATAAAAACGGATATTCATTTATAAAATGAATTAGAATTTATTAAAGAGAAAATATTTTTAAAATCAAGGGATTTTATAAGATGGGAAATTATTTATCGAATATTAGTTATTCGAATCGATTTAAAAGGAGTTATCGAATATTAGTTATTCGAATCGAGTTAAAAGGAGTTATCGAATATTAGTTATTCGAATCGAGTTAAAAGGAGTTATCGAATATTAGTTATTTCAATAGAGTTAAAAGGAGTTATCGAATATTAGTTATTCAAATCGAGTTAAAAGGAGTTAATCGAATTTAGTTATTCGAAAGTGAGATTATCGAATATAGTTATTCAAAAGGAGATTATCGAATATAGCGTATTCGAAAGAAGAGATCGAATATAGGTTATTCGAAAGAAGAGTTAATCAAATAGAGATTACTCGAAGAGAGTTAATCGGCGAATTCGATTATATCGAATTCGGGAAAGTACTTATACATTCCAGTGTTTAAATCAAGATTTGTTTATTTATAACTAAATGAGAGTAGTTTAATTATTCAAAGTAAGAAATAAAAGTAGATGTTAAGTTAGATATTTTGAAGTAGGGATTTTAATGCTATAGTTATAATCAATGTCTTCAATAAAGAAGTGGATACGTAAATAGAATCTGAAAGTTGTAAGGAAGTTGCTAAAGTTTTAAAAGATAAACTTTGACTATTTCGAAGTTAAAACATTGTTCAGTTAAGGTCTGAGAGGTAATTATACCCCAACTTGATTGATTTCATTCTTAACTAAGGAATGGTAAGTTTTGATCGGAAAGGAGTTTGGAAATGTTTCCCAAATAATAAATCAGAAATGTTTTCTGATAATAGAAGATAAGAATTTAAAATATATGGAAATAGGAGATAATTAAATTTACGAACTAAAGAGATAAAAAGATGAATGTTGATTGATCGATAGAATTTCCATCTGGAAATAATATCGTTGTTTGCACACCTGTTTTCTTTGATAGTTAACTCACCGACTATCGAAGTTTTGACCATTTTAACGTTGTTAATATGGAGAGACCGGTTGGATTATTATCCGAAGAACCACTCCGTATTGGCATAAGCGTTGCGAATCATATATGCCAAAGATAATTGAAGACGGAGTAAAGTGCAAGGGCTGTTGTATAAATCTTAGATAACAGTGCCTAAGATGGATATACTGAATAGTGCCTTCGGTTTGTCCAGTCCCAGGACAATTTGTATGGAAGAAGGTCTGACAGAGTATATCCAATAGATCGCGTAAGTTGATCCCTTCAAACGTATTCACATTTGGTGGCAGAGGAATTCGTTTCTCTTAGTTGTATACCCGTGTTATTTTTGGATAAATCAATTTGTGATTTGGTGGGTATGACGATGTGGCATTCTAAGTGAATGAAGATATGATATGTAAAAAGATAAATGTAGCTTCTAGCCTCACATCCGGGAAATGACAGAAATCGGGCAGGCAGCATCGCTATGTAGGTCGCACCTATTAGGGTGTATAATCACCTAATCTAGAGTTTCATTTACTTCTAAAAATTTATTGTTGATGCTGTCCCATTCGGGAAACAGTTGCTGATCCCAACCGTTGGTGATATACATTCGATACATTCAAGCGAAATGAATGGTCGGTCATGTGTGGCCGGGTTGCAAGATGTTCTTGTTGAACCCAGCGTATTCCTCTCTAGAGGTAAACTAGCGTAAGGTGGTTCCATACCTTGTCATTGTTGGAAATCCATTACCCAATACGTGCTTGCGGTTTTGATTGTATACTATATATGTAGAACATGAGATGGAAGCGTTTCTGCTAGATTATTATTATATTGTGGTTGATAGACATTATTATAATATCAAAAGATTTTTGATATAAAGATATTTTGGATTCTCATAAGGGAAAAACCCGTTCCGTTATACGGCGTGGTCTTATGAGATATCGTTTACTTGTTCGAACTGTTTTAAACTGTTTTACTCACACCAGTCCCATGACTGACCCGGAGTTTATTTTGTTTGGTTTTCCCTAAACTCTTGGGTGCCCAATTTTGTACGGGCAGTCAAGTAGTCGGGATTTATAGATACTTGAAGAGCTGGAGTAGGAGGCTTCAGGATTATATAGCTATTATTATTCTGCTATGTTGTAAGTGATGTACTTTGTTAATGATGTGTATACATATACTGATTTTATTTCAAGGATATATTATCTATTATATGTTGTTCGTTCCGCTGTGAGATTCGTTTTACTCTGATGTTGCGTTCTTCTTCTTCTTCTATTCTAAGTTTCTATCTTATCTTTCCTCACCCTCTAATTTCTTTCATTAACCATCCAGTATTTTCGACCCTTGGATGTTCGATATGTGTTGTATATCAGATAACCAAAGTCGCTAAAAACCGGGTCGTTAATGTTGGTATCAGAGCATAAGGTTAAGCATTACCTTGGCTCTGTGGCGTGACTCAGTAGAGATGGGGTTAGCAATAACCTAGATTGAGTTTGAGTGTATATATACGAGTGAACGTATTTGTTATTTGATATAAATGGTTTTATATTGAGTAGATTTATTGGTTGAGTTGTTTATGGATTCTAGTCGATGGTGGGGCACCACAATATCGATAGGGGTTTCTAAACACTCGAATACGATGGGTCGACCCGATATGTTTTGAAAAGAGGGTAAATGAAATTTTTTTTCCCAAATTATATTTTGATATAAACAAATTAAGGATATTGGAATTATAATATATTGGATATACTGGTTGTGATTATAATCAAATAAGATTATAAAATGTGAAATGGTTATGTAAATAACCAATCAGAATTCATATAAGTAAAATATATGAAATCGAATTGAATTAAATCAGAATTGAAACTAAAACCTGGAAATTTGAATAAGTGTTTGTAAATGGATTTGAATTGAATATATGAGAATTTTAAAATCCTGTAAGATTTTAAATTGTTTTACAAACAGTGTGAATGGTATTTTGAAATAATTTTCAAAATGGAAGTGTTTAAAGAACGAGTTTTGAAAAAGTGATATAGTATTGAACTCACTTCGATCGCTGGGAAATAACTCTGATGATGTTGGCCACATCATCAGTGTTCATTTTTGAGTTTGTAAGTGACAAATTACTACCAAAGATATTGTTTTGAATTTGTTTTGGGAAAAACAAGTTGTGTTGAATTTCAAAAAGGAAAAATTGATTTTTTTAGAGAGGTAAACTGTTTGAAAAACTCCTAGGAAGAAGATTGTTTGAATTAAGAACAAATTAAACAGTAAATGGTGAAAGCAATTTGGGATTAAAATAAAGCCAGTTAAGTGGTAAATAAATTGGATTAGAATAATATCGAGAACAAATTGGATTTGTGAGATAAGGGGTTGAAATAGAATTGGTTGGGTAAAATAAGAGTTTGGTATCAAGAATAAAACTCGAGTTTGAAATGATAATTGGCTTGGATATAAGCAAATGGTTGTGTTGGATAAAAACAGATTGGAATTTGACTGGGATGACATGGGTATATGTTGAACTGACAGCAGATGAAAGGAGATTATGATATACCTGACAAAAAGGTACCAGTTTATATTATATATGGGTTTGAGATTTTGATGAGCCGAATTGGCAAGCCGCTTGGCTGTTTGATTTTCTTTTGGGTTGGAGAAGGCTTAGAGAGGCGAGTTGTGGTTTTACCGATAGTGCTGTACAAAGGAGGTTATGGCGGAATTTTTCGAAAAGTTAAGGTGTTAGAAAATTTTCAGGATTTTTGAAAATTTTCGGTGATAAGAATTAATTAATAATTTAATTGAAATTAAATTGGTTCAGTTGAGATTGAAGTTAAGAAGTGAACAAATAAGTTCTAACCAGTTAATAGGATTTGATTTCTACCTTAGCAATTTCGAGGACGAAATTAATTTAAGTAGGGAAGAATGTAATGACCCGCATTTTTCAGTGATAAAAATTAATTTATTTAATTATTTAAATAGTGATTCAAAGAATTTAATGGTCGTTTAATTAAATTATATTGAATATTTAATTAAAATAATAATTAAATAATATATTAAATTCTGAAATAATCAGAATTGGCTAAAATAGCGATATGTTGTGAATTAGGCAATTCAAAATATATAATTCAGTTTAGAATTGAATTATGATAACGAATATATTTAATTAATGATGGTTGAACGTATAAATTATATTATAATTAAAATCGAGCTCGAAATGGCACGGTAGTTCGTAATTTGGCGATTCGAACTTCAACTGAATGTACAAGATTCGTTTTAAGCCGGATTTCTGTGAAACAAGAAACGTTCGAAGCTGGTGAAGTATATTTTTCTAGTGGAAGAGAAAAATCGGGATTTCGTCATGTAGATTTTTAGTTGTGTCCAAATTAAATATTCAGAAAAACAGCGGTATATTCGTTTGTGGCCATAACGGTTATTTAAAAATATTTGAATATCGGGATTGAATTTAGACAAGGTTCTTTTGAGACATAACGATAATTTGATTTTTAGAATTTTATTGTAATTTTTAATTAATTAAATAAGCAACATTGTAACAACCCGGAAAATCTGAGCTAATAAAAAATTTTATTTTGGCAATTTTGATGAATTTTTAATATTTAAAATGAATTATTTTAAATAATAACGATGAAAAATTTATTTTGAATAGAATTAGAACGTATTTATTTATATAGATCGACGTTAGGATATAAATAATTATTTATAATTATAAAAGGAATTGAAAATGGCGCGGTTGTTCGATAATTCGATTTCAAAGTTCAAATGAATGTACAGGATGCAAAATAAACCGTATTTTAGTGAAACCAAAAATATTAGAATCTAATTGAGAATATCTTTCCAACGAATCCGAAAAATCGAAATTTCATAGCGGGAATCAAAAGATACGTCCAGTTGAAAATTCAGAATAGTCGCTATGGAATTTTGGCCCTTAAAAATGGAAATTTTGCAAACGACCTCGGTTTTCGACGAAACCACTTTTGTTGGATCCGTGATGTCAAGTTATTGCTAGATTCCAATTTTCATAATTTTTTCGTATCAATATGTGAGCATGGCAAAGGAAAACGCGTTTGACCAGTTTTAGTTGATTTTAATCGACTGGAAAATGACCATTTTTCAAACGATCTCAGAATTCAACGAAACTAGGTTTGTTAGGACCGTATCATCAATACGTAGCTAGAAAATATTTTTCTAGAATTTTTCGAGTTAGTATGTGACCCCGGTAAATTGAAATGCACATTCAAATTCAATATATAGAGTTATATGTTGATTTTGACGAAAACTGATCGAAACGATCGAATCAGCCTACGATACATATCCCATTGTGTTCGGAATGGGGGTAATACGTTAGGGATGACAGTTGGTGGGTTTGATTTCGAGTTCGAAAATAAAGGTTACTTTTTGGATTTCAAAATTAAAATTAAAATAATGTTTTTATAAAAAAAACCCTCACCCCCCTTATCCTTTCCCTCTTGGTCAACGTTTCCCTCCCCCTGTTCACTTTTTCTTGGATCGGAAAAAAAAGGGCAGCTCCTTTTCTTTCTCCCTCCTCCCTCGATGGAGGCACGACCTCGACCCCGCCACCATCACCACAACCGCGCCCCCGTCACTACGCCTCCGCGAGCAGACCTCGCTCCGCACCCTAGCCTCGCTGAACCCGCCGCCAACGACTTGACCGCGCCGCCACCCTTGTCGCACTTCCCCCTCCCCTTCTTCTTTTCCCTCCTCTCGATTCAAGGCGCGAGCGCACACCCCCAAAGGACCCGACGGCCCATTTCCTGAAGCCGTTGACCATCCCTAACCTCAGACGATCCCCAGCAAGCTTCGACACCCCCCCTTTTCTTCGCTGAAAACCCGTAAGTTTTAATTCGACCTATGTATTTATTTATCTCCTTTATGTTCAGTTTTAAAAATAAAGAAAAATCAGTTTTATAGTTACAAAGATTGGATTTTTATTAACTACAAAGATCAAATTTTTATAGTTAAAGCTAGGGTTTTCATTTACAAAAAGGACGGATTTTTAACATGAAAGGTTTGTTTTTTTTAACTATAAAAGAGATTTTATTTTTAGGAGATAAAGAAATGATTTTTATTTATAGTTATAGAAGATAAAAATATAATTTTTATATAAGCAAGAAGGTAAAAATATGATTTTTATTCGAGTAGTAAGTTAAAAATATAATTTTTTTATAAGGATGAATATAAAAATACGATTTTTATATATATAGCGAAAGAAAAATCTGATTTTTATTATATGTATGTTAATCAAAACATGATCTTTATGTAGTAGAGATAATAAAATTGTGATTTTTATATGAGTGGAGATATAAAAATATAATCTTTATAAGAAGAAGAGCGACATAAAAATATAATCTTGATATAGGAAGTAGCGTTATTAAACTATAATTTTTAACATGTACTTCATGAAACAGACTGCGTTGGAAGAACGATAAAGATTTCCTACATATGAAGAGTCGTGGCGTTTGGTTTTGCTAGTCGGTGAGAACTTCTCACCTTTGAATTTTGTTTTCTAGTTAATAATATATATACTAGGATGCAGACGGTGTTTAGTAGCACCCGACACCCGTCGTCCACATACCATGGATGGCTTGTTTGTTTGTTTGATTTTGATGTGTAGTTGATTGTGTGATGTGAAATGAATAAAATATTTATAGAATTAAAAATATTTTATAGTAAAAAAATAGAATTTTTAACGTGTATTTAAAATGAAATAAAATATTTTATATAGTTAAAATATTTTATATAGTTAAAAATAGAACTTTTAACGTGTATTTAGAATGAAATAAATAAATATAAACGAGTCGGACGATTTGTTTATATACACATTTGACTGATATTGATTCGGACGATAAATTTTACACATCGCCCAACTGCACAAAAAAAATCTGTGTTTGATTGTTTGAAACCCCACACGGGTATTGGGATGATATATGGCATACACTAGTCCCAATATTTAGCTGTATGTCGATCTATTGATTGACAGACTGTTATAAGTGTTGAATATTCATATTTGATGCTTATACAGTGTACAACGCACTTTGGATGATGGTTGATTGTTTATCGTCATTTTTGTAAATATGAAATGGATGAAATCCATATAACTGAAATTATATGGTAATTGACTGTGTCTGATCCTAGTTCAGAAATATAGAATAATTTAAAATAATATTTGGTGAATATTGAAATGTAAAGCCGTGTTAAGTAGTTAAATGCCATTTCAACGTGAACGGGAATTTTCTCGATTTTATAACGAATATCGAAATGTGATTTCAAAATCGAATGTTTTGAAAATGAAATTCAAATTAAATTGAATTGAAATTAAATGGGATTCAACTGGAAATGAATTCAAATTAAATTGAAATTGAATTGAATTGAATTAAACCGAATTGGAATTAAAATGAATTCGAATCGAATTGGAATTAAAATGAATTCGAATCGAATTGGAATTAAAATGAATTCAAGTTAAATTGAATAGAAAATGAATTTTAATTCGAATTGAATAGAAATGAAAATGAATTCAAATTGGATTGAAATAGAAATTGAATCGAATTGAATTGAAAATGAATTCAAATTGAATCGTAATCGAATTGAATAGAAATGAAAATGTATTCAAATTGAAATGATTTTAAATTGAAATGAAAATAAATTGAAAATCGAAATGAAATTGAATTGAAATCGATTTGAATTGAAATCAATTTGAAATGAATTTAAAACGAATCAATAAGGAAGAATTCAATTTTGATTTAAAATTGAATACGAAGTTGAAACTGTTTTGAAAACGAATGTAAAACGAGTTATAAAATACGATTTAAAAGGAAATCGATGAAATATATATTATATATATAATATAATGGCCTGAATAGAATGTGTCGCGCCGCGGCAGTTCGTGAATTTCAACCATTGATTTCGAACGGACATTACGGGAGATCCGACCATCGGATTCTCATCAAACCGGAACCGTTTTGTTCGAATCGAAAAGAGCTTTCCAATGAATATTAGAAATGTAACGACCCAAGGATTTTCGGCCCTGGAAATCGACATAAATACCTTTACTGTAACTCATGCCGACCCTCTCAACACCGAAAACACTGGATAGTTATTAGAAAGAAATTAGAGGGTGAGATAAGAAAGAAATATTAGAATAGAAGAAGAAGAAGAAGAAGAAACAACACAACACTGAGTCTCACATCACAGTGGAACAAAATATAATACAGAAATAAATCTTTATTGAGAGCTTTAGAAATACTTACAATATCAGAGTACATCACACAACGGGACAGTTATAATAACCTGTTCCCATATACAACACACAGCGGAATAGTAGTTATACAATATCATACGTCTGAACATCTCCAGCTCGTCTCTGGACTTCACAACATTCGATAACTTGAACCTGTACACCCCGGGCTAACCCGAGCATTTACAAAACACCGGGTCAGTCTGGTGAACCAGAGTGAGGAAAACTCGCACAGTATTAAGGGTATCACATAACCTGATTTTAAAGTTAAAATCCTTTCGAAAGAAAAGGATAATCGTAAGACCAAATCCAGACATAAACACGGACAGTTTTTACCTTACGATAACCCAAAACAGTTTTTGAAACCAATATCTTGTCTGATATTATAATAATGTCTAAATACAAGTAAATAGAATCTAGTAGAATGCTTGCATCTCACGCTCTACATATATAGTTTAACTTTAACTTTCACGAAACGTTAATGTAAAATTAACGCTTTACACTTTAAATCTCATTTATAAACTCTGGTTTATAATAAACCCTTTTATCTCTAAATCTCCTTTTACTTAATTCAAATGATTAAGTAACATTATTTCGTGCTATTGTATTCACTTGGAAATTTCTTTTTAACTTCACTATAAAATTTCGGGTTTTAAATATAAAACCCGTTCATAAATTCCTTTCACCACTTCACTGGATTTCATTTCAACCTCGATTACTTTTGAAAGGTAATTTTCTAAATTATTATTAATCAAAATAATAATTTATTTCGATTATCAACTACTTCAGTAGTTAAGTCTTTATTAACTAAAGTATATGGTAAATCTCTTTAAAAACCTTATTTAAATTTAAAACAATATTCATTTATCTATTTTAATCAAAACACATTGATTTGATAATCAAATCCAATTCAAACTGGTTGATTTAATTAACTCAAAACTCGTTTATCTCATTAACCGATTCTAATTGATCCTCACTTTAAATTAATTAAAAATATAATTAATTTAAATAAATTCCATTAAATAAATACTTAACAAAACAATTATTCACATTTAACTATGCGATTTTATTTCTTATCTTGTACTTATAAATCTGATTTACTCCAGAATTTACTTTATAAAATCGATTTATAAAAATAAATCAAAGTCTTAAATAAACAAAATATTTATTTAATTCTCTTAAATAACTTTTATTCAAAATAATATATTTCAAAATCCATCTCCAGTTATAAAATAAATTTTATAACTTTATCCATATCGACTTACCTGACGATGAATCAATATTTATAAAATGAATTGATTTTATAGGCCATATACTGCCAAATACCCAACCAATACCGCCAATTGGTTTAAACAACACACAGGTTGAAATTCCAGTTCAAATCAATAATCTAATCGATCACCCAAACAGTACAGTTTATATTTGATAATATGAATTAAATAATATATTTGAGGAATCCGGTTGGATTCCTCCAACCAGTTCTTCCCTGCATACAAAATGGTTATCACAAACCAGATCTTTCAGTTTTGTTTAACTGATGATAATAAGTAACGACCATTTAACAACAACCACAAGGAATGCAAACAATTAAACAATTTAAACACGTTTATAAAATAAACGTGACCAATAAGGTAAGTTACCTTTATTGGAACCAATGGTTAAAAATAACGATTTGGTGTTTTACTGAAATTAGACGACGGTTAAATTTCATCAGTTAAATCAACCAATTAAACAGTCAACCATAAGCAAACAGAGCACACAAAATAAAACCCAATTCATATAAAATATAAATGGGGAAAAAACTGAGTGAGTTTAACTCACCTTGATTTTCCATTGGTCGTTTAAGCGGTTCCTGTTAAATTAAACAACATTTAATTTAACAATAAATCCTAGCAGTCTCCCGTTCTGTTCAAGTCAGTTCAAAACCGTAGATCTCGTTTATACGGTCACATAACCTCTTCTCCGGTCCAATTTTGATAATAAAGTTGTCGATTATTTAAGTTAAATCTAATTTAAATGATATTCAATATTTCCTTAATATCAATTTATAAGATCGATTACTTTTAAAATCAACCTTTATGGCAGATCTTTCGTATTGGTTCCTCGCTGCCTTTGTTTCCTTCAGCTTGAACGCAACTCAAAATGTTGTCATTGTTTCCAAACAAGAACAACCTGCGCACAAATCTTAGTGTTCAGTTATAGGATTAAATAAATCATATTATAATTAGTTAACCCTTTTGATTACTTTAATTTGGCAGACTTGTTCACGTTTTACCAACCAAAATTGAGGCCAATCCTTTTTCGCTCCTGCTCCCTAGATCTAGACTTTTATCCTGAAATGAATTAACGTTTTGATTATTAACCAACCGATTTTCTAATTACTATATTAGCTTAAATTAATCACTTCACAAATTACGTTCAACAGAATCTGGTCGCTCCTCTCTGTTCTTCGTATCCTCTTTGTTTTCATATAAACCCATACCGTTTCCAACCAATTCCCGTCCGTTCTTGTTTGAATCAATGTACCCATTTTGATTATTAAAAGTATACCATTATAATAATTATAAATACTCTAAATTAACATTTTCTCCTTTGCTTAATTACCTTGTTATTTCATTCTAGCTCCTTCACGCTCTGAACTTCCGAACTGGTAACGAACCCATCCATGCATCCGATACTTGACCGGAAATTTGATCAGCAACCGGCGAACGGTGCACCAGAGCCCCCTCCAACTTCGCCAGCATCCGCGTCCCACCTCGCGTCTCCCATCGTCGACAACCATCTACGAACCGTACCACCTTTCGAACGAGATTCCGGCCACATCGTTCATTTAGAAGCGATCATCACCTTTAAACTTGACCAACTCGTCAAGTACTGTATTTCCGAAATTTTGGATTTAAATTTTGGTTGGCAGACTTTGAGTTTGGATAGGAATACAATGGAGATCAAATGGCCGTTCAAATAATAAGGGTGGAGGTGGAAAATGTTAGTGCGTTGACCATCAGAAACGAATAGGGTTATTGACTCATTTGAGTATTTATAGTGGACAGAAATTAATATAATATTTATATCGAAACTTCATGGTGAAGTAGTTGATAAAAACCACCAAAAATGATGTCTGTTTACCGATAAAAGGCTAATCTTAGTGTAAAAAGGCATTCCGGACCCAATGGGACAAGTTTCATCAAAATCCGAGGTCGTATGAAAAAATTTCCTTTATAAAACCAGAAATAGACTCGCGTTTAATTTTTTCACGATCACCAGATAAATCAAATCAACTTGAAACCTTGCAAACCTATAATAATTCTTCAATACGAAGCCAACGACACTAGTTTCATCGCATTCTGAGACTGTTTCCCCGGTAGGCTATTTTTATCGCGTATCGTAATACCCTTTTTAATGCCAAATTTGCCGGTCTCTAAAAATAACAAACTATATACATATCATGACTCTAATCGACGACACGAACTCAACGGGACTAGTTTCGTGGCCTAATTTGATCGTCTGCTCAAGTTACACTCAAATATCTCTCGATTAATTTAATTACGCGGTGTAGAATTTGAACGGGCGTTTACGGCTATTGTGGTCACATACGACACTGGTTTTCCACGCCATTCACCACCGTACAATAATTTAACGTTACGGTCCCAATGAAACTGATTTCATCAAAATCCGAGATCGTTTGCAAAATGGCCATTTTAAAAGTCGATATTTTAATAACGATTTCCACATCGTTTTTTCTAAATTTTGATTTGGCCATAACTTGCAATCTATAACACGGAATCTGGATTTTTCTCCTTCATATGAAAACTATCGTCAACACGATCCCAACGTTTCTTGTTTCACAGAAATCCAACTTATATCGGACTCTGTATATTCAGTTGAAGTTCAAAACTCGAATTTATGAACTGCACGCCATTTTCAAGCTCGATTTATAATTATATAAATATATAACGTTAAAACTTCATTTAAATAACGAATTAAATATTAAATTCCATCGATATTCCAAGTAAAATACTTAAAACTAATTTAAATATTCAGATTCAAATGGTCGAAAAACATGGGTCGTTACAAGAAATTTGAAATCTAATGGTTGGATTTGGCATTATATCCAAATCAAATTTGGAAAAGCTCGCTGTAAGTGCAGTTCGATGGCATATTATGGAAATCGACTGTACGGGCCTTAATAAAAATATTAAAAATATTAATAATTTGTGTAAAATCATAATAAAAGATTTGGGAAGAACTGGGATGAAAAATCCCATATTTGAGAGGATAAAAATGTATTTTTATCAAAATGAACTAGTTTTGAACTAGAATTATAAATTCAATATTTTTAAAATAAATAAACTGGATTTGAAATGGTTTTAAAATAACCAGAAATTTCCAATATACGTATTGGAATGGATTTGAATCGAAATTATCTCGGAATATTTCGATGTTGGATTTCGTGATTATACGGATATGGTTATGGAAATTTGGAAGATATATTTTATATCGTTATTTCCAATACGAAATTGTTGATTTCAGAATTTGATATTGAATATAAGCCGATATATTTTCTATTCAGAGCCTTGTATTTAATATTAAATAGGATTTTGGTTTGTCGTGAATGGTATCTTCAATAATACTATTCTTAAACCCAAATGGAGTTAAGAAAATTAGGAACTAACTGGGGATTGGTTAAGTGGAATGGTTTCTTGGATATTGATCTGATGTTGGTTTCGGCCTTCGAGGTTAATATTTAGGGAACTGTTCTCTTACTAATTTATGGTTAGAGACTAATAGAATGGAATGTGATGTGGGTTTATCGTGAACTGTGTTTTAAATGACATTAGTTCTTTAAACCAGTAAAAGGAGTTTTAATAAATCTTTAATTAGATTGAAAGGATTGAGGATGGAGTATCGCCAGTTTTGCTCCAAGCGATAGTAAATCTTTAATCAAATTTGAACGTGAAATCGTAATTAAATTTACCGATAACACCATAGTGTTAGTTATGGGGTAATAACAGTTTTGCTCCATGGGATGAATAGGTTGGGATTGAGAAATAAAATAAATAATTACTTCGGTGTGGTTCGCTAATCCCGACTAGTTTGGAGAACCATAATTTGGTTTGAAATGACATCCAAAAGAAGATTAAAGTATAAATTTTAAAGAATTTATCTTTGATAAAATTAATGGGAACCTTTTCCTAAGAATGTGAAATTTGGAAACTAGTTGTAGATTAGCAAAAAAGAATGGTTTCCTGGGTGTTGATCTGATGTTGGTTTCAACCTTCGGGGTTAATATTTAGGGAATTTCTCTCTTGCTAATTTACGGTTAGTGACTGATGAATTGGAATGGGGCGTATGTTGTGTTTGTGTAATACTTGTTTATTATATACGCGGGTTATTTAGAAAGGCCGGGTTTATCCCCATTCTGAATAACCGATTCGACGATAAGTCGAAGATGAAGACGGTGATCGAAGACCGGAAATCTTCACATCGTTTGGATAATTACTGATGATCCTGATTGGACTGTACACCCAAGAGGAGGGAAATTGTTGGTGGTCGTTGGTCTTCTGAGTTAGGTGTATATACTTAATCATAAATTTTAATTTTATAGCGATAGAGAATAAGCGACGATGCCCAAACATTTCTTGACCTTATTGATTTGACTAGCCATACACAAGGAAATTAGAATACCACTTTACAAACTATGACAAGCAAACTAAGAATTTATTTCATGGTTGCACTATGTTATCAACCGAACTAACTGGCCAAACTGGAATTTAACATTTAAAAACTTGATTTATATTGAAAATTTATGACAAGTTGAGATATCTAAAATAAAATCAAATGACTAGTGTAAGACCCCACTTCCGTTAATTTCACTCACAAAGGGAATGCATTAACTTCCATGGAGGTTTTAAGTGAATATAGAACAGTAAAATTACAATAAGACAGATATAAAATAGTACTTGGAAATTAAAAACTTTATTTCATTGCAGTAGAAGTCAAAACATGTTTGATTACATCATAATACTATAAATCAGAGTCAAGTACAATATCCATCTTGATAAAAACAAATACATAATCCCATTACATAAATAGCCGTTAAAGAAGATAACAAACTGGTCTTTACTTCACGGTCAAGCTTCCCAAAAGAGATAAAGCAATCCAACCAAACTTCACTAGAACTGAGCCCACTCTGAGGACCTGGAGGGGGAAAAAGATGAAAATAGAGGGGGTCAGACATTAAGTCTGGCGAGTATGATAATTCTAACAATACTATTATCAAAATAATTAGACTAAGGCATAAGCTGGAAAATAAGGAAATGCCTATGAACTATTAGGTACGGAAGAGCGGATAAAGATAATGTTACAGGCACCCCTAACTACTACAGAATAATTACTATACTGCACCACCACTAACCTAACAGGATTTGGCATTACCCTAATGTTTAAACTAGAATAGAATCGGAACAGAATAATCTATACAGAAACAGAATACTAGTAATGGGCCTTTACCACCCGAACAGAGACGGAAACAGAAACAGAATAACTCTTACGGAAACAGAATGCTAGTAATGGGCCTTTACTACCCGAACACAGACAGAAACAGAAACAGAATGGTCCTTACAGAAACAGAATGTAGAATTAGGTGTACACTAGTAATGGGCCTTTACCACCCGAACAGACGGTACCACACAGAAACAGACATGTATTACCACCCAGCAGAAACAGACGGTACCAACAGAAACAGACAGAACTAAGTGTACCCTAAGTCCTACCCTCCCAAGCGATTGGCTCCCTAACTCGTAGATACCCGTGCAGGTCCCACAGTGGGGTGTATCACTCCCCAATATGGCAACCATAAGGTACACGGCTTATACCTACATGATGCAACAACGTCTTACCTACCCGCCCGGACCCACGCACGCACGTGACCCCGTTGGACTTGCGTTGCCACCACTCCCCCGTTTTGGCCTCTAACAATCAGGCCCAGTAGGCGTGTCCCGTCCTCGACTTGGGTCGAGCTCACAGAGATACAAAATGGGCTACTGGTCTGAAAAGGGCCCCCACCAAGCTTCCCACCTAGGCTTGGTCAATTTCTAGAGTTTCCCACTTAACCCCATGCCCACCTACATGTTTTAGATTTGGTTAAGGGTTTCTATTAGTAATTCCACATGCCACCCAAGGCACCCACTTAACCCTCTTGTCAGTCATGTTCATTTACATGTGTGTTTGGTTAAGTCTTTCTAATCGTATTTCAAATGCCACTAAAGGCACCCACCAGATTCCTCATGCCACCCAAGGCACCTACTTAACCCCCATGTCCCAACTTACATGTTTATCTGGTTAAGTATTTCTTAATTCATTCAGACCATAACCTCATAAAGACCTCTCACATTAGACTGACATTTATGGCAACTGGATTCGCCGGGCAGTTCTGGGCAGCTTTACACCATAAAAGAGTCTAACCTTGTGTCTTTATAAACGTCATGCTTTAGTTTGGGCCTAGGACCTCTCACATTGGGCTGACATTTGTGACTACTGGATTCGCCGGGCGGTTCCGGGCAGTTTTACGTCACAAATGAGTCCAACCTCGTGTCCTAAGCATTGATTATCACTTATAATCTTTTACCCCAGTCTTAATAATCCCCTATTTGAATTATTAAATCAATTCCATTTTTAATGATGTCCATAATTGACTCAATTATGGCCATCCACTTATGGCATGCAAAATCAAATCAATTGCACCCCAATTTCTCAATATTAAATTCTTAATATTGCCCCTACCCCACGTTATACATTCGCAGAATATATGTTATACTTAGGTAGTCTAATTCATAACACAAAGATAAATTATCACAACACACATACAACTAAAATAGATCTAATCATAAACGGGGTAAAACTTGCATGTATGGTTATAGTGTTAAACCCAACTAGCATAAATAATCAACCCAAACTTGCATGAATCACATATGTCATAAAGAGGGTAACTTGCATAAGTATTCATGTCATAGATCTATCATAAAGGGATAAACTTGCATACATGTCATAGATCTATCATAAAGGGAAAAACTTGCATACATGTCATAGATCTATCATAAAGGGATAATCTTGCATACATGTCATAGATCTATCATAAAGGGAAAAACTTGCATACATGTCATAGATCTATCATAAAGGGATAAACTTGCATACATGTCATAGATCTATCATAAAGGGAAAAACTTGCATACATGTCATAGATCTATCATAAAGGGATAATCTTGCATACATGTCATAGATCTATCATAAAAGTGTCATGAAATCTACACAATCTTTATTAATTAATGCCTAAACTTGCATATATAATTATGATTTACCATATGAATCCACATAACCCAAATAACATCACTTTTGTGTGATTTGATTAAACATGATCTAATCAACCTAGATAATAGCATCATGATCTTGTAACATATATGATTCATCACAACTTAGCATAGAGAATTTACACATATACAACATCATCATCTCATAACATGTAATTTACAACATATGTGTTAACATAGCATAAGATCTACAACATATATGATAATATAAGATCAACATTCCACATCATTTACTTATGATCCAAATCATAACTCAATCTAATTAATTTGCTAATAATCTTATGAGAATCATCATACTCACAGTTATTGCAGAAAGAGAGTCTTGAATTAGATTAGAAGCGATTAGAATTGGATTAGATTAACTTTTCTTCCTCTTTAGTTTGCGGCGGCTAAGCTGAATTCCATGGCAATGACATGACGGCAACTCTTCTATTTTTATGTGATTTTAGAATGAGAGACTACCTAGGTATATATAGAGTTTAGGATTATTTTAAGCCGTCTAATCAACACAAGAGCAACCAGAACCATCCAAGGAGCCACCTCAGCAATTGTATTAATAAACTTCTATTTGTACTAAATGTTCATCTTTTACTGATTTACATATTTATGATTTGTATGTAAATCATTCACAATTAAATTATAACATTAATTATGTTCCTAATTAATGGTATACCAATTATACTGTTTCATACCAATTACCCAAATTATAACTTAACAATCATGCCATGATATATGTTCCCAAATTATGCCTACTTAATATATATATATATATATATATATATATATATCTTTCCTTTTAATTAATATCAATGACAAATTAGCACTCATCTACAAATTAATTTCAGTCTATTCATGTTCACATTAACTGCCCATATATATAAATATATATATATATATACATATATATATATATATATATACGCACCTATTCATAAATTCTAATATTGACAAATAATGTGAATTGATTGCTTACTTAAAAAAAAGGAAATCGAGTATATAATTTAATTTCCCCTTTTTTTCTACTTTCCTTGCAACATGCAAAATCAATGCATAATGAGGTTATCTACATACATACATATCTATCATGCATAAATCTTTCCCTCTAAATATATTGACTGTATTTATCTTCTCAATTATATATATATATATATATATTTATTCAATATATATATATATATATTTAATTTTCTTTTTATCTATCTTCCCAATTAACCATTTTCAAACAAAACCACTTTTTGAACCGCGTTCACACTAAGCCGCTTTTTAGCCATTCCCCTAAAACAAAAATATGGCGTTAACGGGGATCGAACTCTGTACCTCTTGTATGCAAGTCACATGTTCTAACCAAACGAGCTACTAAGTCTTTTGCTTACAATCCTTAGAACAATGCTAAACACTATTCTTTTCTCATTCCTCTTTTTTCATGTTTTGTTGCAATATTTAATTTAAGGATATCTTTTTCATACAGAGTCCAATTTACGCAAACTCGGACTCTATCTCAAGCAGAATTCCAAGACAAACGCAACGGCGCAACCCATTTCACCTAATTATTTTTCTTAAAATTAATTATACCTTGATTTTTTATTTTTATGTTTACAGATAATAAGGGGTGTTACAACTAGAAATTGTCAACTTAATTTGTTGTACCATTTTCTTGAAATAAGTCGTGTTTTCATTATTTTTTGTTTTCATTCGTATATGTCTATTGTATTCATATAGTTGCATTAAAATCATTGCACATTGCATTTGGATTTTGTGGGTAGTATCCGCTGAAAACCCTCACGAGACACCACTCGTCCTACTAGGGACACCTAGAGGTTTAACGGCTTGTTGCATACGCTCAATGCAATCGTGTTTCCTACAAAAGTGTGACCTATCTAGTTTAGCTTTTCATTTTTTATCTTTTTACTCGAGGACGAGTAAAAGATAAGTGTAGGGGTATTTGATTAACATGTAAAAGTGTTAGTTTTTTATGCTTATAATTTATCTTTATTGTAAATAAATAAAATTTACATTGGGTATTTTCATATATTTTCACAGTTTGTTCATCAATTCTCATGCACCCCGAAAACCAAAGATATTACACAAGAAGAAGACCAATTTTGAATATTTTATCCTATGTTGCCTTTGGAATCTAATAAATGTCCTTGTTTGGAAGAATTAATCACATGCGATCTTATCTCCCTTCAATTAATCACATGTCAAACAAGGAAGATATGGGAAGAATAATTGCTGACGGGAAGAATAATTGCTAATTGGAGGAATAATTGCTGATTAATATAAGAGAAATAATTGCTATTAAAAGGGCAATATATGCGTATATTGGATTAAGGTTTGAGGTTGGCATTTTATCTTATAAATACCGTTATACTCTCATTGTAAAAAGGATCCGGGAATCAATAAAGTTTTCTCTATTTTCTCTTTTCTGCATTTTTATTCTCATGACAAGTGGTGTTGTCTAGTTAATTAGATTTGCTAGAACATAATTGTTATTGCAATATTATTTTCCTGTTAATTTATTTCTATTTTGCAAGTCTATTTCCAGCAATCTGTTTATTTACTAATCATTGAATTGATTATATGTTCAATTAGATTTGAATCTGTTGTGAATTCAATCGCAGTTTTAATTTGTTTTATTGATAATTGTAATTTGGTCGTTGATTCAGTTAGTTTTGTTTTGAACCAAGTTGCAATTTCAATTTAATCACCCTCCAATTTTGTCTAACTCGCCCAAGGAATATATAAATAACAAAATTTAATTTATCCTCCCTGTGTCCGACCTGCATACTACACACCTGTACGCTTGCAGTATTTAATTTAAAATTCGCGCTTTTCTAATTCATATTAAAGCGACGAACAAGTTTTTCAACTTCAAAAACTTGTTCGTCGCTTTCCTATGAATTAGAAAAGCGCGAATTTTAAATTAAATACTGCAAGTGCACAGATTGTGTAGTATGCAGGTCGAACACAGGGAGGTAAATTACATCAAATTATTTATATAATTTCTTGGGCGAGTTAGATAAATCTTGAAGATGGGATAAAATTGAAATTAGAATTCAGTTCAGTACAAATCTAATTGAACCGATAACTAAAGTTTTAATTATAAACAAAAACAAGTAAAACTGCAATTGAATGAATTATAGATTTGAATCTAATCGAATCTATAATCAATTCAATGATTAAAAATAAAACAGATTGCGGGAAATAAAATTGCAGAATAGAAATAAATTAACAGGAAAATAAAATTAGGATTACCACTGAATCTAATTAGATGGTCAATCACTAATGAATATTAAAATTGCAATAGCAATTGTGTTCTAGCAAATCTAATTGACTAGACAACACAAATTGCCATGAAAATAAAAATTACAGAATTAAAAGAAAAGAGAGCTTTATTAATGGCGAATAGAATACAGGAAAAAAATGGGATGGTATTTACAATGGATACAAGGTGTATTTATAAGAATGTAGTTCCCTTTCTATGAAAATAATGAGGCCAAGAATGATATAAATTATTTCCACGGATAAAGGAATATTCCTTTCATGGTGCTTGATTTGAAAAATTGTAATCAATGTATTCCTTTTTATGTGTGGCACGGTCAGCGGGAAGATAAGCATAGGCTTAATTGGAGATTTGTAATCAAAGCCTTCCCTTTCTCTTTGCATGGAAATTAAATGTGATTGATTGGATTTGAATTCTTGGGGAGGATTGCGCCAAATTAAATGTGAGCTACATCTTCTTTTGCAATTGAGATAGCGTTAATATGGAGAGGTAGCTTTTTCTTTGAAATTGGCCTTTAATTGAAATGAATGAGACATTTATTGATAACCTGTGAAAATACACCAAAAGTAATATTTATTTATTTACAAAAGATAAAATATAAGAGCATAAAATAAACACATTTCTATGTTAATCAAATACCCCCACACTTATCTTTTACTCGTCCTCGAGTAAAACAAGAAATGAAAAACTAAACTAGATAGGTCACACTTTCGTAGGAAACACGATGCATTGAGCGTATGCAACAAGCCGTTAAACCTCTAAGTGTCCCTAGTAGGACGAGTGGTGTCTCGTGAGGGTTTTCAGTGGATACTACCCACAAAATCCAAACGCAGTATGTTATGATACTAATGAAAATACATGAATGCAATGGACATATGCAAAATAAAAACAAAAAATGAAAACAAGACTTGTTTAAAGTGGTACATCAAATTAAATTAACAATTTCTAGTCAGTTGATTTTATTTTAGATATCTCAACTTGTCACAAATTTTCAATATAAATCATGTTTTCAAGTGTTAAATTCCAGTTTGGCCAGTTAGTTCGGTCGATAACATAGTGCAACCATGAAATAAATTCTTAGTTTGCTTGTCACAGTTTGTAAAGTGGTATTCTAATTTCCTTGTGTATGGCTAGTCAAATCAATAAGGTCAAGAAATGTTTGGGCATCATCGCTTATTCTCTATTTCTATGAAATTAAAATTTATGATTAAGTACATACACCTAACTCAGAAGACCAAGGTATACTTCCCATACACTGCCTTGCGGACTGATGGAGAGTTGGGACAGAGCTTGGTGGATTGTGCAAACAGACGCTGACTTTGTCAACAACATGTCGGTAATCCTTAGGTGTCCAATCTCATAAAATGAGACCAAGATATTCCGACGCTGACTTTGTCAACAACATGTCAGATAGAGCTTGGCGGGTTTGCACACCAACGCTAGATATACAAGCAATGTTGGATACCCTTGGATTGCTATTATTATTATATTGAAAATATAAGAACAAGATAGAGTTACGCGAACTCAGCTTAACACAACTTAGTTTTAAAGATTTGAAAAGCCAGTATAAGTATTTTAAGTCCTCCACTTATTTAAACAAAGACTACAATATAGAATAGATTTCATGGCCATCACCTAAGAATCTCCCTATGTACCTGTTACACTATTATCCCTCAAAATTCAACTTTTCATTATATTTCATACTCGATCTTAGCTAAGAGAAAAAAATACTATCAACTGATTAACAATCCTTAACTTATTATGTTGTATCAATCTAAAATGTGTCGTATTTTCGAGGAAAAAAAAATTGACATGTTACTATGATCTAAAATGCATGGTGGTCCTATATGAAAAGAAAGAGAAAAAGAAAAAAAATTAAAGAAAAATAAAAGGATGTAATGCAGACTCCCCCCACACTAAAACTAAACAGTGTCCACACTGTTAGTGTTTCCTAAATTTGAAAGATCGTACCCAAAGGTGAATGAGTTGCAAAATTATTTGTAAAATGAAATGAAGTTTAGCCACTATATGCGAATGAAAATCATATGCGGAATGGAATCTACGATGATGATGATGAGTATTATGTGAAAAATGATACTTCTTTTTCCACCCACTCTTGCCTCTATCAAAGACGATGCACAATGATTTCTTATATGATTTATGAGGTGCAACAGACATATTAATGAATTCTGAAATGAAAACCGTTCCTATGAAAATTGTGCTGTGCCAATGATTTATACAATTCAAATGCAGATTATCCCGTAAATTTTTCAAATATTTTTTCTTCATGGTCCTCGGTAAGATCGGAGGCCAAGATTATGGGAAAATTTTCTGTAGATTCCAAGTAAACATACTCAATTTCTTGTGATAGGGGTTCAAGGGCCAATCTAGGATGTTCTTGTGTGCTAACATTAGTCAACATTCCATGGTTAGATTCAAATGATGAAGGTTTCGAATCAAGTAGTTCATTTAATTCAGAAATATATTCAAGCTCATCGAAATCATAGTTGAAATGGTCAAGACACATTTTCAAAGCTTCAGAAGTGTTATTAGAGGTTTCATCAATTGTTGTTCGAATCATGTCAATTTCATCAATCTCAAAATCCCTAAAAGAATTATGGTGGCTAACACTTTTCTCACTCATCGTTATCAAATATGCAAAATACAAAATTTAAATTTAACACACGCAGTTTTTATTACAAAATAAACAACGTACTCAAGTATATTCCATTAGTTGATAATCTCGATTTGAAGGGGGGAGAGGGTCTTATGGCCGTTCACGTATAGTATAAATACTAAGGGATACGACCAATGTTTTACGGGTAGTATGCAACCTCTTTTGCTAGAAGTTCAATAAATTGAACTAATATATATCCGCGATCAAACCCTTGAGATAATCAATTTCACAAAATAAACGCTTGTAGTTAAATATTTGCAAATCAAATAAAGTTTTATGACGAGAGTGATGATTTTAATTATGAAAATTCGTTTCTCACAAACAGGTTTAGGAATTTCAATCACAGAACAGTCACAGAATAATAACAGAAAATTAAAATATTGTACAAGCAAGCCGCTGCCCCTGTAGAAAATTTTTACAAGAAATTTCCATTTTTTTAAGCAACCGCAGCACCTGTAGATTTCAGAAAATTTTACAGTAGGGTTGAGACAGTCCGTCCAGAGCAGTTAAATAGCATTGGTAATCCAAATCAATTGTTTGCTTCGTTTGACTCCAATAACTTTGTTCGCTTTGCTTGACTTCACTATGTTCCTTGACTTTGGCCTTTGACTTGTTTTTGGAGATTGCTAGAAATTTTCTCTTGGCTCTCTTTTGGTTTTTTTTTTTTGAAAAGAAAAGCAAATAAATCAAGCACAAAAAACTAAATTGGAATTAAAAAAAAAATAAACTAAACTAACTTAGACTAAAAAAAATAAGGTGAACACAACAAAACTGAACTTAAAAATAAATAAACACAAAAATCTATGCTTAAAAAAAACAAAAAATATACTCATGCCCCAACTAAACAAAGCTTGTCCCCAAAAATCACAATAGAACACACGTTCCGCTAAACAAAAGAACTCACGCCTACCAATTTTTCTAAAAATTCAACAACTCCCCAAAAATTACAAGCACGACTCCTTCTTTTTCTTCTTTCTTTTTTTTTCGTTTTTTTTCTTTTCTCAGAATCGATCAACAAAATCGACAGCCAAGGCTTGAATTGGATTGTTGGGGTTCGGATTGGGTATTGTAGAATTGGAGATGGATTGTATGCGACTTCGAATTGGAGGATTTGGTATGATCTGGTTGATTGCGTGATGATGATTGGATGCAGTTTATTGAATAGGGTTTGAAAACGGGGCGTTGGTACGGAGAGTAGGCGGGAAGAAGTGTAACAACCCGCATTCTACGCATCGGAGGATCGTAGGATATTTATTTCTTTCCCATATGAAGTCGTATGGTCATGTAACTTTGGGAAACAACCATTAGAGCCATTTCCCATGTTCATGATTTTTGTCGATTTTTAAGTGACCGTTTTGCCCCTAACTGATCTTGTTTTGGCCATAACTTTTGATTGGAAAGGAATTTTGACCTGAAACCACTTCCATTAGATTCGTTTGATGGTTTACCTTTCCGTAGAGTGGTCACATGTGAAAAACGGACTTACCGTTTGGGAGATATGGATGAAATAAGGTTTGGAAGGTGAAAAACTGCTTAACCGGGCCAAATAGGGTGATTAGCGAATATGCCCATAACCCATTTCGGGATTAGGGTTATGGGGAGGCTGAAAAGGGTTAGAGAATCATTCCATTTCAATTTTCTAGCCTCCACTTACCTCTTAGAAACCCTAAAAATGGCCTCCAACCTCTAAATCACCTCCCTATCATCTTCTAATCAAGGATTAAGCTTAGCAACATCAAATCAATGGGGATCTACACCAAATCAACGTTGGAGCTGCTGTTTAGCATTGGGATTCGCATCAAATCAGAGATTTATTTCAGATCTAAGTTTTGTTTGTGGCTAAGGTGAGTTATTTGCATAGTTCCTCACTAATTGTGGCTAATTAAGGGTAATTAGTGTTAATTAGCGAATTAAACATGACAAAATTCTGGAAAAATATTTATAAAATTCGAAATGATGTTTTAGACCTTTGATATGAATTTGGATTAATTTGGTTAAGTTTTGCTAATCATATCATTAGTTTCACCTAAACATGCTTAAGGGGAAATATGGGGTTTTGGCTAGGTTTGATCCACTTTAACCTATCATATTGTTGTTTTGATGTTTGTGGTTGATTATACATGTTGCTATGACTGTATGGTATGCTTTGTGATTGATTAGAATAGTTGGAATAGTCGAAAACGCCGTCGAGTGGCGTAAATTGCTTGCTGGAAGAAGTGTAGAAAACAGACCGATCCGGATCGGAACGGAGAGAGGACCCGATCCGCTCCCATACTTCATTCTCCGATCTATTTGTTCTTCTCGTGGCATGCATCGTCCGACCCGATCCGCCATGGTACTCCGACCCGAACCAATGAACTACGACGAGGCTAGGAGACTACGACCAGACCCGGGGTGATGAGAAGGACCCGATCCGAACCGTGGCACATTGGAGGACTCCGACCCGAACCGATGACGGCGAGTGGACATGGAGACCCGACCCGATCCGCTGAGGCGATGATGACCCGAACCGATCCAGCGAAGGAGGAGCACTCCGATCTGAACTGAACTGATGACTAGGGGTGATCCGAACCGATCCGGTGATGATCAATAACCCGAGATGCAAAGGTAGTCCAAATGGAAGTTAGAGCTCAGGATCCAGTTGGGAACCAATGAGTTCACTTCATGGTTGGGCTTTGCTGCGGGACGTTTGCTAAGGAGTTGTCGACGATCATAACTTCGATTCACCACTGAAAATAGCTGATGGGCTACTTATCAATGCAGTAGAGTCATTACGACTCGAGGGGCAAGGTGATGGTAGCAAGACTACGTTATCAGTGCAGTAGATTCATTACGACTCGAGGGGCAAAGTGATGCGTAGTAAGACTATGAGCCAGTGTAGTGGCGTCATTGTGACTCCATAGGGCAGAGTGGACATAGTAAAGGATTAGTGAGGCTATGAGCCAGTGTAGTGGGGTCATTGTGACTACATGGGGCAAAGTGGACTTAGCAAAAGATTAGTGGCTATGTTACTAGTGCAGTGAAGCCATTTATGACTTCATGGGGCAAAGTGATCGTAGCAAAGTATGTTGGGTGATCGAAGTGGTGAATATCGTATGCTTTATGCACTGAGTGAGAGATGTGAGGATGATTGCTATGCTTGATTGTGGCCATCACTATGATATGCACACCCCACCCCCCGTTATCTTTACACCATTTGAAATGGCACCTTAGAGTGTTGTACAGTATGTAGTGCTAACTCTTTGGTTGCAGGTCCACGTTCAGGTATGTTTTAGTCTACCTGTTATTGTTCTGTTTAGATGCTTATCGCTCACACCAGGCTTTATGTCTGACCCAGAGTTTTATGTCTCTTCTTATTACTCTGGATGCTCACACAAGCAAACTAGAGACAGGCTAGTTAGTGATGCGCGAGTAGCTGATTCGGAGGCAAGCAGGAGGCTTCCACGTATGATATATAGATATTCTCCCTGTGTCATTGGTGGTCGCTACTTGGGCATTCGTAGTGTACCTCCTTTATATTGCTTTTGTTTTGAGACAGTTTGAAAGTTGTACTAATTTTAGCTTTTGATCATAAGCTGTACTTTGATTTTCCACTGCTATGTTAGTTTGTTTTCAGCTTATGCACTGTCTCACCTGTTTTATGTCAAGTATGTTGTTATTATATTTTGTTTCATGCGCTGTGAGACATTCTACAGGTTCCTTGTTAGTTCATTTCCTTCTTCCCTTTTTCTTCTGACGATCTGTCCCGTGCTAACTGGACATGTGTACAGCGCACTCTTGGAGTAAATGTCGGTTGGTGCGGGGCGGGCTGTCACATTTGGTATCAGAGCTCTAGGTTGCGTAGTTAACCTAGGGAAAGACACTAGGGAGAGATAGTACGTATATGAGAGCACGTATTTGTGATTACTTTGGTTTTCAAAGGCTATGTAACGACCCGCATTCTACGCATCATAGGATCGTAGGATATTTATTTCTGTCACATACGAAGTCGTATGGTCATGTAACTTTGGGAGACGACTATTGGGGTCATTTCCCATGATCATGATTTTTCCTGATTTTTAAATGACCATTTTACCCCTAGTTGGCACTGTTTTGGCTATAACTTTTGACTGGAAAGGAATTTTGACCTGAAACCACTTCCATTGGCTCCGGATGATGGTTTCTCTTTCCGTAGAGTGGTCACATTAGCCAAACGGACTCACCGTTTGGGAGATATGGATGAAACAAGTTTCAGATGGTGAAAAACAGCTTAATTGGGCTTAACCGGGTGATTAGCAGCTAGGCCCAGAGGGGGATTTCGGGTTTAGGGGTATATAGGGGCTGATTAGGGTTAGAAAACATTCCTTTAGACATTTTCCAGCTGCCACTTTCATTCCTCTTAGCCTAGCCATGGCCTCCACCCTCTAAATCTCTTCAAAACACCTCTTAATCACTTTCTAATTGAAGATTAGGCTTAGCAAACATCAAATCAATGAGTATTAGCACGAGAACCGAGGTAGAGCTGCTGTGTAAGATTGGGAACAGCGCCAAATCAGAGAATATTTCAGTTTTGGGGTTTTAGTTGTGGCAAAGGTGAGTGATTTGCATAGTTTTTGCACTAATTACGGTAATTAAGGGTAATTAGTGAAGATTAGCGAATTTATACACTAATAAATTCTGGAAAAATGTTTAGAAATTCTCAAATAATATTTTATGCTTCTGTTAGAAATTTGGTTCAATTTGATTAAGTTTTGTTAACCCTATGATTAGTTCTACTTAAACATGCTATGGGAAAATATGAAGTTTTTAGTCACTTTTGATCCATTTTGATTCATTTGAATTGTTGTTTGCTGTTTGTGGTTGCTATTACATGTTGCTATGACTCTATGGTATGTTTTATGATTGATTAGAATAGTTAAATTGGTCGAAAACGTCGTCGAATGGCGTAGAAAGCTCGCTGGAAAGTTCCAGAAATGTGCAGGTTCCTAACCGGTTCGGATCGGATGAGGCTCGGATCGGATATGTGAACTGGGCAAGAAAACCGACCTGAACTGGAGCTTGACACCTAGGAGACTTGGCGAGAAGGAAGGCCGTTTACTTAGAGTTGGAGTGGACAAAAAGGGATCGGATCGGAAGAATAATGGAGACCAGATCGGATCGGGTCAAGAATGGAAGGCTACGACTGGAGCAAGGCGAAGGGAGCGGATCGGATCAGGGCAGATGAAGACCGGGATCGGATCGGATCGGGGTAGATGGAAAACGAGAGAGCTGATCGAAGAAAACTGGATGGAAGACAGTAACCCGACCCGACCCGGAGGAGGACACCGACCCGACCCGAAGTGGAGTATCCGACCCGAACCGATGAAGGTGATGACTACCGACCCGAACCGATGAAGGTGATGACTACCGAACCGAACCGAATTCTAGGACTGTTAATGCGCGACAACTCTTCTGAAGACCCACTCCAATTCGACCAAACCCGAGATGCAAAGGAAGTCCAAATGAGAAGTTAGAGCTTAAGATTCAGATGGGAATCAACGAGTTCGCTTCATGGTTGGGCTTTGCTGCGGGACGCGTGCCAAGGAGTTATCGACGTCTATAGCTTTGGACCACTATGGTAGGAGGTACGAAGGCGGATTCAGGGCCATTATGGCATCGGTACAACCAAGGGCTACAACCAATGAAGTGGGTCATTGAAATGTCTGGTCATGACTCCATATGTTTAGCTTGGTCATAGCAGGGTTTCTACAAGTCGGGATTCGTCGTTGCCTCAGTTTGTCTAGTGTTCCAAAGTGGTAGATATCGTATGCTTTACGCACTGAGTGAGAGATGTGAGGATGGTTGCTATGGATGATTTGTTTGCTATCATTGTGACATGCACACCCCACCCCCGTATTCTTACACTATTTATTATGGCACCTTAGAGTATTGTACGGTATGTGGTACTAACTCTTTGGTTGCAGGTCCAGGTTCAGGTATGGTTTAGTATAACTGTTATCATTCTGTTTAGATGCTTATCGCTCATACCATGCTTTATGTCTGACCCAGAGTTTTATGTCTCCTCCTATTACTCTGGGTGCTCACACGAGCAGACTAGGGACAGGTTAGCTGGTGATGCACGGGTAGATGATCCGGAGACGAGCAGGAGGCTTCCACCTAATATATATATGATATTCTCCCTGTGTTGTTGAAGATCACTGCTTGGGCATTGGTGGTGCATCTTCTACTTTAGCCTTCTTTTGTTTAGAGACAGTAAATTTGGAAAATTGTAATAAGCTGTATATGGATTTCCGCTGCTCTGATGATTGATGTTGATTTTAATTATCAGCTTATGCACTGTCTCACCTGTTTTATGTCAAGTATGTTATTATTATATTTTGTTCCATGCGCTGTGAGACATTCTACAGGTTTTGTGTTAGTTCTTCTTTCCTTTCTTTGGCGACCATTCCGTGCTAATCGGGCATGTGTACAACGCACTTTCGGAGGAAATGTCGACTGGTGCGGAGCGGGCCGTCTCACTTGGTATCAGAGCTCTAGGTTGCGTAGTTAACCTAGGGAAGTTATCAGGGAGAGATAATATACGTATACGAGAGAGCGTATTTGTGATTACTTTGGTTTTTAAAAGCTATATATATATATATATATATACTATTACTAGTATAAGGATGAAGTCGTACTGCACTAGCACCACTATGGAGTCGTTAATCGTTTCCTTTTTCAGATTGACGATGAGCCGATATACTAGAGGTGCTGGTAGGGGAGCCAATAATGGGAATGCTTCTGACATGAGGACGATGTTTACTGACCTCATGAGAGAGATGCTTAGAGAATTACAGAGGGCAGCTCCCAATGGTGGAAATGGTGGTGGTCCAATAGTGCAGGCGCCAAGAGTCGACTTCGCCAAGCTGAATAAGGATTATACTAGTCTTGGTGGGAAGTCATTCCACGGAACGGAGTCGGCTACGGATGTTCAGGATTGGTTGGATAGTTGCGAACGTATCTTCGAGGATTTGGGTATCGAGGATACGATGAAGAGAAAGCTAGCGTCCCGTCAGTTGCAAGGGCGGGCAATGAATTGGTGGAATGCTATAAAGGCAGCTACTCCCGAAGATCAAATTACTTGGGAGCAGTTTAAGGCTCGCTTTAGTAGAAGTTCATTCCAGCTGCTCAGAAGTCAATGCTGTTTAAGAAGTTCTTGGAGCTCAAGCAGAATGGCAGAGCTGTCTCGGAGTATATTGCCGAATTTGACACTTTGTCAAAATATGGGTTATCTCTTATTGATACTGCCGAGAAAAAGAATGAGAAATTCATAACTGGTTTGGATCAGTACTTAGGTGAAAGACTTATTAACCACATCGATGAAACGTTTGAATCGGTTGTGGGGAAAGCATTAAGATCAGAAAGTCTCTACCCTAAGCCGAAGACTGAGGTTGCATCTGCAGAAGAGCCAAAACCACAAGCAAGTGGTGGAGGCAAGAGTGGTTCCCAGAATAAAAGAAAGCAGAATCAGACTAAGGATGGCCAGAAGAAAAAGAATAAGCAAGAGGTGGAGTGCTTCAGCTGTGGTAAAAAGGGCCATTATGCTAGTAATTGTCGGGCCAAGCCAGCGGATAGGAAGTGCTTCAACTGTGGCCAAATGGGACATCACAAGGACAAGTGTCCACAGCCCCCTAAAGAAAAGCAAATGGTGAAAGCCTACGCTCTTAATGCTATTCCTTCTTCGTCGAATGCCCCAACAGCGGCGGAGAAGGGAAAGAATGTCGTCATTCAAGGTATGCTTTCTGTTTATGATGTTCCTGTTAGAGTTTTGTTTGATACCGGAGCTTCCAGTTCTTTCATATCTAGTGACCTGGTAGATAGGTTGGGATTGGAGCCCGAGATTGTCGATAGACCTTTAGTAGTGACAAACCCGATTGGTGGTTCTACTAGCCTTAGCATGATTTGTCGTAATGTGGTCTTATCGAGTCATAGATGCATGTTTGTTTGCGATTGCTTTGTTTTGGGCTTTACTGGGTTTAGCATTATTTTGGAAGTTGATTGGCTCCAAAGATACGGGGTGGTGGTAGACTGTGAGGGCTTGTTGGTGACAGCTAGAGCGGATGATGGGCGGAGGATAGTGTTTGGTGGTCTACCCAGTAAGAGGGTATTGGCTAGTTTTCTAAACTACCTCGACATTCCGCATAGTGAGTTGTCAGGTTTTCCCGTGGTTGGCCAGTATCCGGATGTTTTCGAAGAAGTGACCAGACTTCCACCACACCGAGAGATTGAGTTTCGTATTGATTTGGTAAAAGATGCCAGGCCTATAGTGATGCCACTTCGTCGTATGGCACCAAGAGAGCAGCGAGAGCTCGAGGTGCAAGTCAGCGATCTTTTGAAGAAGGGATTTATCAGAAGGAGTGTTTCTGAATGGGGAGCACCAGTTGTGTTTGCTACCAAGGCGGATGGTTCCCTTCGTTTGTGTGTGACTACCGCGAGTTGAATAAAGTGACGAGGAAGAACAAGTATCCTCTACCGCGGATAGATGATTTATTCGATCAGTTGAGTGGCGCGAGAGTATTTTCTCAGTTGGATCTCGCGACAGGTTTTCATCAGCTTAGAGTAGAAGCTGAGACTATAGCTAAAACGGCATTTCGGACGCCGTCTGGATTTTATGAGTGGTTGGTCATGCCATTCGGGCTGACCAATGCCCCAGCATATTTTGTGGATCTTATGAATAGGGTATTCAGAGATTAGTTGAATAAGTCTGTCCTTGTGTTCGTTGATGATATTTTGGTCTATTCGAGGACAGAGGAAGAACACAAGGAACATTTAAGAGTAGCGATGGAGGTGTTGAGAAAACACCAATTGAAAGCCAAGTTTTCTAAGTGTCACTTCTGGAAGAGGGAAGTGAGGTTCTTGGGCCATGTTGTATCGAAGAACGGTATTGCCATGGACCCAGCAAAGGTGGCTACGGTACAAGATTGGCCTATGCCCAAGAATGCAACAGATGTAAGAAGTTTCTTGGGGTTAGCTGGATATTATCATAAGTTTATCCAAGGTTTCTCCAATTAGCTGCACCATTGACCCAGTTGACCAAGAAGAATCAAGCTTTTGTTTGGGATGAAAGGTGCGAGAATGCATTCAAGAGTCTAAAGGACAAGTTGACAAGCGCACCAGTGTTAGTCATTCCTAAGGGGGATGAAGAGATGACGGTATACACGGATGCCTGTGGTACCGGACTGGGTACTGTATTGATGCAAGGCAGTAGGGCTGTAGCTTACGCAAGTCGGCAATTGAAGCCGCACGAGAGAAGATACCCTACCCATGATTTAGAATTGGCAGCGATCGTGTTCGCGTTAAAGATGTGGAGACACTCTCTCTTGGGAGAAAGATTTGAGTTGTTTACAGATCATAAGTCGTTAAAGTATCTCTTCTCTCAGAAAGATCTGAATCTCCGTCAGCAGAGATGGTTAGAGTTCTTAGCTTCCTATGATTTTGACATCGCATACACACCGGGAAAGGGCAATGCGGTGGCTGATGCATTGAGTAGAAGACATGCCAGCTTAGGGGCTATGTTCCTTGAATGGAAGCAACTGGAGTTTATCGCGGGGTTTGATTTCAGACCAAAGTGCGAATCGGATCCAGAAATGTTAGCAATCAGACCCACTTTGATTGAGCGGATCGGCTCTAGGCAGAGGGACGATCCTAACCTATTGGAAATCATCTCCAAGTTAGAGATGGGTATCGATGAGGAGATGAACAAGTATGGGCTTGATCGAGATAGATGGCTTAGAAAGAATGGAAAGCTTGTTGTACCCAATGTCAATGGATTGAGGGATGAAGTGCTTAGAGAATGTCATCACTCAAAGCTAACTATACACCCCGGTGGTAACAAGATGTATCGAGATATGAAGCAGACTTACTACTGGGAAGGGATGAAAAGAGACGTTGGGAAGTTTATATCCAAGTGCATGAATTGCCAGCTAGTTAAAGCCGAGCAAAAGAAACCTAGTGGGTTGTTGCAACCATTAGAAATTCCCGAATGGAAATGGGAGCATGGATTTCATTGATGGTTTACCAAGGACTAGATCGGGACATAATAGCATTTGGGTAGTTATGGATCGACTGACTAAAAGTGCAAGATTTATACCGGTCAAATCGACCAGAACGGCAGCTAAGTTAGTAGAATTGTATATGAAGTGGGTAGTGAGATTTCATGGAGTACCTAAAGGCATTGTGAGCGACCGAGACCCGTTGTTCACTAGTGGGTTTTGGAAGAGCTTACAAGAGGCTCTAGGGTCAGAGCTACATCTCAGTACCGCATATCATCCTCAGACCGACGGTCAGACAGAGAGGGTGAATCGTATTTTGGAAGACCTCTTGAGGGCATGTATATTGGATTTTGGTGGATCATGGGATGACCATTTGCATCTAGTAGAGTTTGCATATAATAATAGCTACCAATCAAGTATTGGTATGGCTCCGTTTGAAGCTTTGTACGGAAGACCGTGTAACTCACCATCATGTTGGATAGAGACTGGCGAGAAGTTTATGCTTGGACCAGATGTGGTGAGGGAAACTTCAGATAAGATTAAGATCATTCAACAACGAATGAAGGCAGCCCAAGATAGGCAGAAAAGTTATGCTGATAAGAGAAGAAGAGACTTAAAATTCTCCGTTGGTGACTTGGTGTTTGTCAAGATCTCTCCGTTGAAGAGCGTAATACGATTTGGCAGGAGAGGCAAGTTGGCACCAAGATTCGTTGGCCCATTCCCTGTTCTTGAACTAGTCGGGAATTTGGCATATAGAATTGACTTACCAGAGAAAATGGCGGGAGTTCACAACGTATTTCATGTTTCCCAACTAAGGAAGTTCGTTCACGACTCAGATATGACTATTTCACCTAATCAGTTAGAGGACTTCGAAGTAGAACCCGAGGCGGTTGGGAACCGCAAGCCGGCCCGTATTGTCGAGCACGACATGAAGCAACTTCGAAGAAAGGCGGTGAAGCTAGTCAAGGTTCAGTGGGGCGAGGACGAGAATGATTGTACTTGGAAGACAGAGGAGAACATTAGGATGGCACACCCAGAACTCTTTGCCTGGTAAGATTTTGACTTTGATTTAGTTTTCCGCATGCTAGGATAGGCTTGTTTGCTTGTTTTGTATGTTTGATTGTTGTATGTGGTTGTTAGGCATGCGGGATCCTTTGTATGTTTTGGGTTAAAGAATTTCGGGGACGAAATTTCTTAAGGGGGGAAGAGTGTAACGACCCGCATTCTACGCATCATAGGATCGTAGGATATTTATTTCTGTCACATACGAAGTCTTATAGTCATGTAACTTTGGGAGACGACTATTGGGGCCATTTCCCATGATCATGATTTTTCCCGATTTTTAAATGACCATTTTACCCCTAGTTGGCACTGTTTTGGCCATAACTTTTGACTGGAAAGGAATTTTGACCTGAAACCACTTCCATTGGCTCCGGATGATGGTTTCTCTTTCCGTAGAGTGGTCACATTAGCCAAACGGACTCACCGTTTGGGAGATATGGCTGAAACAAGTTTCAGATGGTGAAAAACAGCTTAATTGGGCTTAACCGGGTGATTAGCAGCTAGGCCCAGAGGGGAATTTCGGGTTTAGGGGTATATAGGGGCTGATTAGGGTTAGAAAACATTCCTTTAGACATTTTCCAGCCGCCACTTTCATTCCTCTTAGCCTAGCCATGGCCTCCACCCTCTAAATCTCTTCAAAACACCTCTTAATCACTTTCTAATTGAAGATTAGGCTTAGCAAACATCAAATCAAGGAGTATTAGCACGAGAACCGAGGTAGAGCTGCTGTGTAAGATTGGGAACATCGCCAAATCAGAGAATATTTCAGTTTTGGGGTTTTAGTTGTGGCAAAGGTGAGTGATTTGCATAGTTTTTGCACTAATTACGGTAATTAAGGGTAATTAGTGAAGATTAGCGAATTTATACACTAATAAATTCTGGAAAAATGTTTAGAAATTCTCAAATAATATTTTATGCTTCTGTTAGAAATTTGGTTCAATTTGATTAAGTTTTGTTAACCCTATGATTAGTTCTACTTAAACATGCTATGGGAAAATATGAAGTTTTTAGTCACTTTTGATCCATTTTGATTCATTTGAATTGTTGTTTGCTGTTTGTGGTTGCTATTACATGTTGCTATGACTCTATGGTATGTTTTATGATTGATTAGAATAGTTAAATTGGTCGAAAACGTCGTCGAATGGCATAGAAAGCTCGTTGGAAAGTTGCAGAAATGTGCAGGTTCCTAACCGGTTCGGATCGGATGAGGCTCAGATCGGATATGTGAACTGGGCAAGAAAACCGACCCGAACTGGAGCTTGACACCTAGGAGACTTGGTGAGAAGGAAGGCCATTTACTTAGAGTTGGAGTGGACAAAAAGGGATCGGATCGGAAGAATAATGGAGACCAGATCGGATCGGCTCAAGAATGGAAGGCTACGACTGGAGCAAGGCGAAGGGAGCGGATCGGATCAGGGCAGATGAAGAACGGGATCGGATCGGATCGGGGTAGATGGAAAACGAGGGAGCTGATTGAAGAAAACTGGAAGGAAGACAGTAACCCGACCCGACCCGGAGGAGGACACCGACCCGACCCGAAGTGGAGTATCTGACCCGAACCGATGAAGGTGATGACTACCGACCCGAACCGATGAAGGTGATGACTACCGAACCGAACCGAATTCTAGGACTGTTAATGCGCGACAACTCTTCCGAAGACCCACTCCAATTCGACCAAACTCGAGATGCAAAGGAAGTCCAAATGAGAAGTTAGAGCTTAAGATTCAGATGGGAATCAACGAGTTCGCTTCATGGTTGGGCTTTGCTGCGGGACGCGTGCCAAGGAGTTATCGACGTCTATAGCTTTGGACCACTATGGTAGGAGGTACGAAGGCGGATTCAGGGCCATTATGGCATCGGTAGAACCAAGGGCTACAACCAATGAAGTGGGTCATTGAAATGTTTGGTCATGACTCCATATGTTTAGCTTGGTCATAGCAGGGTTTCTACAAGACGGGATTCGTCGTTGCCTCAGTTTGTCTAGTGTTCCAAAGTGGTAGATATCGTATGCTTTACGCAATGAGTGAGAGATGTGAGGATGGTTGCTATGGATGATTTGTTTGCTATCATTGTGACATGCACACCCCACCCCCGTATCCTTACACTATTTATTATGGCACCTTAGAGTATTGTACGATATGTGGTACTAACTCTTTGGTTGCAGGTCCAGGTTCAGGTATGGTTTAGTATACCTGTTATCATTCTGTTTAGATGCTTATCGCTCATACCAGGCTTTATGTCTGACCCAGAGTTTTATGTCTCCTCCTATTACTCTGGGTGCTCACACGAGCAGACTAGGGACAGGTTAGCTGGTGATGCACGGGTAGATGATCCGGAGACGAGCAGGATGCTTCCACCTAATATATATATATATGATATTCTCCCTGTGTTGTTGAAGATCACTGCTTGGGCATTGGTGGTGCATCTTCTACTTTAGCCTTCTTTTGTTTAGAGATAGTAAATTTGGAAAATTGTAATAAGCTGTATATGGATTTCCGCTGCTCTGATGATTGATGTTGATTTTAATTATCAGCTTATGCACTATCTCACTTGTTTATGTCAAGTATGTTATTATTATATTTTGTTCCATGCGCTGTGAGACATTCTACAGGTTTTGTGTAAGATCTTCTTTCCTTTCTTTGGCGACCGTTCCGTGCTAATCGGGCACATGTACAGCGCACTTTCGGAGGAAATGCCGACCGGTGCGGAGCGGGCCGTCTCAGGCTATATATATATACTATTAGTAGTATAAGAATGAAGTTGCACTGCACTAGCACCACTATGGGGTCGTTAATCGTTTCCCCTTTTACAGATTGACCATGAGCCGATATGCTAGAGGTGCTGGTAGGGGAGCCAATAATGGGAATTGTAACACCCCACTAGGGTCACTCACAAAGGGAATGCACTAGTTTTGGAGGGGTATTATCGAGATAACATCACAGAGTTATCACAAGACAGAACATAAATAAATAATTAAGTAAACAGCGGAAGAATTTATGAGCAAAGTAAAACTTCATTTTATTTCAAAGTAAATCATGTCTCTTACAAACATTTCAAATAACTTCATTACAACTGTCTTGTAATAATAGCCAAAGAAGCAATAACTTAAAACAGAAAAACAGCTTATTCCCCAAGTGCAGTAAAATGAAGCATCCATAGCAAACCGTACATGCTGAGCCAAAGCAAGTGATATCCAAGCTAAGAGCTAGTGTTTCCTCCCTGAGAAACTGGGGGGGGGGGGGACGAAAGAAAAAGATGCGAAAGGAAAAGGGTCAGTCATAAAGACTGAGTAAGTCCTAGTGACTTTCAGTGTAAAAAAAAACGGTTAAAACAACATGTCATGTATGAACTGGAACTAAACTTAAGAATGGTGTCAAGGTGAACAAGATAGACTAAGGTGGTCAGGATAAGTCAAGACAAGTCAAATAAAGCATCACATGTTCGAGATTCGTTGCATCGACTGTACTAGTATGCTAAGTCCATGTCACAAGTTAATCATGAAATAAATCCCACGGCCCAATCTCATGAAATGACCCTGAAACGGGGTCTGACCCAAGTACGGGGTCCTACGGAGCGATTATCTAGTCGATCGGCTCCCTACAAGTTCTAGCTCGTCAAGTGTCCGTGTCATACGGCTAATCACGAATGTAGTCACCTGTGCTGGGTCCACCTTCGGGTGTATCAGCCCTAGGGTGTCAACCCCTGACACGATTCAAGATGCACAGATAAATCTATGGATACCCAGTGTCTGCCCCGAAATACGTGCACGACCGTATTCCACCGAACCTACACTGGCATACCCCACTGCCGTCGTTCACCTCTTACAATCAGCCCAGTAATCGTGCCCCACCCGGCCTAGCCCCAGGGTACCTTGATACATCTAGAGTGTTACTGCTGAAAAGGGTCGTGTCTAGGGTTTCGCCTAACAGATTAGGTCATGTAATTCGTGACCTACACCGCCTAACCGATTAAGTCATGTAATTCGTGACTTAATCCTTTTCCAGTCTAGTCATGTCAAGATGGTTAAGTATGTCATTTAAATTCGTGACTTAACCCGCCTACGTGTCATGTCAAGTTGGCTAAGTGTTGTCGTTTCAAGTTCATGACTTAGCCCTACAAATCGTGTTCAAGTTGGTTAAGTTGTTTTTTCATGTTCATGACTTAACCCTAATTGGCATTAATTGATTCGTTAATGCACCGAACCACTCACATTGGATCCTATTGTTCGTAGCCACTGGATTTGCCGGGCGGTTCCGGGCAGGTTTACGCTACGAACTCAACCCAACCTCGGGTTTCAAGCGCGATGTGACCAACTACCCACATTGGATCTTATTGTTTGTAGCAACTGGATTTGCCGGGCGGTTCCGGGCAGGTTTACACTACAAACTCAACCCAACCTCGAGTTGGCTACTTTCTTGTTTTCTAAAGTCATACCCATGTTCTTATCAGATTCGTGTTATTTTCATAGCATGTTCATATGTCAATTTCGTGCCCAACTAAGGCATGTTTCAAGTCAAGTTATGGAATGTTCAAGTCAAGTTTTTTGTGCCATATTTCATGTTCTATTTATGCCAAATTTCACGATTTATGATTATAATCAATTCAAGTTTTGCCTATTCTACCCAATCGTATCCCCAACGCATATAAATGTACTTCGTTCACAAGCATAAACAATTCAAGAGATAAAGGGGAATAACACCAAACATGTGATAGGCATATGTGACAATTCCACCATCACTTGCATAATAAATAGGCTATAGCATATCACATGGTTTCAATACTAGCATGATGATAACTTGGCATAGTAATGGTTCCAACTTAGTTCAACATGATGAATTCAACTTTACATCATAGGCATAATAATCATTGCGGGCATAATAATAATTTTATTACAAACATGAAACATTAAAGGCATGGTAATTCTAATAGGCATAGTGGATTCCAATTTAGTATTTTTAACATAATGATTCTCATCTAGCATTATAAACATAATGATTCCAACTTTTCATCATGACCTAGCAATTCCCAATTTGTCATTAACATGATAGGTATATTAACATCACAGGTATAGTTTTATTAATATCATAGACATGGTTTAATTAGCATCATAGGCATGGTTTAATCAACATGAGGATTTCAATGAACATAATGATTCCATGGACATGTATTTGTTCAACTTGCAATAAAATTAAGCCCAAGTGATTCATAACAACATCAACATCATGATAAGTTTAACTTGCAATATTAACATAGCAATATTCCCAAATTTTGATTCAAAGTTAAACAATGTAAACATGGATTAATAATATTTCTTAAATCCGGTTTCAATTCATAGCATGTCCATGTTATTTTAGCGTTTTTGCCTAAAAAGTGACATAGAACTTACAATATGAAGCAAGCAATCCAAATCAAAATTCTAAATCAAATTGCCCCAAATTCGTTGTCTAAAGCGTCGTAGTTGTTGTTGCTTCTAGTTGTAGCCTTCAAGAATCGTCCTTCGTCTTCTATAATTTTGTTCTTTGTATTTTTAATTTAGAGTTCTAGGTTTAATGGCGGTTGCATGAGGCTAAAATGAAATAGTATGATTTAAGCTAGGTCTTAGGGTCTTTTTATAGTGTTTAGAATTAGTTTTAGCCATAGGATAAACCCTAGGATAGATCTGAGCCATCTAAAATCGTCACAAGCCCCTAAAACAAGACCCAGGAGCCAAAACAGGTGCACCAGAAAAACTGGTCCGACCGGGGGGGGGGTCGACCCCTGGTTCGACATGGGTGTCGACCCATTGGGGGGGGGGGGTCGACACAGGTGTCGACCCCTGTGTCGACCCTGCCTGGGGTGGGAAAAATCCCGCCCATTCTGCCTTGGTTATTTTTCGAATCTGAATTTGAATTTGAACTGTTATTGGGCTTGGAATTTTCTGAAAACTTCATTGGGCCATAACTTGATTATACGGACTCCGTTTTTCGAAAACTCAGACTCTATTTTGCGTATTTTTCTGAGACGAACACAATGGCACAGCCCGTTTCCCTTGATTCAGATTTTATAATTTAATTCTGCCTTGATTTACATTATAACATGTTATTTAAAATACGGGTTGTTACATTCTCCCCACCTTAAAGGATTTCGTCCCCGAAATCTTCAAGTTACGAAGAACATATCCTACCATCCATCATCCATCTACTCAAAGCATCATCCACAGGCAGCCATTGCCCTTAAAAGATTTCTAATGCTGTATGAAAATATGCAGAAAGTGTGTGTATATGTTCCTTATCTAATGCAAATGATCAGGTCTGATTGATCTTCTCAAATGCAAAATATGTTTAGTGAAATGAATCCAATATGTATGCAATTTTTTTTTCCTATTATAATTCATAATTTCTACATGAGTGCTCAAACATTCAATCATATGCAACAACCAAATGATAGCACAACCAAGTTTCCAAAATAAACACTCATGCATATGCAAGTATGAAACTGTGACTGAGCCGATCTAGTGCCTAATGTGTATTCATGCATCCACGAGCAACCACTTGCGACCACTTGCAACCATTTTGCAATCATAACATGTTTCAATTACATGTTTACATCCAAAAAGATTCTACCTATGGTTCTCAAGATAGGATCGAGGAGATAACAAGATAAAACAAAGCATCTAGAAAAAGAAGTTAAAGATGTACCCCCAGAAGGTCCGGTCTGCTTCTTAGGGCAGTCCTTGCTGATGTGTCTAGTCTCCCCACAATGAAAACATTCACCTTGCTTTCTTTTCCTCTTTCCACAATCCTTGGCTATGTGCCCTTCCGTACCACAGAAATTGCATTTCCTTTTATCGCGTGAGTTGTCGCTCTTGCCTCCTTTCTCGGAGTCTACCTTCTTATTCTGAGAATCGTTGGGCTTGACCTCTTTCTTGCCCTTCTTATCTTCCTCATACAGTAGGGCCATATCCACCAAGCTTTCAAAGGTCGCCCCCATGGGCACATGAGTCATGGCCAAACCATGTAGTGGCTCGTTCAAGCCTCATGAAAAACGTAGCGCCTTTTTCTGAGGAGTGTTGACTAACTCCAATCCGAAGCGAGCAAGCTGATTGAAACGGTTCACATATTCTTTAACTGTCATATTTCCTTGTTTAAGGGCTAGAAACCGTTCCATTTGGAGACTCTCCTCTGCCGATGATAAGAACTTAAGCCCAAATCTCCCTCTAAAGTCCGCCCAAGTCTCAATGGGCCTAGTAGCGTTGGTGACTTCCCACCAATAAGAAGCTTCCTCTTTCATGAGCCATGCCGCCAACTGTACTTTCCTATTGTCCTCTACCTCAAAGATAACAAACAAGTCTTCGGTTTCCTTCAACCAATTCCGTGCCTCAACAAAAGTCTCAGTTCCTAGGAAATCCTTTCCGCCCATGGCCTTGAAGTCCTTGCATATCTTTGAAAAAGCGGTTTCTCGCGGAGGTTGAGGAGGATTTGCTGGGCCTGCCACATTAGCCCGAGCCTCGAGGAAACGACGGAACCAAGTGGGTATATTGACACCCTCTGGAAGATTAAGATCGTCGGCCATGATAAGCTGAAAACGAAAAAGGAAAAGATTCAAACGAAGAAACAAAGATTGTGCTAATGGCTTTTTGGGGAATAGCCTTTTAAAATAAACCAACTTTTCTTGAAAAGTGCTTCTTTGTAAATGGTTTTTCAAAAGGTTTTCAAAACTCTTACCCAGTCTTGGTAACCTTCTGCTCTGATACCAAGTGTAACACCCCACCCTCCGCTAGGTTCACTCACAAAGGGAATGCACTAGTTTTTGAGGGGTATTATCGAGATAACATCATAGAATTATCACAAGATAGAACATAAATAAATAATTAAGTAAACAGCGGAAGAATTTATGAGCAAAGTAAAACTTCATTTTATTCCAAAGTAAACCATGTCTCTTACAAACATTTCAAGTAACTTCATTACAACTGTCTTGTAATAATAGCCAAAGAAGCAATAACTTAAAACAGAAAAACAGCTTATTCCCCAAGTGCAGTAAAATGAAGCAGCCATAGCAAACCGTACATGCTGAGCCAAAGCAAGTGATATCCAAGCTAAGAGCTAGTGTTTCCTCCCTGAGAACCTGGGGGGAAACGAAAGAAAAAGGGGCGAAAGGAAAAGGGTCAGTCATAAAGACTGAGTAAGTCCTAGTGACTTTCAGTGTAAAAAAACGGTTAAAACAACCTGTTATGTATGAACTAGAACTAAACTTAAGAATGGTGTCAAGGTGAACAAGATAGACTAAGGTGGTCAGGATAAGTCAAGACAAGTCAAATAAAGCATCACATGTTCGAGATTCGTTGCATCGACTGTACTAGTATGCTAAGTCCATGTCACAAGTTAATCATGAAATAAATCCCACGGCCCAATCTCATGAAATGACCCTGAAACGGGGTCTGACCCAAGTACGGGGTCCTACGGAGCGATTATCTAGTCGATCGGCTCCCTACAAGTTCTAGCTCGTCAAGTGTCCGTGTCATACGGCTAATCACGAATGTAGTCACCTGTGCTGGGTCCACCTTCGGGTGTATCAGCCCTAGGGTGTCAACCCCTGACACGATTCAAGATGCACAGATAAATCTACGGATACCCAGTGTCTGCCCCGGAATACGTGCACGACCGTAGTCCACCGAACCTACACTGGCATACCCCACTGCCATCATTCACCTCTTATAATCAGCCCAGTAATCGTGCCCCATCCGGCCTAGCCCCAGGGTACCTTGATACATCTAGAGGGTTACTGCTGAAAAGGGTCGTGTCTAGGGTTTCGCCTAACAGATTAGGTCATGTAATTCGTGACCTACCCCGCCTAACCGATTAAGTCATGTAATTCGTGACTTAATCCCTTTCCAGTCTAGTCATGTCAAGATGGTTAAGTATGTCATTTAAATTCGTGACTTAACCCACCTACGTGTCATGTCAAGTTGGCTAAGTGTTGTCGTTTCAAGTTCATAACTTAGCCCTACAAATCATGTTCAAGTTGGTTAAGTTGTCTTTTCATGTTCATGACTTAACCCTAATTGGCATTAATTGATTCGTTAATGCACCGAACCACTCACATTGGATCCTATTGTTCGTAGCCACTGGATTTGCCGGGCAGTTCCGGGCAGGTTTACGCTACGAACTCAACCCAACCTCGGGTTTCAAGCGCGATGTGACCAACTACCCACATTGGATCTTATTGTTTGTAGCAACTGGATTTGCCGGGCGGTTCCGGGCAGGTTTACACTACAAATTCAACCCAACCTCGAGTTGGCCACTTTCTTGTTTTCTAAAGTCATGCCCATGTTCTTATCAGATTCGTGCTATTTTCATAGCATGTTCATATGTCAATTTCGTGCCCAACTAAGGCATGTTTCAAGTCAAGTTATGGAATGTTCAAGTCAAGTTTTTCGTGCCATATTTCATGTTCTACTTATGCCAAATTTCACGATTTATGATTATAATCAATTCAAGTTTTGCCTATTCTACCCAATCGTATCCCCAACGCATATAAACGTACTTCATTCACAAGCATAAACAATTCAAGAGATAAAGGGGAATAACACAAAACATGTGATAGGCATATGTGACAATTCCACCATCACTTGCATAATAAACAGGCTATAGCATATCACATGGTTTCAATACTAGCATGATGATAACTTAGCATAGTAATGGTTCCAACTTAGTTCAACATGATGAATTCAACTTTACATCATAGGAATAATAATCATTGCGGGCATAATAATAATTTTATTACAAACATGAAACATTAAAGGCATGTTAATTATAATAGGCATAGTGGATTCCAATTTAGTATTTTTAACATAATGATTCTCATCTAGCATTATAAACATAATGATTCCAAATTTTCATCATGACCTAGCAATTCCCAATTTGTCATTAACATAATAGGTATATTAACATCACAGGCTTAGTTTTATTAATATCATAGACATGGTTTAATTAGCATCATAGGCATGGTTTAATCAACATGAGGATTTCAATGAACATAATGATTCCATGGACATGTATTTGTTCAACTTGCAATAAAATTAAGCCCAGGTGATTCATAACAACATCAACATCATGATAAGTTTAACTTGCAATATTAACATAGCAATATTCCCAAATTTTGATTCAAAGTTAAACAATGTAAACATGGATTAATAATAGTTCTTAAATCCGGTTTCAATTCATAGCATGTCCATGTTATTTTAGCTTTTTTGCCTAAAAAGTGACATAGAACTTACAATATGAAGCAAGCAATCCAAATCAAAATTCTAAATCAAATTGCCCCAAATCCGTTGTCTAAAGCGTCGTAGTTGTTGTTGCTTCTAGTTGTAGCCTTCAAGAATCGTCCTTCGTCTTCTATAATTTTGTTCTTTGTATTTTTAATTTAGAGTTCTAGGTTTAATGGCGGCTGCATGAGGCTAAAATGAAATAGTATGATTTAAGCTAGGTCTTAGGGTCTTTTTATAGTGTTTAGAATTAGTTTTAGCCATAGGATAAACCCTAGGATAGATCTGTGCCATCTAAAATCGTCACAAGCCCCTAAAACAAGACCCAGGAGCCAAAACAGGTGCACCAGAAAAACTGGTCCGACCGGGGGGTTCGACCCCTGGGTCGACACGGGTGTCGACCCATTGGGGGGGTCGACACAGGTGTCGACCCCTGTGTCGACCCTGCCTGGGGCGGGAAAAATCCCGCCCATTCTGCCTTGGTTATTTTTCGAATCTGAATTTGAATTTGAACTGTTTTTGGGCTTGGAATTTTCTGAAAACTTCATTGGGCCATAACGTGGTCATACGGACTCCGTTTTTCGAAAACTCGAACTCTATTTCGCGTATTTTTCTGAGACGAACGCAATGGCACAGCCCGTTTCCCTTGATTCAGATTTTAGAATTTAATTCTGCCTTGATTTACATTATAACATGTTATTTAAAATACGGGTTGTTACAGGAATGCTGCCGACATGAGGGCGATGTTTACTGACCTCATGAGAGACATGCTTAGGGAGGTGCAAGTGGCAGTTCCCAATCCCGGAATTGGTGGTGGTCCAGTAGTGCAGGTGCCTAGGGTCGATTTTGCCAAGTTATGCAAGGATTACACTAACCTTGATGGGAAGCCGTTCCACGGGATGAAGTCGGCCACAAATGTTTAAGATTGGATGGATAGCTGTGATCGTATCTTCGACGACTTGGGTCTTGAGGATGCGATGAAGAGAAGTTCATTCCAGCTGCCTAGAAGTCAGTGTTATTTAAGAAATTCTTGGAACTCAAGCAGAATGGTCGGGCAGTCTCTAACTATATTGCTGAGTTCGACACTTTGTCGAAGTATGGACTATCTCCTATCGATACTCCTGAGAAGAAAAATGAGAAGTTCATTACTGGGTTGGATGGATACTTGGGGGAAAGGCTTATCAACCACATCGATGAGACTTTTGAATCGATTCTGGGGAAAGCTTTGAGATCAGAAAGTCTTTACCCTAAGCCAAAGACTGAGGCTGCATCTGCAGAAGGGATGAAGCCGCAAGCAGGCGGTGGAGGCAAGAATAACCCTCAGAATAAGAGGAAGCAGGACCAATCTAAGGGTGGCCAGAAAAAGAACAAGAAAGAAGTTGAGTGCTTCAGCTGTGGTAAGAAGGGCCATTATGCTAAAGAATGTCGGGCCAAGGCAGCGGAAAGGAAGTGCTACAACTATGGCCAAGTGGGACATCATAAGGATAAGTGTCCGCAACCTCTTAAGGAGAAGCAGATTGTGAAAGCATATGCTATTGATGTTGTTCGTTCTTCGTCGAATGCCCCAACTGTGGCGGAGAAAGGAAAGAATGTTGTTATTCAAGGTATGCTTTCTATTTATGATGTACCAGTTCGAGTTTTGTTTGATATTGGGGCTTCCCGTTCCTTCATATCTAGTGACCTGGTAGATAGGTTGGGACTGGAACCCGAGATAGTTGATAGACCATTGGTTGTGACGAACCCGATTGGTGGTTCGACTAGCCTTAGTATGATTTGCCGAAATGTGGTCTTATCGAGTCATGGATGTATGTTTGTTTGTGATTGCTTTATTTTGGGCTTTACTGGGTATGGCTTTATATTAGGGGTCGATTGTCTCCAAAGATATGGGGTGGTGGTAGACTGTGAGGGCTTTTTGGTGACAGTTAGGGTGGATGATGGGCGGAGGGTAGTGTTTGGTAGTCTACCTAGTGATGGGGCAATGGCTAGTTTTATAAATTCCATCGACATCCCGCATGATGAGTTGTCAGTTGTGCCCGTGGTTGGCCAGTATCCGAACGTCTTCGAGGAGGTGACCGGGCTTCCACCACACCGAGAGATTGAGTTCCGTATTGATTTAGTGAAAGATGCCAGACCTATAGTGATGCCACTTCGTCGTATGGCACCAAGGGAGCAGCGAGAGCTCGGGGTGCAAGTCAGCAATCTTTTGAAGAAGGGTTTTATTAGAAGAAGTGTCTCCGAGTGGGGAGCACCAGTTGTGTTTGCCACTAAGACAGATGGTTCCCTTCGTTTGTGTGTGGACTATCGCAAGTTGAATAAGGTAACGAGGAAGAATAAGTATCCTCCACCGCGGATAGATGATTTGTTTGATCAACTGGAAGGAGCAAGAGTGTTCTCCCAATTGGACCTCGCGACAGGATTTCATCAGCTCCGAGTAGTGGATGAGAGTGTTCCGAAAACGGCATTTAGGACGCCGTCTGGATTCTATGAGTGGTTGGTCATGCCATTTGGGTTGACCAATGCACCAGCCTACTTTGTGGATCTTATGAATCGAGTATTCAGAGATCAGTTGAATAAGTTTGTTCTTGTGTTCGTAGATGATATCCTTGTTTACTCGAGGACAGAGGAGGAACACAAGGGACACTTGAGGATAGTGATGGAGGTGTTGAGAAAACACCAATTGAAAGCGAAATTCTCTAAGTGTCACTTTTGGAGAAGGGAAGTGAGATTCTTGGGCCATGTTGTTTCAGAGAATGGTATTGCCGTGGACCTTGCGAAGGTGGCTACTGTACAGGATTAGCCTACGCCCAAGAATGCAACAGATGTAAGAAGTTTCTTGGGGTTAGCTGGATATTATCGTAAGTTTATCCAGGACTTCTCCAAGATAGCAGCACCGTTGACTTAGTTGACTAAGAAGAATCGGTCCTTCGTATGGGACAGAGTGTGTGAGAATGCATTCAAAAGTCTAAAGGAAAAGTTGACGCGTGCACCAGTGTTAGTCATTCCTAAAGGGAATGAAGAAATGACGGTATACATGGATGCTTGTGGTACCGGACTAGGTGCTGTATTGATGCAAGGAGGTAGGGTTGTAGCTTATGCAAGTCGACAACTAAAGCCGCATGAGAAGAAGTATCCTACCCATGATTTGGAACTGGCAGCGATTGTGTTCGCATTAAAGATGTGGAGATACTATCTCTTGGGAGAAAGATTTGAGTTGTTTACTGATCATAAATCGTTAAAGTATCTCTTCTCTCAGAAAGATCTGAATCTCCGTCAGCAGAGATGGTTAGAGTTCTTGGCTTCGTATGATTTTTTGATATCGCATATACACCTGGGAAAGGTAATGCGGTAGCCGATGCCTTGAGTAGGAGACATGCCAGTTTAAGGGCTATGTTTCTTGAATGGAAGCAACTGGAGTATATCGCAGGGTTTGATTTCAGACCAAAGTGCGAATTGGATCCAGAAATGCTAGATAGTTTGATGATCAGACCCACTTTGATAGAGCGAATTGGTTCCAGCTAGAGGGACGATCCTAATCTACTGGAAATCATCTCCAGGTTAGAGATGAATATCGACGGTAAGGAGATGAATTTGTAAGGGCTTGATCGAGATGGATTGTAACACCCCACCTCCGCCAGTGCCACTCTTGCAAGGGCACTGACTTTGGAGGGGCGTTTAAACAAGGTAAACATGCATGCAGATATCACAAGACAGAACATATAAGTAAAAAAAACAGAGTAAATATAGCAGTGGATAAAAACTAGCATATCAAAACCATAAGTTAAGTTACAACACAGTACTTGATCATTATTTTCCATAAACAAAGTCTAGAAACATAAAACTGGAAACTGGAAAGGAAAACATAAAGTAGCTATCCCCAAGGTAGAAAACCATAGCGAGCTCAAGTCCAAAGCATACATGAGCTATCCAGGAAAAGCAGCTAAGATCCAAGCTAATTACTGGTATTCCCGCCCTGTAAACCTGGGGGGGGGGGGGAACGAAAGAAAAGAGGCGAAAGAAAATGGGTCAGTCAAAAGACTGGTAAGTCCTACCTACTATTGTACAACAACTAATAAAGTTAACTGTATATGTAAACAAGGATGGGTCATAGGATGATAACTGGCATGGAAAAAGTCAACAAGATAGATCAAGTGTGGCACCGCATATACAAGGTTGAGGTTTGCACCAAGTGTACTAGTATCACAAGTCATGTCAAGTGTAAACAAGAAGTGATCCCCAGGCCCAAGTTTGGCCCAACATCATGAATGACCAAAACCAAGGTCCAACTAGCACGGTCTAGTCGATCGGCTCTCCTAAAGCCTAACTCGTCAAGTGTCGGTGTCATACAGCCCAACTACGAAGTGTAGCTAAACTGTGCTAGGTCCACCCTAGGGTGTATCAAGTCCTAGGGTGTCAACCACTGACACAAACCAAGCACGCACAGTTTAAACCTACTGGTGCCCGTGCCTGCTTTTTCAACCCCGGACCATGTGCACGACCATGGCCCGCCTGAACCTACACCGGCGCACCTACACAGCCGTCGTCTTGGTCGCTTACATGTCATCCCAGTAATCTTGCCCCACCCTAGCCTAGTCCCTAGGGTATCATGATACAACTAAGAGGGTTACTGGTGCAAAGGACCACGTAACTAGGGTTTCCTTAATGGGTTAAACGTGGTTAACCCAACTTGTAACACCCCACTCCCGCTAGGGTCACTCACAAAGGGAATGCCCTAGCATCGGTGGAGTATTTTAGTGAATATAGAACAGAAAAATTACAACAAGACAGATATAAATAGTACTTGAAATTTTAAAACATCATCTCATAACAGCGGAAAATAAACATGTCTGGTTACATCATAAAACCATGATAAAAGTCAAGTACAATATCCATCAAAATAAAGAAGTACATAATCCCACTCTCTCATACAATAGCCATAACAAAAGAAAAGATAACTGGATAACTGGAGCTTTACATCTATCCAAGCTCCGAAAGACTGGAACAGCAATCCGATCAAGCTCTACTACCGCTAGGATCCACCGTAGGACCTGAGGGTTGGGAAAAAGATAAAAACAACGGGGTCAGACATAAGTCTGAGTGAGTCCTATAACCTTAACAATACAATTATTAAAGTAATTAGGGTATGACATGAACTCGGTACGGTACCTTTGGGGATAATAACTACACTAAGTAGCCAACAACATAGGACGAACTAAGTTAACCGTCAGGACGCATCTACCCACCCAAGGATAATTACTAACTGCACCACACCAGTCATTCCTACTTAAAGGTTGATCCCTTCCAAGGACTTAGAAAATTTCCCCAATAATTTCATGTACTCCTAGCTCACTACATAGGTGCCGTCTGCCCCTATCTCCACTAGGTGTACTCAGTAATTCTTACCCAGTAGTTTCGTGTACCCCTACATAGGTGCCGTCTGCCCCTATCTTCACTAGGTGTACCCACTACTCCCCATCGATCGGCTCCCTACCGTAGATACCCGTGCTGGTCCCACAGTGGGGTGTATCACTCCCCTAAAGTGGCTACCCAATACTAACGGTGCACGGCTTTATATCTACACGATGCAACAACGGCTTATCTACCAGCCCGGGCCCACACACGCATATGAAGCCCGTTGGACTTGCGTTGCCACCGCTAACCCGTTTTGGCCTCTTATAATCAAGCCCAATATGCGTGTCCCGTCACTCGACATGGGTCGAGCCCACAAAGATACGTTTGGGATATTGGTTGAAATGGGCCCCCACAAGCTACCCACTTAAGCTTGTCATATATCTAGTGTATCCCACTTAACCCTTTAATCATGTTTAGTTACATGTTTCCACTTGGTTAAGTATTCTAATCGTATTTTCTATTGCCACCCAAGGCAGCCCACTAGATTCCACATGCCACCCAAGGCAACCACAAAATTTCCTCATGCCACCCAAGGCACCCACTTAACCCCTCATGTCCCACTATATGCTATTATGGTTAAGTGTTTCTTAATTAATTAAGACCGTGATCTCCCATAAAGACCTCCCACATTAGACTGGCTGTTATGACCGCCTGGTTAAGCCGGTAGAATCCGGGCAGTCTTACGTCATAACAGAGTCTAACCTCGTGTCTTTACCTTAATCACATATTTAATTTATGGCTAAGACCTCTCACATTGGGCTGTCATTTGTAGCAACTGGTTAAGCCGGTCGGGTCCGGGCAGTTTTACACTACAAATGAGTCCAACCTCGTGTCTTAGTCGTTTTATTTCACCTAATTAATCACCCCCATATTAATTATCCCTAATTAATATCAAGTTTACCATAACATGGGTAGACCTAACTCAATAGGTAAATTCCCATGGGGTAGACCTAACTCAATAGGTAAATTCCCACTTATGGTAATTTATTTTTTTATGGTATGCTTAATCATACCCAATCATCCATTTATTAACATATTAACCCACCCCATCGTTCCCCACGTAAACCGTTCGCATTTCATAACATAATAAAAGGGGAAGATCCATCACACATATCATGGGTTTAGCATATAACTTTGTCATGGGTTAAGAGGATGTCAACTTGCATATATGAACACATATTAACCCAACTTGCTCTTAAGCATCTACATAACTTGCATAATTATTCTCATGACCTCATAAGCATGCATAACATGGTAATCTTGCATTTGAGCATACACCTAACTTGCATATTTATTCACATAACTTCATATGCATGCATAACATGTTAATCTTGCATTTAAACATACACGTAACTTGCATCATTATTCACATAACTTCATATGCATGCATAACATATTAATCTTGCATTTAAACATACACATAACTTGCATCATCATTCACACAACTTCATATGCATGCATAACATATTAATCTTGCATTTAAACATACTCATAACTTGCATCATCATTCACACAACTTCATATGCATGCATAACATATTAATCTTGAATTTAAACATACTCATAACTTCATAAGCATGCTTAACATGTTGCATAATAGATCAATGTCCAACTTAGTGTTTTGCATCATAATCATCATGAAACATAGCACCAAACTTGCATAAAGATATAACATTAAACTTGCATAAAAATGTCATGAACACATACACTAAACTTGCATGACATAGAGCATATAACTTGCAAAACACATGACATATACAATATTAAGCTTGCATAAACACATTGATCCACAAACATAACCATACATCATCATATCCTATCTTAATCAATTTAACAATTGATTATTAAGGGGATAGAAGCTCACCAAAACAAAATTAGCAAACTAATGAAGAAGATTAAGAGGCTAGAAGTTGATTTGGAATGCTATCCCTTCTCAAATTTTGGTGGAGGCTCTCTCAAGTTTCAATTTGCCATAGTTTAGTTACTAGATTTAATTATGAATGAATTAGTGTAGGGTTAGGGTCTTATTTATAGGATTAGGTGAGTGTTTTAGGCCCTTAGATTAACCCTAGATTAGGTTAGGACCCTTAGATTTAGGAAATCTCTAGAACCAGCCCTCCTAGCCAGCCTGAAACCCAACCTGGTGCAACCTGGTGCACCCAGGTTCACTGGGCGCCTGGACCCTGTCGACAGGCAAGTCGACATGCATGTCGACACCCCTGTCGACAGGCCTGTCGACAGCCCTGTCGACATGGGCTGGGCGGGAAGCTTCCCGCCTGACCCCGCCTGGCCCATTTCAAATCTGCATATTTTAAATTTTTAAATCTGTTTTAGTTTTGAATTTTCTGCAAACTTCATCGGGCCATAACTGGGCCATACGGACTCCGATTTTCGAAAACTCGGACTCTATTTCGCGTATTTTTCCGAGACGAACGTAATGACGCAGCCCGTTTCCCCTAATTCCCACATCTGAGATTATTTATCCTGAAATTAGTGAATTTTAGTATTAACTAAAATTCGGGGTGTTACATTCTCCCCTCCTTAAAGGATTTCGTCCCCGAAATCTCTAGGCTAAGGAGAATGCATATCCTACCATCCAAACAACCATCTACTCAAATCATCAAACACAGGCATCCATTGTCCTTAAAACAATTTCTAATGATGTATGAGCATATGCAAAAAGTGTGTGTATATGTTCCCTATCTAATGTATGAACATATGCAAACCATGATAGTGCCATGCATCCATTATGTATGCAAGAAAACCCTATCGACACATACAATATCTACATGAGTGCACAATCATTCACCAAAATGCATCATCCATGTGATAACACAACCATTATACATCCATAAATATATTTTCCTACACACAATTTTATGCAATATGCAATATGAAGTGACTGAGCCGATCTAGTGCCTAGAGTGTGTGTATATGCATCCACGAGCAACCACTAGCAAACACTTGCATCCACTTGCATCCATCAACCATAACATGTCTCAAACACATGTTTCAACCATAGGTTTACCCGATCTAAAGGTCAAAGGTACTAACGAGAGGACATACCAAAGATAAGATAAGTACTAGACAAGCGATAAAGGAGAAAGTAAAGGCATACCCTCAAAAAGAAATGGGTACAATGAACGCATCTTCGCTTCCGTCTCCCAAGTTGCGTTGCTCTCATCTTCTCCCCATTGCACCTTGACTAGTTGAACCTCTCTGTTTCTTAACTTCCTAGTCTCTGACCCAAGGATGCGAGTAGGAGCTCGTCTAATAGTCGCATCACGCTCTATCTCCATATCTCTAAGCAAGCTCGGCTCTACCACCTCTGCAGTCTCATGTAAGCATTTTCTCAGATGTGATACATGGAATACATCATGAACACTGCTAAGTCTGTCGGGCAACTCCACCCTATATGCCATCCGTCCAACCCTTTCCTTGATAGGAAACGGCCCAACAAACCTTGGTGCTAACTTCCCAACGGATCCGAAGCGAACAACATTTCTCAACGGAGATACCTTGACAAAAACCATATCCCCAACCTCAAACTCAAGATCCGTCCTTCTCTTGTCCGCATAAGATTTTTGCCTATCCTGCGCTGCTTTCATCCTTCTTCGAATCAAGTCAATCTTCTCTGAAGTCTCCCTAACCATATCAGGCCCAAGCAAGATCTTATCCGTAGATTCCCACCAACATGTAGGGGATCGACAAGGCCTTCCATAGAGAGCTTCGAAAGGAGCCATACCAATACTGGACTGAAAGCTGTTATTATATGCGAACTCTACCAATGGAAGATGCTCTTCCCATGTACCTCCAAAATCTAAGATACAAAGTCTCAATAGGTCTTCTAGAACACGATTCACCCTCTCAGTCTGGCCGTCTGTCTGAGGATGATATGCGGTGCTTAGACACAACTGAGTCCCCACCGCTTCTTGCAAACTTCTCCAGAACTCGCTAGTGAAGATAGGATCTCGATCACTCACTATGCTAGAGGGTACCCCATGTAATCGAACTATCTCTCGAAGATATACTGAAGCTAGCCATGGAGCAGTCCTCTTGCTCTTCACAGGTATGAAATGGGCGCTCTTAGTAAGTCTATCTACCACCACCCAAATTCCTGTATTACCCTTCCTCGACCTGGGTAACCCGTCAATAAAATCCATCGAAACGCTATCCCACTTCCATTGCGGAACATCCAATGGGTGAAGCAACCCACCTGGTTTCTTTTGCTCCGCCTTCACTTGCTGGCACACCAAACATTGAGCAACATACTCGGTCACATCTTTCTTCATACCGGCCCAGAAGAAAACCCTTTTCATGTCTTGGTACATCTTATCCCCACCGGGATGAATGGTCATCCTAGAACGGTGTGCGTCATCAAGAATAGCCTTCCTCAAACCCTCGTCCTGCGGTACACAAAGTCTACCGTCTCTGCGCAAGCACCCTCTATCATCTAGGGTGTATCTACTCAAATGGCTGGACGACTCCCCCCTTATGAGCTTCTCTACTAACTCAACCAACTGTGGGTCGCCCCTCTGTGCTTCTCCAATCCGCCCCAAGAGAGTAGGTCTAACTTCCAAAGAAGCTAGCAAACCGGGTACATAGTCAACAGAAGGTCTGAAATCAAACATCGAGATAAATTCCAAGCTTCGTCGTTCCACGAACAATGGACTCAAGGACAACCTCTTCCTGCTCAAGGCGTCCGCCACCACGTTACCCTTGCCAGGGGTATACGCTATCTCGAAATCATAAGATGCTAAGAACTCCATCCACCTTTGCTGTCTTAAGTTTAAATCTTTCTGAGAGAACAAGTACTTCAAAGATTTATGGTCAGTGAACAACTCGAATCTCTCACCAAGAAGATAATGGCGCCAAATCTTAAGCGCAAAAACAATAGCGGCCAGCTCTAGATCATGGGTAGGGTAATTTTTCTCATGCGCCCTCAACTGCCTTCCACCATAGGCTATTACCCTTCCCTCTTGCATTAAGACTGCGCCAAGTCCTGTCCCACAGGCATCGGTATAGACAACAAATGGCTTGCTCCCATCTGGCAATACTAAAACTGGAGCTGTGGTTAAAGCTCTCTTTAACCGTCGGAACGCATCATCACAATCTACGTCCCATGTGAAAACAAGATTCTTCTTTGTTAAGCGGGTTAATGGAGCTGATATCTTCGCGAAGTCTTTGATAAACTTCCTATAATAACCCGCCAACCCCAAGAAACTTCTTACCTCAGTAGCATTCTTCGGAACCTTCCAATCCTGAATTGATACTACCTTCGCGGGATCCACAGCTATCCCTTCCTTGGAGACCACATGCCCCAAGAACCGCACTTCCCTCCTCCAGAAGTGACATTTAGAGAATTTAGCCTTAAGGCTATGTGCTCGAAGAGTCTTCAATACTTCCCTAAGATGTAGGGCATGCTCTTCTTCACTCTTAGAAAACACTAAGATGTCATCCACAAAGACCACCACGAATTTATTAAGGAACTCCCTGAACACCCTACTCATCAAATCAACAAAGTATGCAGGGGCGTTCGTCAACCCAAATGGCATCACCAGCCACTCATAGAAACCACCCGGAGTCCTAAAGGCAGTCTTGTCTATGCTATCCTCAGCCACCCTCAACTGATGAAACCCCGTGGCCAAGTCCAACTGAGAAAATACTGAAGCGCCAACCAACTGATCGAAAAGATCATCAATCCTCGGCAATGGGTGTCTATTCTTCTTTGTGAGCTTGTTGAGTTCTCTATAGTCTACACAAAGTCTGAGGGACCCATCTGCCTTCGTAGCAAATACTACTGGAGCACCCCACTCCGATATGCTCCGTCTTATGAACCCCTTCTCAAGCAACTCCCCTACTTGCTTATGGAGTTCCCTCCTCTCACGAGGAGCCATGTGGCGCACTGGTAAAGATACCGGTTTAGCATTATCCACCAAATATATTCGGAAGTCAATCTCTCGCTTCGGAGGTAAGCCCTTCACCTCCTCAAACACATCCGGATATTCCCGGACTACTCTAACAGATTTCAAACTCTCGACCGAAGCGTCAAGCGATTCAAGATAACTTAGCATAACAGAGTCCATGGGATTACAAGAAATCTCGAGAGTGTTACCCAAGCGGGTCATCAGCCTAACAACTCTCCTTTCGCAATCAAGAACGGCACCATTACTGGATAACCAGTCCATGCCCAAAATCAACCCATAGCCCGTGAAGCCCAATACAAAAGCATCACATCTAAACTCAATGCTAAGTATAGAAATCTTCAAACCCAAACATATCATGGACAAATAAATGGAGCCCCCAATTGGGTTTGAAACAACCAAGGGATCATCTACCAGACTGGTGTCTAAGTGCAGTGACTCAACTAATGATGATGAAATAAACGAATGCGATGCGCCTGAATCAAACAATGTACGGACAGGATGGTCAAATAGAAAAACCAGACTTTCAACGGAGATAGTTCTACCTCTCTCCTGAATCGGTGGAACCGCGAGAGCCTGTACTTGCCCCCTAGCCTGACTCGGTGCCATAAGAGCTTGCACCTGTCCTCCTGAGGTAGATCCCGTCCTTTGCCCCTTCTTAGGGCAATCCTTCACTAAGTGCCCTGCTTCGCCACAGTGGAAGCAGCCAGTCTTCTTCTTCTTGCGACAATCCTTGCTTAGGTGGCCAGGTGTCCCACAATTGAAACACTTCTTCTTCTTGCCCTTGCCACCGTTGCCTTTCCCACCTTTGCTTTGTTGTTGTTGAGGTCTCTTTTGATCTCCCTTCTTCTCGGGTACCTTATTAGCATTAGGACCCTTCTCTTCCTCATACATGAGTGCCATGTCAACTAGCTTCTCAAAGGTGGCCCCCATAGGGATGTGAGTCATAGCCAACCCATGCATCGGTTCATTTAAGCCTTTCACGAACCTCAAAGCCTTCTTCTCCGGTGTATTCACCATATCTAGGCCAAACCTTGCCAATTGATTAAACTTATTAACATACTCCTTCACCGAGAGATTTCCTTGCTTTAGAGTCAAGAATCTTTCCATATACAAGTTCTCTTCCGCCCTTGAGAGAAACTTTGCCACAAATCTTTGCTTAAAATCCGCCCAAGAGTCAACGGGGCGTTCTCCATTAGTAACCTCCCACCAGAATGAGGCCTCTCCCTTCATTAACCAAGCAGCCAACTTGACTTTCTTCCCTTCTTCCATCTCAAAGATATCTATCAACTCTTCCACCTCCTTAAGCCAATCTCTAGCCTCCACAAAAGTTTCAGATCCTTGAAAAGGTTTCCCTCCCATAGCTTTAAATTCCTTGCAAGTCTTAGCAAAAGTATCCGTGCGAGGAGGAGGGGGAGGAGGAAGATCGGGTGCTACGGTTGGTGGAGGAATATTCGCTGGACCCGCAGTGGTGGCCCTAGCCTCCATCAATCTCCTATACCATACTGGTACCGTCACACCCTCCGGAAAGTTAAGATCTTCAGCCATGCTGAAACGGAAAAAGGAAAGATTCAAAACGGAGAATTCGAAGGATATAGATATGGCTATTGGGGATTATGCTTTTTTTTTTCAAAAACTTTTCTCTTAAAAGACATGTTTTTGAAAATATATTTTCCAAAAATGTTTTAGAAAAATAGTTTTCTAAAAATTTTATCTGTTCCGGTAACCTTTGCTCTGATACCACGTGTAACACCCCACGCCCGCTAGTGTCACTCACAAAGGGAATGCCCTAGCATCGGTGGAGTATTTTAGTGAATATAGAACAGAAAAATTACAACAAGACAGATATAAATAGTACTTGAAATTTTAAAACATCATCTCATAACAGCGGAAAATAAACATGTCTGGTTACATCATAAAACCATGATAAAAGTCAAGTACAATATCCATCAAAATAAAGAAGTACATAATCCCACTCTCTCATACAATAGCCATAACAAAATAAAAGATAACTGGATAACTGGAGCTTTACATCTATCCAAGCTCCGAAAGACTGGAACAGCAATCCGATCAAGCTCTACTACCGCTAGGATCCACCGTAGGACCTGAGGGTTGGGAAAAAGATAAAAACAACGGGGTCAGACATAAGTCTGAGTGAGTCCTATAACCTTAACAATACAATTATTAAAGTAATTAGGGTATGACATGAACTCGGTACGGTACCTTTGGGGATAATAACTACACTAAGTAGCCAACAACATAGGACGAACTAAGTTAACCGTCAGGACGCATCTACCCACCCAAGGATAATTACTAACTGCACCACACCAGTCATTCCTACTTAAAGGTTGATCCCTTCCAAGGACTTAGAAAATTTCCCCAATAATTTCATGTACTCCTAGCTCACTACATAGGTGCCGTCTGCCCCTATCTCCACTAGGTGTACTCAGTAATTCTTACCCAGTAGTTTCATGTACCCCTACATAGGTGCCGTCTGCCCCTATCTTCACTAGGTGTACCCACTACTCCCCATCGATCGGCTCCCTACCGTAGATACCCGTGCTGGTCCCACAGTGGGGTGTATCACTCCCCTAAAGTGGCTACCCAATACTAACGGTGCACGGCTTTATATCTACACGATGCAACAACGGCTTATCTACCAGCCCGGGCCCACACACGCATATGAAGCCCGTTGGACTTGCGTTGCCACCGCTAACCCGTTTTGGCCTCTTATAATCAAGCCCAATATGCGTGTCCCGTCACTCGACATGGGTCGAGCCCACAAAGATACGTTTGGGATATTGGTTGAAATGGGCCCCCACAAGCTACCCACTTAAGCTTGTCATATATCTAGTGTATCCCACTTAACCCTTTAATCATGTTTAGTTACATGTTTCCACTTGGTTAAGTATTCTAATCGTATTTTCTATTGCCACCCAAGGCAGCCCACTAGATTCCACATGCCACCCAAGGCAACCACAAAATTTCCTCATGCCACCCAAGGCACCCACTTAACCCCTCATGTCCCACTACATGCTATTATGGTTAAGTGTTTCTTAATTAATTAAGACCGTGATCTCCCATAAAGACCTCACACATTAGACTGGCTGTTATGACCGCCTGGTTAAGCCGGTAGAATCCGGGCAGTCTTACGTCATAACAGAGTCTAACCTCGTGTCTTTACCTTAATCACGTATTTAATTTATGGCTAAGACCTCTCACATTGGGCTGTCATTTGTAGCAACTGGTTAAGCCGGTCGGGTCCGGGCAGTTTTACACTACAAATGAGTCCAACCTCGTGTCTTAGTCGTTTTATTTCACCTAATTAATCACCCCCATATTAATTATCCCTAATTAATATCAAGTTTACCATAACATGGGTAGACCTAACTCAATAGGTAAATTCCCATGGGGTAGACCTAACTCAATAGGTAAATTCCCACTTATGGTAATTTATTTTTTTATGGTATGCTTAATCATACCCAATCATCCATTTATTAACATATTAACCCACCCCATCGTTCCCCACGTAAACCGTTCGCATTTCATAACATAATAAAAGGGGAAGATCCATCACACATATCATGGGTTTAGCATATAACTTTGTCATGGGTTAAGAGGATGTCAACTTGCATATATGAACACATATTAACCCAACTTGCTCTTAAGCATCTACATAACTTGCATAATTATTCTCATGACCTCATAAGCATGCATAACATGGTAATCTTGCATTTGAGCATACACCTAACTTGCATATTTATTCACATAACTTCATATGCATGCATAACATGTTAATCTTGCATTTAAACATACACGTAACTTGCATCATTATTCACATAACTTCATATGCATGCATAACATATTAATCTTGCATTTAAACATACACATAACTTGCATCATCATTCACACAACTTCATATGCATGCATAACATATTAATCTTGCATTTAAACATACTCATAACTTGCATCATCATTCACACAACTTCATATGCATGCATAACATATTAATCTTGCATTTAAACATACTCATAACTTCATAAGCATGCTTAACATGTTGCATAATAGATCAATGTCCAACTTAGTGTTTTGCATCATAATCATCATGAAACATAGCACCAAACTTGCATAAAGATATAACATTAAACTTGCATAAAAATGTCATGAACACATACACTAAACTTGCATGACATAGAGCATATAACTTGCAAAACACATGACATATACAATATTAAGCTTGCATAAACACATTGATCCACAAACATAACCATACATCATCATATCCTATCTTAATCAATTTAACAATTGATTATTAAGGGGATAGAAGCTCACCAAAACAAAATTAGCAAACTAATGAAGAAGATTAAGAGGCTAGAAGTTGATTTGGAATGCTATCCCTTCTCAAATTTTGGTGGAGGCTCTCTCAAGTTTCAATTTGCCATAGTTTAGTTACTAGATTTAATTATGAATGAATTAGTGTAGGGTTAGGGTCTTATTTATAGGATTAGGTGAGTGTTTTAGGCCCTTAGATTAACCCTAGATTAGGTTAGGACCCTTAGATTTAGGAAATCTCTAGAACCAGCCCTCCTAGCCAGCCTGAAACCCAACCTGGTGCAACCTGGTGCACCCAGGTTCACTGGGCGCCTGGACCCTGTCGACAGGCAAGTCGACAGGCATGTCGACACCCCTGTCGACAGGCCTGTCGACAGCCCTGTCGACATGGGCTGGGCGGGAAGCTTCCCGCCTGACCCCGCCTGGCCCATTTCAAATCTGCATATTTTAAATTTTTAAATCTGTTTTAGTTTTGAATTTTCTGCAAACTTCATCGGGCCATAACTGGGCCATACGGACTCCGATTTTCGAAAACTCGGACTCTATTTCGCGTATTTTTCCGAGACGAACGTAATGACGCAGCCCGTTTCCCCTAATTCCCACATCTGAGATTATTTATCCTGAAATTAGTGAATTTTAGTATTAACTAAAATTCGGGGTGTTACACAACTCATCCAAGTACCAAGTTGGTTAAGTGTACCCAAGGTTCGTGACTTAACCCTATCAACCCATCGTGTTTAATTGGTTAAGTATTCAAGCGGTCCATGACTTAACCCTACCATGTGGCATTAATTAATTTAATGCACCCAACCTCTCACATTAGACCTTGTTGTGGTTACTAGTTAGGCCGGGCGGGTCCGGGTAGGTTTACACCACAACTTAGTCTAACCTCGGGTTTCACGTGCAACATGACCAACTACTCACATTGGGTCCTATTGCTTGTAGCCACTAGTTAAGCCGGTCGGTTCCGGGTAGGTTTATGCTACAAGCTCAACCCAACCTCGAGTTGGCCATCCTCATGTTTTCTAAGTGTCATGTCCATCATGTTTCCAAAACACATTACAAATTTTCAAGCAATTGGGTAGACCTAACTTAATAGGTAAATTCCCAATGGGTAGACCTAACTTAATAGGTAAATTCCCAAGCATACGTTTTTATGTCTTTTAAGTTTACCCAACCCCAAACGCAATCCCCTCGCTTACATATCGCAATAGCGCATAAAGGATAGAAAGAGGGAACTTGGCAAAATCATGACATAAAGGTGTTGGAGCCACAAGTTAAACATGGTGGCATATGAGACAAAGATGTGATCACAAATTTGCATATCATGTTATCAACTTGCAAAATATTCCTAAGCATGCATAACATCATTTTAACTTGCATAGTGTTCATATGCATGCATAACATGGTTTCAACTTGCATAAGGTTCATATGCATGCATAACATCAAACTTGGCAAATAGGCGGAACATGGCCATAGATAGCATGAGATAAGGACTAGTAACATGCATATAACATTATATGCATGTTAATACAAGGTTTATGAGAGTTTCAAAGTTGCATCATGCAACATTTCCAACCAAAGATCACATCTTTCTATGCATAAAGCCAAGGTAATGACTTTACTAACATGCATAGAGTAAGCTTATGCATAAAATCATAAGATCAAAGTACATATCATGATTAACCCCAAACTCAACTTGCAACATAACATATTAACTTCATAGTTAAAATACAAGAGTAGAAATAGGCTTACAATGCTTATGTGGACTCAAATGAGTATAGCAAATGTAAGAAACCCCTTATGCAACAAATTAAAACCCCAAAATGCAAGCAAACTTGATCAAGACTCCTCCTTTATGATGCCAATAGAGAAACAAGACTTTAATGCAATCTAAAGAGGATCATACAAGCCTAAATACACTTGTATGCATGGAAATCTCTTAGAAATTTGATTTAGGAATTTTATGAAGAGAGTGGAGGCCATGAGAGGATTGATTTTGCCATAGTTTAGTTGTATGAATGAATAATGATGATTTTGGGTAGGTTAGGGTCTTATTTATAGAGTAGGCAAGTGTTTTAGGCCATAGGATTAAAGCTAGATTCAATCCAAGCCATCAAAGCATGTCTTGGGGAAGAAGTCAAGTGTAGGAACCATCTAGGGCCTTTAGATTAAAGATGAACCATGAGAACTATCCAAATGCAAAATCTGCATTTGAGCGAATCGGCCCACGGGTTGACAGCCAAACACCCTGGATTAACCCCTAGTCGACCCAACAGGCTCGGGTCGACCTCAAAAATCAGCCGGTTCGGTTATTCCCCTCTCCCAATTCGCTGTTTTGAACATTTTTGCATATTTATTTATTTAATTTTCAATTATATATATATATATATATATATATATATATCAATATATATATTTCTCTGCGCAACCCATTTCACTTAATTAAGTATACTTTAATTTGGGAATTTTTCGTGAAACTTCGCGAGGCCATATCTTGGTCATACGGACTCCGATTTTCGAAAACTCAGACTCTATTTCGCGTATTTTTCCGAGACGAACGCAATGGCATAGCCCGTTTCCCTTGATTCAGATTTTACAGTTTAATTCTGCCTCCATTTATGTTATAACATGTTATTCAAAAATACGGGTTGTTACATTCTCCCCTCCTTAAAGGATTTCGTCCCCGAAATATTCAAGTTAGGAAGAACGTATCCTACCATCCATCATCCATATACTCAAAACATCATCCACGAGCAATCATTGTCCTTAAAAGGTTCTAAATGCTGTATGATCATATGCAAAGGTGCGTGTATATGTACTTATCTAATGCAAATATCATCAATGCAGATTATGTTAGTGAAATGAATCCATATGTATGCAATTCCTAACATAATGTATAACATCTATATGTGTGCACATCACATACATCCATATGCAACATCCATGTGATAACACAAAAATTTTCATCCATCAATAAGCATAAATACTCATGCATATGCAATATGAGAGTGTGTGAGCCGATCTTAGTGCCTAATGTGTATCATGCATCCACGAGTATCCACTTGCAACCACTTACAACCATCAAGCATAACATGTTTCAAATACATGTTTCATCCAAAGGGTTTCTACCTAAGGTTCTCATGACAAGGTTAGCACGATAACTAGATAAACATGGATAGCAAAGAGAAAGATATGCTAACAAAGAAAAGAGATTGAGAGTGTACCCTCAAAAAGGAATGGATAAAGCCCACGCATCTTCTCCTCGGTTTCCCAAGTTGCGTCTTCTTCGGCTTCACCCCATTGAACCTTCACCAACTTGACCTCTCGATTCCTTAGCTTCTTGGTCTCCGTCCCCAAGATACGAATTGGAGCTCTCCTCAAAGTAGCTTCTTTCTCCACTTCCACATCTTCCAGAACACTTGGCTCAACAACCTCTGCTGACTCATGTAAACACTTCCGGAGATGCGAGACATGAAAAACATCGTGTACTCCGGCAAGCTTCTCAGGCAATTTCACTCTATAAGCCATCTGCCCGATCCTCTCTATAATAGGGAAGGGTCCAACAAATCTCGGTGCTAACTTCCCAATGGCTCCAAATCGGACCACATTCCGCAAAGGAGAAACCTTCACGAAAACCATATCTCCAACATCAAACTCCAAATCAGATCTTCGCTTATCAGCATAGGATTTCTGTCGGTCTTGTGCCGCTTTCATCCGTCTTCGAATCAACTCGATCTTCTCGGATGCATCTCTGATCATATCAGGCCCAAGTATAAGCTTATCTGTAGTCTCCCACCAACATGTAGGCGACTTGCACGGCCTCCCATATAAAGCTTCAAATGGTGCCATCCCTATGCTTGCTTGATAACTGTTATTATATGCAAACTCAACAAGAGGAAGATGGTCTTCCCAAGTACCACCAAAATCCAGAATACAAAGCCTTAACAGATCCTCGAGTACCCTATTCACCCTTTCGGTTTGACCGTCCGTCTGTGGGTGATAAGCAGTACTTAGATTCAACCTCGTGCCCATGGCTTCTTGCAAGCTATTCCAGAACTGACTTGTAAAGATTGGGTCACGGTCACTGACTATACTAGAAGGGACTCCATGAAGTCTCACAATCTCACGAAGATATACAGACGCTAGCCAAGATGCGGTCCTCTTGCTCTTTACCGGAATGAAATGAGCACTCTTCGTAAGTCTGTCCACAATAACCCAAATGCTCGTATTCCCTTTCCTTGACCTTGGTAGCCCATCAATAAAATCCATGGAAATACTCTCCCACTTCCAAAGTGGAACGTCTAGAGGATGCAATAGCCCACCGGGCTTCTTCGACTCGGCCTTAACTTGCTGGCAAATGATACATCTAGAAACAAACTCTGCCACATCCTTCTTCATCCCAGGCCAAAAGAAAATACGCTTCATATCTTTATACATCTTATCTCCGCCTGGATGTATAGTCAACTTAGAGCGATGCGCTTCCTCAAGAATTTTTCTTACTAGATCTCCTACCACTGGAACACATAACCTTCCATCTCTCCTCAGCCAACCCTTGTCATCAATAGAATATCGAGCGAGATGACTAGACGTCTCTCCTCGAATCAGCTTATCCATAATCTCAACTATCTGAGGGTCTTCTTTCTGCGAAGCCCCAACTTGATCAAGAAGGGTAGGTCTGAGTTCCAGAGATGCTAATGAACCGGTCATCGACTCAATTGCCAAAGAGAAATCAAAGGTTGCCACATACTCTAAATTCTTCATCTCAACGAATAGAGGACTTAGGGTCAACCTCTTTCTGCTTAGTGCATCAGCCACAACATTACCCTTGCCAGGGGTATAAGCTATCTCGAAGTCATATGATGCCAAGAATTCCATCCACCTTTGCTGCCTAAGATTCAGATCTTTCTGCGAGAAGAGATACTTGAGTGATTTGTGATCAGTATACAACTCAAACCTTTCGCCTAAAAGATAGTGGCGCCAGGACTTGAGTGCAAAGACAATCGCCGCTAACTCCAAGTCATGAGTGGGGTAGTTCTTCTCATGAACTTTAAGTTGCCTACCCCCATAACATATCACTCTTCTCTCCTGCATCAGAACAGCGCCTAACCCCGTGCCACATGCATCGGTATACACGGTAAACATTTTACCACCATCGGGTAATGCCAAAACTGGAGCTGTGGTAAGGGCCCTTTTGAGCCTTTGAAAAGCAAGCTCACACTCTAAGTCCTATGCAAATACTAAGTTCTTCGTCGTCAATGTAGTGAGAGGGGCCGAAATCTTAGCGAAGTCTCTAATGAACTTCCTATAGTATCCTGCCAGACCGAGAAAGCTTCGCACTTCGGTTGCATTCCTAGGAGTCTTCCAGTCTTGAACTGCAACCACTTTCGCGGGATCCACAGCTATACCCTGCTTAGAAACTATATGCCCAAGAAATCGGACTTCCTTTCTCCAAAAGTGGCATTTGGAGAACTTGGCTTTCAACTGATGGCCTCTAAGCGTATCCATCACTTCCTTGAGGTGTCTAGCATGTTCTTCCTCGTCTTTTGAAAAGATCAGAATATCATCCATGAAGACAACAACGAACTTGTTAAGGAACTCCCTGAACACCCTACTCATCAAATCTACGAAGTAGACGGGTGCATTAGTCAAGCCGAATGGCATAACAAGCCATTCAAAGAACCGTCTGGAGTCCTAAATGCAGTCTTATCAATGCTGTTTTCGGCCACTCTAAGCTGATGAAATCCGGTGGCTAAATCAAGCTGAGAGAAAACAGAAGCACCAACAAGCTGGTCGAAGAGGTCATCTATCCTCGGTAATGGATGCCTATTCTTCTTGGTCAGCTTGTTCAACTCTCGATAATCAACACATAGACGAAGCGAGCCGTCCGCCTTAGTAGCGAACACTACAGGAGCACCCCATTCAGAAATGCTTCGCCTAATAAAATTCTTCTTAAGTAGCCCCTTGATTTGCTTACTGAGCTCTCTCCTTTCACGCGGGGCCATGTGCCTAACTGGTAAGGAGACTGGCTTAGCATTATCAACCAGATAAATGCGGAAATCTATCTCTCGCTTAGGGGGTAACCCCTTAACTTCTTCAAAGACATCAGGGTATTCTCGAACCACCCTTACAGATTGCAGATCATCGATGGACGAGTCAAGAGATTCAAGATAACATAGCATGACGGGATCTAGCGGGTTGCAAGAAATCTCTAGGGTATTACCCAGGTGAGTCATGAGTCTCACCACCCTATGCTCACAATCGAGAATGGCTCCATAGCGGGACAACCAATCCATGCCCAAGATCAACCCGTATCCCGTGAACCCGAGAACATAAGCATCACACGAGAATTCTACGGTCAAGATAGAAATCCTCAAATCCATACAGATCATAGATAAATGGGCTGAACCCCCAATCGGATTTGAAACACTAACGGGATCCTCAACAAGACTAGTACTTAGGTGCAAACTTCCAACAACATCAGAAGAAATAAAGGTATGCGATGCGCCAGAATCAAACAAAGTGCGAACAGGAAAACCAGAAATATAAACAAGACTTTCCACAGAAATAGTACCTCGGTCCTGAACTGGAGTGGTGTTGAGAGCATGCACTTGCCCTCCAGATGAACCTGCGCGCTGAGTTTGTCCATGCCCCTGCTTCTTAGGGCAATCCTTGCTAAAATGTCCCGTCTCTCCACAATGAAAGCATCCACCCAATTTCATTCTCTTCTTCCTACAGTCCTTGGCCACGTGCCCAACAATCCCACAGAAGTGGCACATTCTTGTGTCCTTTGCCTTGTTCTTGTTGTTCTTGTTGTTCTGATTACTCTGATTCCCTCCCCACTTGGAGTCTACCTTCTTAGGCTGAGTCTCATTGGGCTTGACTTCTTTCTTCCCATTCTTATCCTCTCCCTACAGCAATGCCATGTCTACTAGGCTCTCGAAAGTGGCCCCCATGGGTATGTGTGACATGGCTAGACCTTGTAATGGCTCATTTAACCCTCGTGCAAAACGTAGAGCCTTCTTCTCGGGAGTATTGACCATGTCCAAACCGAATCGGGCAAGCTGGTTGAACTTATTCACATATTCTCTCACCGTCATGTCTCCTTGCTTCAAGGCTATGAACTTCTCTAGTTGCAAATTTTCCTCCGCAGACGATAAAAACTTAAGCCCAAACCTTGCCCTAAAGTCGGCCCAGGTTTCTACGGGCCTAGTAGCACTGGTGACCTCCCACCAATAAGAAGCTTCCTCCTTTAGTAGCCAAACCGCCAACAGAACCTTTCTACGGTCCTCTATATCAAAGATGGCAAAGAGATCTTCAGTCTCCTTCAACCAATTTCTTGCTTCCACAAAAGTCTCCGTCCCAATAAATTTTTTGCCACCCATTGCCTTGAAGTCCTAGCAAACCTTAGCGAAATCGGCTTGTGGTTGCTGAGGAGGAGGAGGAGGGGGTGGAACCTCAGTGATAGTGGGAGTGGTTGCTGGACCTGCATTGTTGGCCCTAGCTTCCAAGTACCTCCGGAACCATCCGGGAATGTTGACTCCCTCAGGAAGATTGAGATCGGCCATGCTGGAAAAAAAAGAGGAAAAGATAGATTTAGAACGAGGAAACGAAGGATAGTGCTTATGGCTCTTGGGGGATAGCCTTTCAAAATAAACTAGACTTTTCTTTGGAAAATACTTAATTGGTTTTGAAAATAGCTTTTAAAAGTAAGTTTAAAACCCTTTTTGGTCCAATCTTGTAAACCTTATGCTCTGATACCAAATGTAACACCCCACCTCCGCCAGTGCCACTCTTGCAAGGGCACTGACTTTGGAGGGGCGTTTAAACAAGGTTAACATGCATGCAGATATCACAAGACAGAACATATAAGTAAAAAAAAACAGAGTAAATATAGCAGCGGATAAAAACTAGCATATCAAAACCATAAGTTAAGTTACAACACAGTACTTGATCATTATTTTCCATAAACTAATCTAGAAACATAAAACTGGAAACTGGAAAGGAAAACATAAAGTAGCTATCCCCAAGGTAGAAAACCATAGCGAGCTCAAGTCCAAAGCATACATGAGCTATCCAGGAAAAGCAGCTAAGATCCAAGCTAAGTACTGGTATACCCGCCCTGTAAACCTGGGGGGGGGGGGAAACGAAAGAAAAGAGGCGAAAGAAAATGGGCCAGTCAAAAGACTGGTAAGTCCTACCTACTATTGTACAACAACTAATAAAGTTAACTGTATATGTAAACAAGGATGAGTCATAGGATGATAACTGGCATGGAAAAAGTCAACAAGATAGATCAAGTGTGGCACCGCATATACAAGGTTGAGGTTTGCACCAAGTGTACTAGTATCACAAGTCATGTCAAGTGTAAACAAGAAGTGATCCCCAGGCCCAAGTTTGGCCCAACATCATGAATGACCTAAACCAAGGTCCAACTAGCACGGTCTAGTCGATCGGCTCTCCTAAAGCCTAACTCGTCAAGTGTCGGTGTCATACGGCCCAACTACGAAGTGTAGCTAAACTGTGCTAGGTCCACCCTAGGGTGTATCAAGTCCTAGGGTGTCAACCACTGACACAAAACAAGCACGCACAGTTTAAACCTACTGGTGGCCGTGCCTGCTTTTTCAACTCCGGACCATGTGCACGACCATGGCCCGCCTGAACCTACACCGGCGCACCTACACAGCCGCCGTCTTGGTCGCTTACAAGTCATCCCAGTAATCGTGCCCCACCCTAGCCTAGTCCCTAGGGTATCATGATACAACTAAGAGGGTTACTGGTGCAAAGGACCACGTAACTAGGGTTTCCTTAATGGGTTAAACGTGGTTAACCCAACTCATCCAAGTACCAAGTTGGTTAAGTGTACCCAAGGTTCATGACTTAACCCTATCAACCCATCGTGTTTAATTGGTTAAGTATTCAAGCGGTCCATGACTTAACCCTACCATGTGGCATTAATTAATTTAATGCACCCAACCTCTCACATTAGACCTTGTTGTGGTTACTAGTTAGGCCGGACGGGTCCGGGTAGGTTTACACCACAACTTAGTCTAACATCGGGTTTCACGTGCAACATGACCAACTACTCACATTGGGTCCTATTGCTTGTAGCCACTAGTTAAGCCGGTCGGTTCCGGGTAGGTTTATGCTACAAGCTCAACCCAACCTCGAGTTGGCCATCCTCATGTTTTCTAAGTGTCATGTCCATCATGTTTCCAAAACACATTACAAATTTTCAAGCAATTGGGTAGACCTAACTTAATAGGTAAATTCCCAATGGGTAGACCTAACTTAATAGGTAAATTCCCAAGCTTACGTTTTTATGTCTTTTAAGTTTACCCAACCCCAAACACAATCCCCTCGCTTACATATCGCAATAGCGCATAAAGGATAGAAAGAGGGAACTTGGCAAAATCATGACATAAAGGTGTTGGAGCCACAAGTTAAACATGGTGGCATATGAGACAAAGATGTGATCACAAACTTGCATATCATGTTATCAACTTGCAAAATATTCCTAAGCATGCATAACATCATTTTAACTTGCATAGTGTTCATATGCATGCATAACATGGTTTCAACTTGCATAAGGTTCATATGCATGCATAACATCAAACTTGGCAAATAGGCGGAACATGGCCATAGATAGCATGAGATAAGGACTAGTAACATGCATATAACATTATATGCATGTTAATACAAGGTTTATGAGGGTTTCAAAGTTGCATCATGCAACATTTCCAACCAAAGATCACATCTTTCTATGCATAAAGCCAAGGTAATGACTTTACTAACATGCATAGAGTAAGCTTATGCATAAAATCATAAGATCAAAGCATATATCATGATTAACCCCAAACTCAACTTGCAACATAACATATTAACTTCATAGTTAAAATACAAGAGTAGAAATAGGCTTACAATGCTTATGTGGACTCAAATGAGTATAGCAAATGTAAGAAACCCCTTATGCAACAAATTAAAACCCCAAAATGCAAGCAAACTTGATCAAGACTCCTCCTTTATGATGCCAATAGAGAAACAAGACTTTAATGCAAGCTAAAGAGGATCATACAAGCCTAAATACACTTGTATGCATGGAAATCTCTTAGAAATTTGATTTAGGAATTTTATGAAGAGAGTGGAGGCCATGAGAGGATTGATTTTGCCATAGTTTAGTTGTATGAATGAATAATGATGATTTAGGGTAGGTTAGGGTCTTATTTAAAGAGTAGGCAAGTGTTTTAGGCCATAGGATTAAACCTAGATTCAATCCAAGCCATCAAAGCATGTCTTGGGGAAGAAGTCAAGTGTAGGAACCATCTAGGGCCTTTAGATTAAAGATGAACCATGAGAACAATCCAAATGCAAAATCTGCATTTGAGCGAATCGGCCCACGGGTTGACAGCCAAACACCCTGGATTAACCCCTAGTCGACCCAGCGGGCTTGGGTCGACCTCAAAAATCAGCCGGTTCGGTTATTCCCCTCTCCCAATTCGCTGTTTTGAACATTTTTGCATATTTATTTATTTAATTTTCAATTATATATATATATATATATCAATATATATATATTTCTCTGCGCAACCCATTTCACTTAATTAAGTATACTTTAATTTGGGAATTTTTCGTGAAACTTCGCAAGGCCATATCTTGGTCATACGGACTCCGATTTTCGAAAACTCGGACTCTATTTCGCGTATTTTTCCGAGACGAACGCAATGGCATAGCCCGTTTCCCTTGATTCAGATTTTACAGTTTAATTCTGCCTCCATTTATGTTATAACATGTTATTCAAAAATACGGGTTGTTACATGGATGGCTTAGAAAGAATGGAAGACTAGTTGTACCCAACATGAATGGTTTGAGAGATGAAGTGCTTAGGGAATGTCATCACTCAAAACTGACTATACATCCCGGTGGTAATAAGATGTATCGAGACATGAGACAGACTTACTACTGGGAAGGGACGAAAAGAGACATTGGGAAGTTTATATCCAAATGCATGAATTGCCAGCTAGTTAAAGCCGAGCAAAAGAAGCCTAGTGTATTGTTGCAACCATTAGAAATTCCCGAATGGAAATGGGAGCAAGTCTCGATGGATTTCATCGATGGTTTACCAAGGACTAGATCGGGATATTATATCATTTGGGTAATTGTAGATCGATTGACTAAGAGTGCAAGATTTATACCAGTCAAATCGACCAGAATGGCAGCTAAGTTAGCAGAATTGTATATGAAGTGGGTAGTGAGATTTCATGGAGTATCCAAAAGCATTGCGAGCGACCGAGACCCGTTGTTTGCTAGTGGGTTTTGGAAGAGCTTACAAGAGGCTCTAGGGTCAGAATTACATCTCAGTACCGCATATCATCCTCAGACCGACTGTCAGACGGAGAGGGTGAATCGTATATTGGAAGATCTCTTGAGAGCTTGTATGTTAGATTTTGGTGGATCATGGGATGACCATTTGCATCTAGTAGAGTTTGCATATGATAATAGCTACCAATCCAGTATCGGTATGGCTCCATATGAAGCTTTGTATGGAAGACCGTGCAACTCACCATCATGTTGGATAGAGACTGGCGAGAAGTTTATGCTTGGACCAGATGTGGTGAGGGAAACTTCGGATAAGATTAAGACCATTCAACAACGAATGAAAGCTGCTGTAACACCCCACATCCGTTAGTGTCACTCACAAAGGGAATGCACTAAGTTATGTGGAGCATTTAGGGTAAAAGATGCAGATAAATTACAAGACAGACAGAATTTAAACAGCGGAAAATAAAACTTTGCTTTATTGACAAAATAGTTTGTACAATGATTTCTTTACAATATCAGAGTATCATCCGTCTTACAAAATAAAGAAGCATAAAACAACATTTATATTCCCTAATTTTAGCAAGAGCCAGCCATAGCATCTGAAAAGAGAATCCAAGCAAAACTTCGACAAATCTTCAAGCTGGGAAAGAGTGACAATCCAACTTAACCTGAGCTATACTATTCCCTTCTTTACTACCTGGGGAGGGGTGAACGGAAGAAAAGAAGACGAAAGAAAAACAGAGTCAGACATAAAGCCTGAGTAAGTTCAGTAACTTCTAGCATGTGAACATGGAAAACAAAATGACATGAATTAACTGAATACAAGATAACACCATAATGATAGGGTCAGCAAGATTAGACAAGATAATCACAAGATATGCTAAGATAAGATAAACTGGATATGCTCTAATACTTTCGCCGCTTCGTTATTTCCTTGTTATGTTGGTTTCTATATCTCTGCACCATCTAACTAGTGTCCCAACTAGTAACGATAACGTGATCCCAATCCCTGTATTTTCCATTGCCTTCAGCCATACATTTATTATTTATTACCTAGGTCTAATCTAGGGTTTTCTATCAAGTGCTTTCTAAACTCAACTAGAGTTTACGCTATCTGCTGAACGCTTCTCGGATTCAGGGTTTATGCCACCTAGTCCAACTAGGGATTACGCTACCTGTCGAACGATGCCCCAAAGTCTAGGACACACTACCTAGAGTGGTATATGTTCCTATACTTCCCCACGCATGTATGGCGAATCGTTATCGCTTGTCTAGATGCACATGTCCTGTAATGTGCGGCCCGAGTCCTGTTGTAGGGCAAATAAAGAAACACAGAACTCGGTCGGGAGCTTTCAGATATCTGCCGATGCAGATGCTAAGGTCTGTTTTTATTCCAGTGGTTATGGTCCCACTCGACCCCTCCCTCAACTAATGAAAGGCACACCTTGAAAAATGAGAACTATACGTAGGCCCCCTATGCCCCACTGTCCTATGGCCATCCGCAACCATAACTAGATAGCAAGTATATGGTCTTTTGGAGTTCTCCGCCTTTCCGCTTCACGTATCTCGATTGACTCAAGATGGATGGTAGACGACGAGTTGCTATCACAGGGCTACCGGTTTCTCGCCGAATCACGCTAGTCCATCCTAGTCTTTAGGTTGCCATATTTTGCAACCAAGGCATACCCTTGGTTCTTCTACCACAGACCTTAACCTCTGTGAGCCCAGGAGGTTCATCTGCAGCCTCACAGAGGGATACCAAGAGTAACCTCACGTCCCCTCGAAGCCTCGGGTTCCGTAACCCAATTTGTTGGAGCCTTCGTTTTAATCAGACGGACGTTCGCTCCTTCCCGTGTTATACTAAAAATTACTACTTAGTTCTACTAACTAAGGTTTACCACTTAGTTTCCAGAATCGTTGTTTTCTTAACTAAGGTTTACTACTTAGTTCCTTTTAACTAAGGTTTACTACTTAGTTCTCTTCTCGTCAATTTGGATTGGTTAAGTGTCATTAGTCAATTCAAGCTAACTTAACCGTCTTCATTTATCCTGTTAAACTGGTTAAGTATTATCAGTGATTCATGTTGACTTAACCCTCCCACAAACCAAGTTATATTGGTTAAGTATTTCTTATTACTTAACCCTACCCGTTCACCCTGTATTGGTTAAGTGTTCCTTTTTAACTTAACCTTGCCCGTCTGTTTTAACTAACATGTTATTAATGGTTAAGTATTATCCCTTTATGTTTTAGACTTAACCCTATTCCTTTATCACAATCTGATGGTTAAGTGTTCAAGTTTACTTAACCTTACGGTCTAGTCCAGCTAACATATCAAATTGGCTAAGTGTATTATCTTTTACTTAACCCCAACCTCTAGTCTAGTTAACATGTTAATGTGGCTAAGTGTATTAACTTTACTTAACACCACCTTCTTGTCTAGTTAACATGTTAATTTGGCTAAGTGTTTTCTAAGTTACTTAACCCCTACAAACCTTGTCTTGTTACCATGTTAAGTTGGTTAAGTGTCCTTATGGACTTAGCCCTCCCATTCTAGCTTAACTGTGTTAAGTTGGTTAAGTGTTCCTATGGACTTAACCCTCCCATTCCGGCTTAACTGTGTTAAGTGTCTGTATGAACCTAACTCCACCCACCGATCTGGTTATCATGTTGAATTGGTTAAGTGTCTTAGTTAACTTAACCCTACCATTCTAGTTCTAGCTTTAACTAAATAAATTAAAGCCACTACCACTCACATTAGACAGATATTGTTGCGATTACTGGATGTGCCGGTTGGTTCCGGGCAGGCTTATATCGCAACTCAGTCTAACCTCGGGTTAGGCATATTCGTGTTTTCTAAGTTCAAAGGGTTTTGATTAATTTTCAAATCAGGTTTTGAAAGTAACCATCCCGTCCGTCAGATCAGTTAGGGATAGCCAGGGAGAGCAGGAAACTTGTATTTTCCAAACCCAAGCCTAGACACTATCTTCTCTGTCACCCTAGAACTTTCTGGTGTGTTATTAAAAGAGATGTCGTTAATAAACCTTTAATTTGTCTAAATTTACATTTTCTTATTTAGGACAAATTCTATAAGTAAATTATTCCTAATTTACTTATTTAATAATTACTCTTTTAATGTAAATTGTCAACATTCATTCTTACGGCCCATTTTCCCCTCTATATCATATTTATGCTTTTTGGTATGTAAACTATACCAAATTAAGTGTCACTAACCATGATTTTGCTAAACCTGACAAGTACTCCCCAATTATGGCCAATTTCAAATTTATGCCAATATACCTATCATGCCAAATTAGCTAATCCAATTCTGATTTAACATTCTAATTACGGTTCATGTCAAACTAGACCTATTATTCTAGTTCATAATTCTTGTAAATGCTAGATTTACAAGTCAATACTAGATTCAAATTACACATTCTATAATTCATGTCAAATTTATCCAAATTTGCATTTCTATGAACATGCCATAGTACATGTTCCCAATTTATGCCAATTTCCAAGTTTAAAATTACGTTTTAATAAATTTCATATTTTGCCCAAATCGTATTCCCATCGTTCGTATAATCGTGATTCAACCTAGATTATAGATAAATCTAGATTCGTAGAAAATAGGGAATGAACCAAAGATGCTATGAAAAAGATAGACATAACAACTGGCATAAAATGATAATTTACTAATTACAGACTTAACGAATTGCACTGAAATTGATCTAAAACGTCGAAGGCCTATAGGTCTGAAAATCTTATAACATAAAAAGGGTTGAATAACGACGTAGGTTCAAGAACATGGGTAGACCTAACTTAATAGGTAAATTCCCTAGGTCTAAGACAAAAGAAAACCAAGAATAGACAGAATAGAGACGTAGGTTCAAGAACATGGGTAGACCTAACTTAATAGGTAAATTCCCAAGGTCTAAAACCAAAGAAAACCAAGAATAGACAGAATAGAAAATCAGGTTTAGACCCAATTTCATAGTCACAAAACTTAAGCAACACTTTCCTAGTCATGAATCATAGGTGTTTAATCACAGTAGTCCTGGTTATGTCATAGGCAATAGTTTATGCTTCGTAATAAAAGGCATAAGCTTGTGTTCATAGTCAAGGAAGTAATTCTCATAGTCATGAGTCATAGTCATAGGCAGTGTTCATAGTCAAAGAGGCATATGGTTCTAAGGTCCATAGTTTCATAGTCACAGTCTTATTGGTCATCGAATCATAACAGTTCTTAATTAGGTCCAAAGATATAGGCACAGATTCGAATAGAAAGATTTGGCATATTCTTTTATTCCTTTAATTTCATGTCACGAATAGAGAGAACGTTCAAATCTAAAAAGTAACCGACTTACATTGATTGGTTTTAGAATAGAAGATGGCGTTGCTACGACTCGTAGAAAAACAGTCGTTGTAGTCGTTTGAATCTTCACTTGAATCCTAGCTTGACTTGAATCTCCTCTTGAAAGTCTTGAGCAGCATTTCCTCGTCTTGTTTTATTTTATATTTTATTTATTTATACATTTTCTCAGAGGAAGCATAAGGATAAAAAAGAATTATGAATAGAGAAGGAGACTTGGGCTTTTTATATAGTGCAGAAGTCAACGAATCTGGTCAGAATGGCGTCCGGGTACAGAAAAACGAACCAGGCTGCAGATCTGGAAAAAGCAGTGGGGTCGACCCCCAGGTCAACTACCCAGTCGACCTGGTCCCCCCAAGTCGACACCCTAGTCGACTTGGGTACCCAGGTCGACTCCCAGGTCGACCCCGTGGTCGACCTGGGTCCTGGGCGGGAAATTTCCCGCCCAGCCCGCTTCTGGGTCTGTTTTGAAATTTGAACTTTGCTGAAACTTCCGGAGGCCATATCATCCTCTTACGGATTCCGATTTATGTAAACTCGGACTCGTTTTCATGCAGAATTCCGAGACGAACGCAATAGTGCATCCCGTTTCCCTTGATTTTGATTTTTAATTTTAATTCTTCCTTGATTTGTGAATCCTAGTGTTACAGAATTACGGGGTGTTACATTCTCCCCCACTTAAAAGGATTTCGTCCCCGAAATCTTCAAGTTAGGAAGAATGTGTCCTACCATCCAATCACCCATCTATTTAACCATCCAATCACAGGCATTAATTGTCCTTAAAAGATTTCTAATGCTTTCATGTTCATATGCATAGTGTGTGTATATGTCTTTATCTAATGCAAAATCAGGCGGTCTACTGATTCAGTCGACCTCCTTAATGCGAATCATGTCTGTGTCATGCGTCCAATCATGTATGCAAGCATCCCTAGTTATGTAAACACTACATGTGTGCATAGCCATTCATCCATATGCAACGTCCATATGATAACATATCAACTTCAACTTACAACCAAATACATATCTGTAAATGCAATATGAAAGCGTCCGAACTGATCTAGTGCCTAATACGTATGCATATGCATTCATGAGCAACCATTAGCAACCACTTGCAACCATCAACCATAACATGTTTCAAATACATGTTTACATCCATTGGCTTCTACCTAAGGATCGAAGATACGACCTAGAGGATATACTTTGGAAAGAGAGAAACAATTATGCGTAAAGCTCCTACAAATAAAAGAAATCAAGGATGCACCCTTAAGGAAAAGGGTATAATGCTAGTATCTAGCCTTCTTGAGCTTTACTTCACTGTATCTTAACTATTTAACTTCACGATTGTGAAGTTTCCGATCTCCATTTCCAAAATAAATAGATGTCAATCACGGTACCAAGTGTACATACCAAGACGACTTGAGGTCTCTCCTCTTATCCGCCATGCCATAACTATAAGGGTCGAAAGGTTACTACGTGCTTTTTGGAGTGCCTGCCACAACTATTCATCTCTCACGCAAACCATCCTAGTCGAACTCGACATTCCTCAAGTACAAGCCCCAAAGGCCTAAACCAATATCAGACAAGCACCCAAGGAATATCTCCTCCAAATTTAGATGATCTACGTGAGATGATATAAGAAAACTCGATAGCTATTATCAAATCCCTACTAACCAAAAATAAACTGGTCGGACCACCAATTGGATTTGAGACTCTAGTGGGATCTTTCTACTATACAAGTACTATGGTGCAGAGACTCAACTATGGAAGTGGATATGAACAAATGCGAAGTGCTAAAACCAAAGGAAAGAGTACGAACAGCAAAACTAGACTTCTTCCAACAGAACTTTACTACCTTTCTCCTAGGTACGCTTGGTGGCGAAAGTAGGTACTTTCCCTTCTGAAAATCTTGTTCCTCGTTCTTGCCCTTGTCCTTAATTATATACAATATCATACCCTAGTAAAGATACTTCCTCCTCTCTTAGGTTTTATAATTCCTTCCTCCTTCGTGAGCTAAATCTACATCCATGAATTCCTCATCCTTTTCCGTGTGGAGTCATGTTGACAAATCTCTCGAAAGCTGCTTCCATCGTACAGAAAACCCTATAAGCTTGAAAGAAAACTGGCCGTAGGTGAAACAACTACGGCTATGGATGGAAGCCAGGCACTACTTCGCCCATCGATGAGGTTACCTCCCAGAAAGCCAGGAGCCCCAGAGACTCAAGAAAGAAGGAGACAAGAATTCAAACAGAGGAAGAGAAGAAAGTGCGTATGGCTTTGGGGAATATGCCTTTAAAACAAATCTTTTCTCCTGAAAATGCTTCTTTTTAAACCGTTTTGAAAATAATTTTTCAAATCCTTTATCTGATCCGGTAGCCTTCGACTCTGATACCACGTGTAACACCCCACATCCGTTAGTGTCACTCACAAAGGGAATGCACTAAGTTCTGTGGAGCATTTAGGGTAAAAGATGCAGATAAATTACAAGACAGATAGAATTTAAACAGCGGAAAATAAAACTTTGCTTTATTGACAAAATAGTTTGTACAATGATTTCTTTACAATATCAGAGTATCATCTGTCTTACAAAATAAAGAAGCATAAAACAACATTTATATTCCCCAATTTTAGCAAGAGCTAGCCATAGCATCTGAAAAGAGAATCCAAGCAAAACTTCGACAAATCTTTAAGCTAGGAAAGAGTGACAATCCAACTTAACCTGAGCTATACTATTCCCTTCTTTAGTACCTTGGGGGGGGAACGGAAGAAAAGAAGACGAAAGAAAAACAGAGTCAGACATAAAGCCTGAGTAAGTTCAGTAACTTCTAGCATGTGAACATGGAAAACAAAACGACATGAATTAACTGAATACAAGATAACACCATGATGATAGGGTCAGCAAGATTAGACAAGATAATCACAAGATATGCTAAGATAAGATAAACTGGATATGCTCTAATACTTTCGCCGCTTCGTTATTTCCTTGTTATACAGGTTTCTATATCTCTGCACCACCTAACTAGTGTCCCAACTAGTAACGATAACGTGATCCCATTCCCTGTATTTTCCATTGCCTTCAGGCATACATTTATTATTTATTACCTAGATCTAATCTTGGGTTTTCTATCAAGTGCTTTCTAGACTCAACTAGAGTTTACGCTATCTGCTGAACGCTTCTCGGATTCAGGGTTTATGCCACCTAGTCCAACTAGGGATTACGCTACATGTCAAACGATGCCCCCAAGTCTAGGACACAGTACCTAGAGTGGTATATGTTCCTATACTTCCCCACGCATGTATCACGAATCGTTATCGCTTGTCTAGATGCACATGTCCTGTAATGTGCGGCCCGAGTCCTGTTGCAGGGCAAATCAAGAAACACGGAACTCGGTCGGGAGCTTTCAGATATCTGCCGATGCAGATGCTAAGGTCTGTTTTTATTCCAGTGGCTATGGTCCCACTCGACCCCTCCCTCAACTAATGAAAGGCACACCTTGAAAAATGAGAACTATACGCAGGCCCCCTATGGCCCACTGTCCTATGGCCATCCGCAACCATAACTAGATAGCAAGTATATGGTCTTTTGGAGTTCTCCGCCTTTCCGCTTCACGTATCTCGATTGACTCAAGATGGATAGTGGACGACGAGTTGCTATCACAGGGCTACTGGTTTCTCGCCGAATCACGCTGGTCCATCCTAGTCTTTAGGTTGCCATATTTTGCAACCAAGGCATACCCTTGGTTCTTCTACCGTAGACCTTAACCTCTGTGAGCCCAGGAGAATCATCTGCAGCCTCACAGAGGGATACCAAGAGTACCCTCATGTCCCCTCGAAGCCTCGGGTTCCGTAACCCAGTTCATTGGAGCCTTCGTTTTAATCAGACGGACGTTCACTCCTTCCCGTGTTATACTAAGAATTACTACTTAGTTCTACTAACTAAGATTTACCACTTAGTTTCCAGAATCGTTGTTTTCATAACTAAGGTTTACTACTTAGTTCCTTTTAACTAAGGTTTACTGCTTAGTTCTCTTCTCGTCAATTTGGATTGGTTAAGTGTCATTAGTCAATTCAAGCTAACTTAACCCTCTTCATTTATCCTATTAAACTGGTTAAGTGTTATCAGTGATTCATGTTGACTTAACCCTCCCACAAACCAAGTTATATTGGTTAAGTATTTCTTATTACTTAACCCTACCCGTTCACCCTGTATTGGTTAAGTGTTCCTTTTTAACTTAACCTTGCCCGTCTATTTTAACTAACATGTTATTAATGGTTAAGTATTATCCCTTTATGTTTTAGACTTAACCCTATTCCTTTATCACAATCTGATGGTTAAGTGTTCAAGTTTACTTAACCTTACGGTCTAGTCCAGCTAACATATCAAACTGGCTAAGTGTATTGTCTTTTACTTAACCCCAACCTTTAGTCTAGTTAACATGTTAATGTGGCTAAGTGTATTAACTTTACTTAACCCCACCTTCTAGTCTAGTTAACATGTTAATTTGGCTAAGTGTTTTCTAAGTTACTTAACCCCCACAAACCTTGTCTTGTTACCATGTTAAGTTGGTTTAGTGTCCTTATGGACTTAGCCCTCCCATTCTAGCTTAACTGTGTTAAGTTGGTTAAGTGTTCCTATGGACTTAACCCTCCCATTCTGGCTTAACTGTGTTAAGTGTCTGTATGAACCTAACTCCACCCACCGATCTGGTTATCATGTTGAATTAGTTAAGTGTCTTAGTTAACTTAACCCTACCATTCTAGTTCTATCTTTAACTAAATAAATTAAAGCCGCTACCACTCACATTAGACAGATATTGTTGCGATTACTGGATGTGCCGGTTGGTTCCGGGCAGACTTATATCGCAACTCAGTCTAACCTCGGGTTAGGCATATTCGTGTTTTCTAAGTTCAAAGGCTTTTGATTAATTTTCAAATCAGGTTTTGAAAGTTACCATCCCGTCCATCGGATCTGTTAGGGATAGCCAGGGAGAGCAGGAAACTTGTATTTTCCAAACCCAAGCCTAGACACTATCATCTCTGTCACCCAAAACTTTCTGGTGTGTTATTAAAAGAGATGTCGTTAATAAACCTTTAATTTGTCTAAATTTACATTTTCTTATTTAAGAGAAATTCTATAAGTAAATTATTCCTAATTTACTTATTTAATAATTACTCTTTTAATGTAAATTGTCAACATTCATTCTTACGACCCATTTTCCGCTCTATATCATATTTATGCTTTTTGGTATGTAAACTATACCAAATTAAGTGTCACTAACCATGATTTTGCTAAACCTGACAAGTACTCCCCAATTATGGCCAATTTCAAATTTATGCCAATATACCTATCATGCCAAATTAGCTAATCCAATTATGATTTAACATTCTAATTACGGTTCATGTCAAACTAGACCTATTATTCTAGTTCATAATTCTTGTAAATGCTAGATTTACAAGTCAATACTGGATTCAAATTACATATCCTATAATTCATGTCAAATTTATCCAAATTTGCATTTCTATGAACATGCCATAGTACATGTTCCCAATTTATGCCAATTTCCAAGTTTAAAACTACGTTTTTTGTAAATTTCATATTTTGCCCAAATCGTAATCCCATCGTTCGTATAATTGTGATTCAACCTAGATTATAGATAAATCTAGATTCGTAGAAAATAGGGAATGAACCAAAGATGCTATGAAAAAGATAGACATAACAACTGGCATAAAATGATAATTTACTAATTACAGACCTAACGAATTGCACTGAAATTGATCTAAAACATCGAAGGCCTATAGGTCTGAAAATCTTATGACATAAAAAGGGTTGAATAACGACGTAGGTTCAAGAACATGGGTAGACCTAACTTAATAGGTAAATTCCCAAGGTCTAAAACCAAAGAAAACCAAGAATAGACAGAATAGAGACGTAGGTTCAAGAACATGGGTAGACCTAACTTAATAGGTAAATTCCCAAGGTCTAAAACCAAAGAAAACCAAGAATAGACAGAATAGAAAATCAGGTTTAGACCCAATTTCACAGTCACAAAACTTAAGCAACACTTTCCTAGTCATGAATCATAGGTGTTTAATCACAGTAGTCCTGGTTATGTCATAGGCAATAGTTTATGCTTCTTAATCAAAGGCTTGTGTTCATAGTCAAGGAAGTAATTCTCATAGTCATGAGTCACAGTCATAGGCAGTGTTCATAGTCAAAGAGGCATGTGGTTCTAAGGTCCATAGTTTCATAGTCACAGTCTTATTGGTCATCGAATCATAACAGTTCTTAATTTGGTCCAAAGATATAGGCACAGATTCGAATAGAAAGATTTGGCATATTCTTTTATTCCTTTAATTTCATGTCACGAATAGAGAGAACGTTCAAATCTAAAAAGTAACCGACTTACATTGATTGGTTTTAGAATAGAAGATGGCGTTGCTACGATTCGTAGAAAAATAGTCGTTGTAGTCGTTTGAATCTTCACTTGAATCCTAGCTTGACTTGAATCTCCTCTTGAAAGTCTTGAGCAGCATTTCCTCGTCTTGTTTTATTTTATATTTTATTTATTTATACATTTTCTCAGAGGAAGCATAAGGATAGAAAAGAATTGTGAATAGAGAAGGAGACTAGGGTTGTTTATATAGTGCAGAAGTCAACGAATCTGGTCAGAATGGCATCTGGGTATAGAAAAACGAACCAGGCTGCAGATTCGGAAAATGCAGGGGGGTCGACCCCCAGGTCGACTACCCAGCCGACCTGGTCCCCCCAGGTCGACACCCTAGTCGACCTGGATACCTAGGTCGACTCCCAGGTCGACCACCTGGTCGACCTGGGTCCTGGGCGGGAAATTTCCCGCCCAGCCCGCTTCTGGGTCTGTTTTGAAATTTGAACTTTGCTGAAACTTCTGGAGGCCATATCTTCCTCATACGGATTCCGATTTACGCAAACTTGGACTCATTTTCATGTAGAATTCCGAGACGAACGCAATGGCGTAGCCCGTTTCCCTTGATTTTGAATTTATATTTTTATTCTGCCTTGATTTGTGAATCCTAGTGTTATAGAATTACGGGGTGTTACAGCTACCCAAGATAGACAGAAGAGCTATGCTGATAAAAGGAGAAGAGACTTAAAATTCTCCATTGGTGACTTGGTGTTTGTCAAGATTTCTCTGTTGAAGAGCGTGATACGATTTGGTAGGAGAGGCAAGTTGGCACCAAGATTTGTTGGCTCATTCCTTGTTCTTGAACTAGTCGGGAATTTGGCATATAAAGTTGACTTACTAGAGAAGATGGCGGGAGTTCACAACTTATTTCATGTTTCCCAACTAAGACAGTTCGTTCACGACCTAGATATGACTATTTCACCTGATCAGTTAGAGGACTTCGAAGTGGAACCCGAGGCGGTTGTGAACCGCAAGCCGATCCGTATTGTCGAGCACGATACGAAGCAACTTCGAAGGAAGGCGGTGAGGCTAGTCAAGGTTCAGTGGGGCGAGAACGAGAATGACTGCACTTGGGAGACAGAGGGGAGCATTTGAAGGACGTATCCAGAAATCTTTGCCTGGTAAGATTTACCTTGTAATTTAGTTATACCGCATGCTAGGATAGACTTGTTTTGCTTGTTTTGCATGTTTGGTTGTTGTTTTATGGTTGATAGGTGTAAGACCCGTTACTTCCCCGTGAAGGAAAGAGCGGATACTTTGAGAACAAAACACAAATGAACGTAGACGGAAGAACATTTCATTGTTATTACAACAATTCCATCAGATACAAGAATATACAGAGTATGGATAAATATATTACATCCGATAAATATCAGAGATTACAATAAATTACATAGCAGCGGAAAAATATACAAAACACAACTGAAAGTAATACACGGATACAGAGCTTTCCGAGCATCGTTCCAGCTGTAAATCAGGATCCTGTGAATATAAATCTGCAAAACCAAAACTACTAGCTGCCCGTCGAAAATAGGGGCACCCAGAGTTTAGGTTAAAACAATAAACTCCAGGTCAGTCATGTGACTGGTGTGAGAACTAAAACAGTTATTTAAAACTTTACTTTAAAAGAGAGTAATTCAAGGGACCACGCCGTATAACACGGAACGGGTTTCCTCCCAAGAATACTAGTGCATAGAATAAACAGCGCAATGCTTTTTCGAAAAATGAAGCTATTATAAGACCCAGGTCCCATCATACAATGCAACGCAAGCCGGAGGATAGGGTTTTCCCTTATAATAGCCAAACATGCTTGATACGTTTAAAACAAATCATTTGATACTATAATAAGTGTATAGTGTCAAAATATTTCAATCATAAATATTAATCCTAGGCGGCATGGGTACCATCTATCATGTCGCCATACTAGGCTTTACAAATAAGACCGAAATATCTTGTATTGGAAATTGGATTTCCATCATGAGTCGAGGCAAGGGGCAAGATCCTCTCCGCTTCGAGACACTCTAGCAAATGCCTCAGGACTACACACTCTGGGTAACCCTGGATCGGCTGGGCCGGTCCTCTCTTACGTTTGAGGATTGGCAATTCCTGAACAAACGTTTCCCGGTCCTTACAGACCTAATATCGAGGCGCCTCATTCCAACAACCACAAAGGTGAAAAGTATATAAATGTCAGGGCTGGTAAGTCACTGACACCACCAAAGCTAGAAAGAAACGTCATGTTCTCCCAACGGTCCGTATCCCGTTTTTAACTCATACCGAGGTGTGAGGCTCGCGAATTCACGCTATACACAAAGCTACACCACAAAGGCCGTGCTTTGATCATCAACCACAAGACTTTGCTTTTCAACAGAAGCCTTGATCCATGCAACTCAGCGTGCCACACAGGCAATTCATGCCGTGCGATTGATATCTATCGATATATAACCTCTAAGCTCGTACGTCTCAGAGAAGGGCGTTAAGCAAGAGAATAAATTCTCCGTCGCCAAACAGATGTATATTTAACAGAAATCAATCAACACAGAATAAAATCCAATGTCAGACACACAATCCATTTACAAGTTCGTTCTAGGTCTGAACGAAACCGGAGGCACTTTCCTCGCATATCCATCGATCTCCAAGTACGTCTGGACGACCACCAACTATTTCCATCCTCTTGGGTGTACAGCCCAATCAGGATCATCGGTAATTATCCAAACGATGTGAAGACTTCCGGTCTTCGACCACCGTCTTCGTCTTCGACATATCGTCGAATTGGTTATTCAGAATGGGTATAAACCCGGACTTTCCGAACAACCCACGTATATTAAAAACAAATGTTACACAAACACAACATACGCCTCATTCAAATTCAGTAGCTACTAACCGTAAATCAACAAGAGAACAATTCCCCAAATATTAACCCCGAAGGCCGAAACCAACATCAGATCAATACCAGGAAACCATTCTTCTTAGCTAACCTACAGCTAGTTTCTAATTTCATATTCTTAGGGAAACGTTCCCATTAATTTTATCCAAGATAAATTCTTTGAAATTATTCTCTAATCTTCCTTTGGATGTCATTTCAAACCAAATTATGGTTTTCCAAACTAGTCGAGATTAGCGAACCACACCGAAGTAATTATTTATTTTATTTCCCAATCCCAACCTATTCATCCCATGAAGCAAAACTGGTAATACTCCATATCTAACACCACGGTGTTATCGGTAAAATTAATTACCATTTCACGTTCAAATCTAATTAAAGATTTAACTATCGCTTTGGAGCAAAACTGGTGATACTCCATCCTCGCTCATTTTCGAAATTTGATAATTTAGATTATCAATTCACATTTCAATCTAATTGCAGATTCATTAAAACTCCCTTTTCTGGGTTAAAGAACTAATGTCATTTAAAACACATTTCACGATAAACCCAAATCACATTCTATTTATTATCGGGTTAAAGAACTAGTGTTATTTAAAACACCATTCACGATAAACCCACAAATCAAATCTATTTAAAACCCATTTCAAATCCCATTTATTTTTAGTTCAAACCTAGTTCATTTTGATAAAAAAACTATTTTTATCTTTTCAAATATGGAGTTTTTCATCCCGATTTTTCCCAAATCATTTCTTATGATTTTACACAAATTATCACTATTTTTAATAATTTTATCAAGGCACGTACAGTCGATTTCCATCAACGGCCATCGAACTGCACTTACGGCGACCTTTTACAAATTTAATTTGGACGTATCTCCAAATCCAACCATTAGATCTTAAATTTATAATATTCGTTAGAAAGCTCTTTTCGATACGAACCCAACGGTTCCAGTTTTAGGAGAATCCGACGGTCGGATCTCCCGTAATGTCCGTTCGAAATAAATGGTCGAAATTCGCGAACTGCCGCAGCGCGGCGCGTTCTATTCTGGCCATTATATTATATATATCATATATATAATATATATTTCGTTGATTACTATTTAAAACGAATTTTATAAATAGTTTCAAATTTGTTTCAAAAACATTTCAACTTCCATTTCAAATTCAAATCAAAATTGAATTTTCTATTATAAATCCTTTTTACTTTCATTTCTATTTGATTTCAATTCAAATCGATTTTAAATCGATTCGAATTCATTTTCTTTTTTCAATTCAATTCAATTCGAATTCGTTTTCTATTCAATTCGAATTCAATTCGTTTTCTATTCAATTCGAATTCAATTCGTTTTCTATTCAATTCGAATTCAATTCGTTTTCTATTCAATTCGAATTCAATTCGTTTTCTATTCAATTCAAATCAAATTCGTTATATATTCAATTGAAATCATATTCGTTATATATTCAATTGAAATCAAATTCGTTTTCTATTCAATTGAAATCAAATTCGTTTTATATTCAATTGAAATCAAATTTGTTTTCTATTCAATTGAAATCAAATTCGTTTTCTATTCAATTGAAATCAAATTCGTTTTCTATTCAATTCGAATTCAATTCGTTTTCTATTCAATTCGAATTCAATTTATAAAAACGAATATAATCGATATAAATATCGTTCGCGTCAAAATAGCGCATCTCTAATCAACACGGCTTTGTATATCTCAATAATTCCGTTATTCTATTCAACAAATGAATATTTATTCTATTCAATACGTGAATCTATATTTTTGTCAACACACGACTAATCTCAACGAATGAGTACTGCCCACGTGTGACTATTTTTGTTATTTAATGTATTTTATAAAAATTATGGTATCTATCGTTTGATTTAAAATCAGACTCCAACTGTAAATTAGTAAGAGAACGATTCACTAAATATTAACCCCGAAGGCCGAGACCAACATCAGATCAATATCCAGGAGACCACTCATCTTATCTATTTTCCAGTCAGTTTCTAATTTTATATATGATAAAGATGTAAATTTTATTTTTAATATATTTCGTTCAACACATGACTAATCTCAACGAATGAGTACTGTCAACACATGAACCTTTATTTTATAATATTAAAGATGAAAATTTTATCGTTAAATTATTTCGTTCAACACATGACTAATCTCAACGAATGAGTACTGTCAACACATGAACCTTTATTTTATAATATTAAAGATGTAAATTTTATCGTTAAAATATTTCGTTCAACACATGACTAATCTCAACGAATGAGTACTGTCAACACATGAACCTTTATTTTATAATATTCTTCATCTTCTAAATTGGAATGAGGCCCAATCAATCACCATATAGCGTTAACTATATGGATTCCATACAACAAATGTATATAATAGCAACGATAAATAATCAACCATCATCCAAAGTGCATTACACTGTATATGCATCAAATATAGATATCTAACGCTTATAACAGCCTGTCAATCAATTGATCGTCATACGACTAATTATTGGGATTAGTGTATGCCGTATTTTATCCCAATACCCGTGTGGGGTTTCAAACAATCAAACACAGATTTTATTTGTGCAGTTGGGCGATGTGTAAAATTTATCATCCCAATCAATATCCTTCAAATATGTGTACATAAACAAACCGTCCGGTTTGTAAATGAATATTTATTTTTTCACACTCACGTTAAAAATTATATTTTTAACGATAAAATATTTATTTCAACACATCCACATTTTATTATCGATTCCACATCAACAACACAAACAAATTTCACAACACATCAATTAAACAAACAAGCCATCCATGGTCTGTGGATGACGGGTGTCGGGTGCTACTAAACACCGTCTGCATCCTAGTATATATATATAACTAGAAAAAAGGGAATTTAGAGTGAGAAGTTCTCACCGATAGCTATTCCAACTCCACGACACTTCTAATGTAGGAAATCTTGTCATTCTTGCCTTTCTTCACTTTCGTCGCCCGTAGCCACTACTTATATAAAAATCACATTTTTATATTGCTATTCAATATATAAAAATCGTATTTTTACTTCGCTATTCAATATATAAAAATCCTATTTTTACTTTGGTGTTTATATAATAAAGATTATATCTTTATCACGCTATTCTCTATATAAAGATTTCGCCTTTTCAAATATAAAGATTATATTTTTATCTTCCTACAATATAAAAGATTATATTTTTATCTTCTACAATATAAAAGATTATATTTTTATCTTCTAAATATAATAAAAAAAAATATTTTTAACTTACTACTCGAATAAAATTTATATCTTTATTCTTTACCTTATTTAAAAATTTCGCCTTTTCAAAAACAAAGATTTCGCCTTTTCAAAAATAAAAACTTTATGATCATGTTAAACAAAAGGAAATCAATTCTTTTTAAACGATAAATCTCGCTTCTATATATTATGAACCACGTCTTCATACAAATCAAAGATCATGGCTTTTGTAAATTAAAAATCAAAACTTTTTATCATGTTATCTATGAAAAATCACACATTTTTTTCCAACATGAAAATCTATTTTTAAAAACATAAACAAAAATAAAAATAACCTAAAAACTCACTGAGGAAGGCATAGGAGGACGGGGGAGGCTCAGTTTTCGTGGGTGGAGCGCGTCAAGGTGGTCTCGGCGTCGGGCGGCAGCCTTGATTGGCGGCAGGTGGTGAATGGGGCGTTGCGAGTCTTCACGTCGAGGGGCTCGATTTGGGGGATGTCGGATATGGAGAGGGGTGCGAGAGGGTGGAGGGGGGGGGGTCTGCCGTCGACGCGGGGAGCGGTGGTCGGAGGTCTTCAGGCAGGGGCTCGGTTTGGGCGCGAGGCAGAACGGACGGGAAGAAGAAGGGGAGGAGAAAGAAGAGGAGAGGGAGTAGGTCGATGGAGGGGGGGGGGAAGAAGGTGGAGGCTGTGGATGAAGGGCGACGCAGCGGCGGTGGGGGGGGGGGAATCGGCTGCGATCGATTTTTTTTCCTTTTCTGGAAGAATGAATGAACAAAGGGGGGAGGGCAAAGTGATGTAAGGAGAAGAGAGATTTTAATTTATTCATTTTAATTTCAAAAAGGTACTTTTTCTTTTGACCTCTAAACGAGGCCCATTGCCTGTCGTCCATAGCATTTCACCCCCATTCCGAACACAATGGGATATGTATCAAAAGCTGATTCGATCGTTTCGGTCAGTTTCTGTCAAAATCAACATATAACTCTATATATTGAATTTGAACGCGCATCTCAATTTACTGGGGTCACATACTAACTCTATATATTCCCGAAAAATATTTTCTAGCTTCGTATTGACGATACGGTCCTAACAAAACTAGTTTCGTCGAATTCCGAGACCGTTGGAAAAATGGCCATTTTCCAATCGATTAAAATCAACTGAAACTGGTCAAACGCGTTTTCCTTTGCCCCGCTCACATATTGATTCGAAAAATTATGAAATTTGGAATCTAGCAATAATTTAACATCACGGATCCAAAAAAAGTGGTTTCGTCGAAATCCGAGGTTGTTTGCAAAATGTCTATTTTTAAGGGCCTGAATTCCATAGCGACTATTCAGAATTTTCAACTAGACATATCTTTTGATCCCCGCTATGAAATATTGATTTTTCGGATTCGTTGGAAAGATATCATCAATTAGATCCTAATGTTTTTGGTTTCACTAAAATCCGGATTGTTTTGCACATGGTATGTTCAATTGAAGTTTGAAATCGAATTATCGAACTACCGCGCCATTTTCAATTCCTTTTTATAATTATTTATATTCTAACGACGACGTATATAATATGTACGTCGAATTCCATTCAAAATAAATTTCTCGTCGATATTATTTAAAATAATCTATTTTAAATATTCTAAATTCATTAAAATTACCGAAATAAAATTTTTAAACTGGCCCAGATTTTCGGGTTGTTACAATCTCCCCCACTTAAAACTTTTCGTCCCCGAAAAGGAACAAAGCTGAAAGTGGTTTGATTAATCAGCTCTACGTTTGATCTGGCTTCCATTCTCCAACTTTTCAGTTTTTGAGAATTTTCAAATTTTCAAAAATTTGGCTAACACCCTAAATTTTCAAAAAATTTCGCCATAACCTCTCCTGCACCGGGAGCCACGGGGAAATCCCGAAATTGCCATATAGGCCTTCTGATCTCAAAAAGAAAAAGAAAAAGCCAAGCGGCTAGTCAATCGGCTCATAAAATCATCATCACCCTAACAAAACAGTAGATTACAGTAAACATGTACCTATTTGTCGGGCAAACAAATTTTATTCTCTGCTCTAGCCTCCTTGCTATGACCTGTTCAATGTAAGTACATGTATATGCATGCAAATGCGACTAATTTTCAATACAATTTAATATTTGATATAATTTGGCTAAATGGTTCAAAATTATCAAACAAATAAACAAACAACACAAACATCAATCAATTAGTGGATTAATGTTTCAAATTCATAATTTTACTACATATACAGAAAATCATGTTTTGATGTCAATTCACAACAATGTATTCTAGCTATATAAGTTTTGGTTCTCACACCAGTCTAATGGAAATATATAGATATCACACCTTCGAAACACGAACATAAATTCTGATGATGTAGCTACAATCATCAGAATCATCTTCGGGCGACTATAGCATGATTCTATATCTATCCAGTATATTAAAACTTCGAATATACGTTCATGACGCGTATATGCAAAACTTTTATATACTAGATTGTCCAAATCAATACAAATAAAATATTCAAATACATATAAAACGATTTAATTTTCAAAACAAAATTGTTTTCATTTGAAAAATATACTCTTCACACTCGTTCTAGGATACTACTGACCCTATCTCTAACGAGTCATTCTAATTGGATATTACTAATCCAATATCTGATGAATTCTTTCGTATGGTTCTAATGTGTCTTGTTCTCGAGCTCTGTAAACCAAAGCTCTGATACCACTGTAAGACCCGTTACTTCCCCGTGAAGGAAAGAGCGGATACTTTGAGAACAACACACAAATGAACGTAGACGGAAGAACATTTCATTGTTATTACAACAATTCCATCAGATACAAGAATATACAGAGTATTGATAAATATATTACATCCGATAAATATCAGAGAATACAAAAAATTACATAGCAGCGGAAAAATATACAAAACACAACTGAAAGTAATACACGGATACAGAGCTTTCCGAGCATCGTTCCAGCTGTAAATCAGGATCCTGTGAATATAAATCTGCAAAACCAAAACTACTAGCTGCCCGTCGAAAATAGGGGCACCCAGAGTTTAGGTTAAAACAATAAACTCCAGGTCAGTCATGTGACTGGTGTGAGAACTAAAACAGTTATTTAAAACTTTACTTTAAAAGAGAGTAATTCAAGGAACCACGCCGTACAACACGGAACGGGTTTCCTCCCAAGAATACCAGTGCATAGAATAAACAGCGCAATGCTTTTTCGAAAAATGAAGCTATTATAAGACCCAGGTCCCATCACACAATGCAACGCAAGCCGGAGGATAGGGTTTTCCCTTAAAATAGCCAAACATGCTTGATACTTTTAAAACAAATCATTTGATACTATAATAAGTGTATAGTGTCAAAACATTTCAATTATAAATATCAATCCTAGGCGGCATGGGTACCATCTATCATGTCGCCATACTAGGCTCTACAAATAAGACCGAAAAATCTCGTATTGGAAATTGGATTTCCGTCATGAGTCGAGGCAAGGGGCAAGATCCTCTCTGCTTCGAGACACTCTAGCAAATGCCTCAGGACTACACACTCTGGATAACCCTGGATCGGCTGGGCAGGTCCTCTCTTACGTTTGAGGATTGGCAATTCCTGAACACACGTTTCCCGGTCCTTACAGACCTAATATCGAGGCGCCTCATTCCAACAACCACAAAGGTGAAAAGTATATAAATGTCAGGGCTGGTAAGTCACTGACACCACCAAAGCTAGAAAGAAACGTCGTGTTCTCCCAACGGTCCGTATCCCGTTTTTAACTCATACCGAGGTGTGAGGCTCGCGAATTCACACTATACACAAAGCTACGCCACAAAGGCCGTACTTTGATCATCAACCACAAGAATTTGCTTTTCAACAGAAGCCTTGATCCATGCAACTCAGCGTGCCACACAGGCAATTCATGCCGTGCGATTGATATCTATCGATAGATAACCTCTAAGCTCGTACGTCTCAGAGAAGGGCATTAAGCAAGAGAATTTATTCTCCGCCGCCAAACAGATATATATTTAACAGAAATCAATCAACACAGAATAAAATCCAATGTCAGACACACAATCCATTTAAAAGTTCGTTCTGGGTCTAAACGAAACCGGAGGCACTTTCCTCGCATATCCATCGATCTCCAAGTACGTCTGGACGACCACCAACTATTTCCATCCTCTTGGGTGTACAACCCAATCAGGATCATCAGTAATTATCCAAACGATGTGAAGACTTCCGGTCTTCGACCACCGTCTTCGTCTTCGACATATCGTCGAATCGGTTATTCAGAATGGGTATAAACCTGGACTTTCCGAACAACCCGCGTATATTAAAAACAAATGTTACACAAACACAACATACACCTCATTCCAATTCAGTAGCTACTAACCGTAAATCAACAAGAGAACAATTCCCCAAATATTAACCCCGAAGGCCGAAACCAACATCAGATCAATACTAGGAAACCATTCTTCTTAGCTAACCTACAGCTAGTTTCTAATTTCATATTCTTAGGGAAACGTTCCCATTAATTTTATCCAAGATAAATTCTTTGAATTTATTCTCTAATCTTCCTTTGGATGTCATTTCAAACCAAATTATGGTTTTCCAAACTAGTCGAGATTAGCGAACCACACCGAAGTAATTATTTATTTTATTTCCCAATCCCAACCTATTCATTCCATGAAGCAAAACTGGTAATACTCCATATCTAACACCACGGTGTTATCGGTAAAATTAATTACCATTTCACGTTCAAATCTAATTAAAGATTTAACTATCGCTTTGGAGCAAAACTGGTGATACTCCATCCTCGCTCATTTTCGAAATTTGATAATTTAGATTATCAATTCACATTTCAATCTAATTGCAGATTCATTAAAACTCCCTTTTATGGGTTAAAGAACTAATGTCATTTAAAACACATTTCACGATAAACCCAAATCACATTCTATTATTATCGGGTTAAAGAACTAGTGTTATTTAAAACACTATTCACGATAAACCCACAAATCAATTCTATTTAAAACCCATTTCAAATCCCATTTATTTTTAGTTAAAATCTAGTTCATTTCGATAAAAAAAAAACTATTTTTATCTTTTCAAATATGGAGTTTTTCATCCTAATTTTTCCCAAATCATTTCTTATGATCTTACACAAATTATCGCTAATTTTAATAATTTTATCAAGGCCCGTACAGTCGATTTCCATCAACGGCCATCGAACTGCACTTACGGCGACCTTTTCCAAATTTGATTTGGACATATCTCCAAATACAACAGTTAGATCTTAAATTTCTATTATTTGTTAGAAAGCTTTTTCGATACGAACCCAACGGTTCCGGTTTTAGGAGAATCCGACGGTCGGATCTCCCGTAATGTCCGTTCGAAATAAATGGTCGAAATTCGCGAACTACCGCAGCGCGGCGCATTCTATTCAGGCCATTATATTATATATATCATATATATAATATATATTTTATCGATTACTATTTAAAACGAATTTTATAAATAGTTTCAAATTTGTTTCAAAAACATTTCAACTTCCATCTCAAATTCAAATCAAAATTGAATTTTCTATTATAAATCCTTTTTACTTTCATTTCTATTTGATTTCAATTCAAATCGATTTAAAATCGATTCGAATTCATTTTATTTTCAATTCAATTCAATTCGAATTCGTTTTCTATTCAATTCGAATTCAATTCGTTTTCTATTCAATTCGAATTCAATTCGTTTTCTATTCAATTCAAATCAAATTCGTTATATATTCAATTGAAATCAAATTCATTATATATACAATTGAAATCAAATTCGTTTTCTATTCAATTGAAATCAAATTCGTTTTATATTCAATTGAAATCAAATTCGTTTTCTATTCAATTGAAATCAAATTCGTTTTCTATTCAATTCGAATTCAATTCGTTTTCTATTCAATTCGAATTCAATTTATAAAAACGAATATAATCGATATAAATATCGTTCGCGTCAAAATAGCGCATCTCTAATCAACACGGCTTTATATATTTCAATAATTTCGTTATTCTATTCAACAAATGAATATTTATTATGTTCAATACGTGAATCTATATTTTTGTCAACACACGACTAATCTCAACGAATGAGTACTGCCCACATGTGACTATTTTTGTTATTTAATGTATTTTATAAAAATTATGGTATCTATCGTTTGATTTAAAATCAGACTCCAACCGTAAATTAGTAAGAGAACGATTCCCTAAATATTAACCCCGAAGGCCGAGACCAACATCAGATCAATATCCAGGAGACCACTCATCTTATCTATTTTCCAGTCAGTTTCTAATTTTATATATGATAAAGATGTAAATTTTATTGTTAAAATATTTCGTTCTACACATGACTAATCTCAACGAATGAGTACTGTCAACACATGAACCTTTATTTTATAATATTAAAGATGTAAATTTTATCGTTAAATTATTTCGTTCAACACATGACTAATCTCAACGAATGAGTACTGTCAACACATGAACCTTTATTTTATAATATTAAAGATGTAAATTTTATTGTTAAAATATTTCGTTCAACATATGACTAATCTCAACGAATGAGTACTGTCAACACATGAACCTTTATTTTATAATATTCTTCATCTTCTAAATTGGAATGAGGCCCAATCAATCACCATATAGCGTTAACTATATGGATTCCAAACAACAAATGTATATAATAGCAACGATAAATAATCAACCATCATCCAAAGTGCACAACACTGTATATGCATCAAATATTGATATCTAACGCTTATAACAACCTGTCAATCAATTGATCGTCATACGACTAATTATTGGGATTAGTGTATGCCGTATTTTATCCCAATACCCGTGTGGCGTTTCAAACAATCAAACACAGATTTTATTTGTGCAGTAGGGGGATGTGTAAAATTTATCATCCCAATCAATATCCTTCAAATATGTGTACATAAACAAACCGTCCGGTTTGTAAATGAATATTTATTTTTTCACATTCACGTTAAAAATTATATTTTTAACGATAAAATATTTATTTCAACACATCCACATTTTATTATCGATTCCACATCAACAACACAAACAAATTTCACAACACATCAATTAAACAAACAAGCCATCCATGGTCTGTGGATGACGGGTGTCGGGTGCTACTAAACACCGTCTGCATCCTAGTATATATATATATATATATAACTAGAAAAAAGGGAATTTAGAGTGAGAAGTTCTCACCGATAGCTATTCCAACTCCACGACACTTCTAATGTAGGAAATCTTGTCATTCTTGCCTTTCTTCACTTTCGTCGCCCGTAGCCACTACATATATAAAAATCACATTTTTATATTGCTATTCAATATATAAAAATCGTATTTTTACTTCTCTATTCAATATATAAAAATCCTATTTTTACTTCGGTGTTTATATAATAAAGATTATATCTTTATCACGCTATTCTCTATATAAAGATTTCGCCCTTTCAAATATAAAGATTATATTTTTATCTTCCTACAATATAAAAGATTATATTTTTATCTTCTACAATATAAAAGATTATATCTTTATCTTCTAAATATAATAAAAATTATATTTTTAACTTACTACTCGAATAAAATTTATATCTTTATTCTTTACCTTATATAAAAATTTCGCCTTTTCAAAAACAAAAGATTTCGCCTTTTCAAAAATAAAAACTTTATGATCATGTTAAACAAAAGGAAATCAATTCTTTTTAAATGATAAATCTCGCTTCTATATATTATGAACCACATCTTCATACAAATCAAAGATCATGGCTTTTGTAAATAAAAAATCAAAACTTTTTATCATGTTATCTATGAAAAATCACACATTTTTTTCCAACATGAAAATCTATTTTTAAAAACATAAACAAAAATAAAAATAACCTAAAAACTCACTGAGGAAGGCATAGGAGGATGGGGGAGGCTCGGTTTTCGTGGGTGGAGCACGCCAAGGTGGTCTCGGCGTCGGGCGGCAGCCTTGGTTGGCGGCAGGTGGTGAATGGGGCGCTGCGAGTCTTCACGTCGAGGGGGCTCGATTTGGGGGATGTCGGATATGGAGAGGGGTGCGAGAGGGTGGAGGGGGGTCTGCCGTCGACGCGGGGAGCGGTGGTCGGAGGTCTTCAGGCAGGGGCTCGGTTTGGGCGCGAGGCAGAACGGACGGGAAGAAGAAGGGGAGGAGAAAGAAGAGGAGAGGGAGTAGGTCGATGGAGGGGGGGGGAAGAAGGTGGAGGCAGTGGATGAAGGGCGACGCGGCAGCGGTGGGGGGGGGGGGGGAATCGGCTGCGATCGATATTTTTTTTCCTTTTTCTGGAAGAATGAATGAACAAAGGGGGGGCCAAAGTGATGTAAGGAGAGGAGAGATTTTAATTTATTCATTTTAATTTCAAAAAGGTACTTTTTCTTTTGACCTCTAAACGAGGCCCACCGCCTGTCGTCCATAGCATTTCACCCCCATTCCGAACACAATGGGATATTTATCACAAGCTAATTCGATCATTTCGATCAGTTTCCGTCAAAATCAACATATAACTCTATATATTGAATTTGAACGCGCATCTCAATTTACTGGGGTCACACACTAACTCTATAAATTCCCAAAAAATATTTTCTAGCTTCGTATTGACAATACGGTCCTAACAAAACTAGTTTCGTCGAATTCCGAGACCGTTGGAAAAATGGCCATTCTCCAATCGATTAAAATCAACTGAAACTGGTCAAACGCGTTTTCCTTTGCCCCGCTCACATATTGATTCGAAAAGTTATGAAATTTGGAACCTAGCAATAATTTGACATCACAGATCCAACAAAAGTGGTTTCGTCAAAATCCGAGGTCGTTTGCAAAATGTCTATTTTTAAGGGCCTGAATTCGATAGAGACTATTCAGAATTTTCAACTGGACATATCTTTTGATCCCCGCTATGAAATTTTTATTTTTCGGATTCGTTGGAAAGATATCATCAATTAGATCCTAATGTTTTTGGTTTCACTAAAATCCGGATTGTTTTGCACCCGGTATGTTCAATTGAAGTTTGAAATCGAATTATCGAACTACCATGCCATTTTCAATTCCTTTTTATAATTATATATAATTATTTATATTCTAACGACGACGTATATAATATATACGCCGAATTCCATTCAAAATAAATTTCTCGTCGATATTATTTAAAATAATCTGGTTTAAATATTCTAAATTCATTAAAATTGCCGAAATAAATTTTTTAAAGTGGCCCAGATTTTCGGGTTGTTACAATAGGCATGCGGGACCCTTTTGTGTGTTTTGATTAGGGAATTTCGGGGGCGAAATTTCTTAAAGGGGGGGGGGGGGGGGAGAATGTAACAACCCGCATTCTATGCATCTGAGGATCGTAGGATATTTATTTCTTTCCCATATGAAGTCGTATGGTCATGTAACTTTGGGAAACAACCAATAGAGCCATTTCCCATGTTCATGATTTTTGTCGATTTTTAAATGACCATTTTGCCCCTAGTTGATCTTGTTTTGGCCATAACTTTCGATTGAAAAGGAATTTTGACATGAAACCACTTCCATTAGATTTGTTTGATGGTTTACCTTTCCGTAGAGTGGTCACATGTGAAAAACGGACTTACTGTTTGGGAGATATGGCTAAAATAATGTTTGGAAGGTGAAAAACTGCTTAACCGGGCCAAATAGGGTGATTATCGAATATGTCCATAACCCATTTCGGGATTAGGGTTATGGGGAGGCTGAAAAGGGTTAGAGAATCATTCCATTTCAGTTTTCTAGCCTCCACTTACCTCTTAGAAACCCTAAAAATGGCCTCCAACCTCTAAGTCACCTCCCTATCATCTTCTAATCAATGATTAAGCTTAGCAACATCAAATCAAGGGGGATCTACACCAAATCAACATTGGAGCTGTTGTTTAGCACTGGGATTCGCATCAAATCAGAGATTTATTTTAGATCTAAGTTTTGTTTGTGGCTAAGGTGAGTGATTTGCATAGTTCCTCACTAATTGTGGCTAATTATGGGTAATTAGTGTTAATTAGCGAATTTAAACATGGCAAAATTCTGGAAAAATATTTATAAATTTCGAAATGATGTTTTAGACCTCTGATATGAATTTGGGTTAATTTGGTTAAGTTTTGCTAATTATATCATTAGTTTCACCTAAACATGCTTAAGGGGAAATATGGGGTTTTGGCTAGGTTTGATCCACTTTAACCTATCATATTGTTGTTTGTGGTTGACTATACATGTTGCTATGACTGTATGGTATGCTTTGTGATTGATTAGAATAGTTGGAATAGTTGAAAACTCCGTCGAGTGGCGTAAATTGCTTGCTGGAAGAAGTGAGAAAACAGACCGATCCGGATCGGAACGGAGAGAGGACCCGATCCGCTCCCATACTTCATTCTCCGATCTATTTGTTCTTCTCGTGGCATGCATCGTCCGACCCGATCCGCCATGGTACTCCGACCTGAACCAATGAACTACGACGAGGCTAGGAGACTATGTCCAGACCCGGGGTGATGAGAAGGACCCGATCCGAACCGTGGCACATTGGAGGACTCCGACCCGAACCGATGACGGCGAGTGGACATGGAGACCCGACCCGATCCACTGAGGCGATGATGACCCGAACCGATCCAGCGAAGGAGGAGCACTCCGATCCGAACCGAACTGATGACTAGGGGGGATCCGAACCGATCCGGTGATGACCAATAACCCGAGATGCAAAGGTAGTCCAAATGGAAGTTAGAGCTCAGGATCCAGTTGGGAACCAATGAGTTCACTTCATGGTTGGGATTTGCTGCGGGACGTGTGCTAAGGAGTTGTCGACGTTCATAACTTCGATTCACCACTAAAAATAGATGATGGGCTACTTATCAGTGCAGTAGAGTCATTACGACTCGAGGGGCAACGTGATGGTAGCAAGACTACGTTATCAGTGCAGTAGATTCATTACGACTCGAGGGGCAAAGTGATGCGTAGTAAGACTATGAGCTAGTGCAGTGGGGTCATTGTGACTCCATGGGGCAGAGTGGACATAGTAAAGGATTAGTGAGGCTATGAGCCAGTGCAGTGGGGTCATTGCGACTCCATGGGGCAAAGTGGACATAGCAAAGGATTAGTGGCTACGTTATCAGTGCAGTGAAGCCATTTATGACTTCATGGGGCAAAGTGATCGTAGCAAAGTATGTTGGGTGATCGAAGTGGTGAATATCGTATGCTTTATGCACTGAGTGAGAGATGTGAGGATGATTGCTATGCTTGATTGTTGCTATCACTATGACATGCACACCCCACCCCCCGTTATCTTTACACCATTTGAAATGGCACCTTAGAGTGTTGTACAGTATGTAGTGCTAACTCTTGCAGGTCCAGGTTCAGGTATGTTTTAGTCTACCTGTTATTGTTCTGTTTAGATGCTTATCGCTCACACCAGGCTTTATGTCTGACCCAGAGTTTTATGTCTCTTCTTATTACTCTGGGTGCTCACACAAGCAGACTAAAGACATGTTAGTTGCTGATGCGCGAGTAGCTGATTCGGAGGCGAGCAGGAGGCTTCCACCTATGATATATAGATATTCTCCCTTTGTCGTTGGTGGTCGCTACTTGGGCATTAGTAGTGTACCTCCTTTATCTTGCTTTTGTTTTGAGACAGTTTGAAAAATTGTAATAATTTTAGCTTTGGATCATAAGTTGTACTTGTATTTTCCATTGCTGTGTTAGTTTGTTTTCAGCTTATGCACTGTCTCACCTGTTTTATGTCAAGTATGTTGTTATTATATTTTGTTCCGTGCGCTGTGAGACATTCTACAGGTTCCTTGTTAGTTCATTTCCTTCTTCCCTTTTTCTTCTGACGATCCGTCCCATGCTAACTGGACATGTGTATAGCGCACTCTTGGAGTAAATGTCGGTTGGTGCGGGGCGGGCCGTCACAAGAAGGGTGATGGTGCTTGGTTTGTTTGTGCTGCGTGAAGATGGTTTGTTGGTGGTTGCGAGAACTTGGTTGTGAACAAACTTGGGCAGTGGAGGGACATGGTATTAGTGCGGTGGTGATGATGGAATTGGAAGAAAGAAGGTGGATGGAAATGTCTGAATTATTGGGTATTGTTTTGTGAAGAAGTGGTGGTTGAATGGTTTGAGAATTGAAGAAGGTGAGGTGCTAGTCTTGTATAGAAGATGGAGAAAGTTTTTATGGCAGCAGGAACACAAGAAAGAAATCAAAGCGGATTTTTTTGAAATAAAAGGAAATAAATAAATGAAAGAAAAAAAAAAGAAAAAAAGTCAAGAAAATTTGGCAAGTTCTTTTTTTATTTGTCTAAAATAAGAATGAATTTGCAAGAGGGAAACAAATAAATGAAAGAAAAGGGAAAGAGGTTGAAAATAAAGCAAGAAAAAACTGAAAATTTAGAAAGTTTTTTTGTTGTTGTTGTTGTTTTGAAAAAAAAGGAAGTTAATTATAAAAGAAAATTTGGAAAAGAATTGAAAAGAGGAAAGAAGTAAAAGAGAAAATGGAAAGATTCTTCTTCTTCTTTTTTTTTTTGGAATATTTGTACAAGAAGAAAGGGAAAGAAACAAATAAAAAAAAATAGAAAGAGAGATTAGAAGAAGTGAGAGAAAGTTGTATTTGGAAAGCAATCAGTAAAAAAAATGCAAGTTTTTTTTACTCTTATATAGAAAATTAAAGTATTATCTTGTAATACCAAATCAACTAATTAAGATATTTTTATTTTTATTTTCTAAAAATAAAAAGAAAACAAAATCGAGATATTAAAAATAAAAACTAACACGAATCAGAAACTAAATAAATAATAAAATTTAATCGTTACCTCCCCGGCAACGGTGCCAAAAACTTGTTCGTCGCTTTCCTATGAATTAGAAAAGCGCGAATTTTAAATTAAATACTGCAAGTGCACAGATCGTGTAGTATGCAGGTCGAACACAGGGAGGTAAATTAAATCAAATTATTTATATAATTTCGTGGGCGAGTTAGATAAATCTTAAAGATGGGATAAAACTGAAATTAGAATTCATTTCAGAACAAATCTAATTGAACCGATAAATAAAGTGGTAATTATCAATAAAAACAAGTAAAACTGCAATTGAATGAATTATAGATTTGAATCTAATCGAATCTATAATCAATTCAATGATTAAAAATAAAATAGATTGCGGGAAATAAAATTGCAGAATAGAAATAAATTAACAGGAAAATAAAATTAGGACTACCGCTGAATCTAATTAGACGGTCAATCACTAACGAATATTGAAATTGCAATAGCAATTGTGTTCTAGCAAATCTAATTGACTAGACAACACAAATTGCCATGAAAATAAAAATTACACAATTAAAAGAAAAGAGAGCTTTATTAATGGCGAATAGAATACAGGAAAAAAATGGGATAGCATTTACAATGGATACAAGGTGTATTTATAAGAATGTAGTTCCCTTTCTATGAAAATAATGAGGCCAAGAATGATATAAATTCTTTCTATAGATAAAGGAATATTCCTTTCGTGGTGCTTGATTTGAAAAATTGTAATCAATGTATTCCTTTTTCTGTGTGGCACGGTCAACGGGAAGATAAGCATATGCTTAATTAGAGATTTGTAATCAAAGCATTCCCTTTCTCTTTGCATGGAAATTAAATGTGATTGATTGGATTTGAATTCTTGGGGAGGATTGCGCCAAATTAAATGTGAGCTACAATTCTTTTGCAAATGAGATACCATTAATATGGAGAAGTAGCTTTTTCTTTGAAATAGGCCTTTAATTGAAATGAATGAGACATTTATTGATAACCTGTGAAAATACACCAAAAATACCAAAAGTAATATTTATTTATTTACAAAAGATAAAATATAAGAGCATAAAATAAACACATTTCTATGTTAATCAGTCGTCCAGACGTACTTGGAGATCGATGGATATGCGAAGAAAGTGCCTCCGGTTTCGTTCAGACCCAGAACGGACGTGTAAATGGATTGTGTGTCTGACATTGGATTTTATTCTGTGTTGATTGATTTCTGTTTAATATATATCTGTTTGGCGGCGGATAATTTATTCTCTTGCTTAACGCCCTTCTCTGAGACGTAAGAGCTTAGAGGTTATATATCGATAGATATCAATCACATGGCATGAATTGCTTGTGTGGCATGCTGAGTTGCATGGATCAAGACTTTTGTTGAAAAGCAAAGTCTTGTGGTTGATGATCAAAGCATGGCTTTAATACAGCATAGCTTTGTGTATAACGTGAATTCGCGAGCCTCACACCTCGGTATGAGTTAAAAACGGGAGAGTGACCGCTGGGAGAACACGACGTTTCTTTCTAGCTATGGGTGATGTTAGTGACCTACTAGCCCTGACATTTATATACTTTTTACCCACGTGGTTGTTGGATGCGAGGCGCCTCGATTTTAGGTCTGTAAGGACCGGGAAATGTGTGTTCAGGAATTGCCAATCCTCAAACATAAGAGAGGACTGGCCCAGCCGATTCCAAGGGTTGCCCAAAGAGAGTAGTCCTGCGACATTTGCTAGAGTGTCTAGAAGCGGAGAGGATCTTGCCCCTTGCCTCGACTCATGACAGAAATCCAATTTCCAATACGTGTATTTCGGTTTTGATTGTAGAGCCTAGTATGGCGAAATAGTGGGATGGGGCGCTCATGCCGTCTATGACTGATATTTATGATTGAAATTGTTTTGACACTATACACTTATAATAGTATCAAATGATTTGTTTTAAACGTACCAAGCATGTTTGGCTATTATAAAGGAAAACCCTATCCTCCGGCTTGCGTTGCATTGTGTGATGGGACCTGGGTAGCTTCATTTTTCCAAAAAGCATTGCGTTGTTTATTCTATGCACTGGTATTCTTGGGATAAAACCTGTTCCGTGTTATACGGCGTGGTCCCTTGAATTACTCTCTTTTAAAGTAAAGTTTTAATAATTGTTTTAGTTCTCACACCAGTCACATGACTGACCTGGAGTTTATTGTTTTAACCTAAACTCTGGGTTCACCTATTTTCGACACGGGCAGATAGTAGTTTTGGTTTTGCAGATTTATATTCACAAGATCCTTCTTTACTGCTGGAACGATGCTCGGAAAGCTCTGTATCCGTGTATTACTTTCAGTTGTGTTTTGTATTATTATTTTCCGCTGCTATGTAATTTATTGTAATCTCTTATATTTATCGAATGGATAATATTCATTTATACTCTGTATATTCTTGTATCTGATGGAATTGTTGTAATTAACAATGAAATGTTCTTCTGTTTGTGTTCTGATTCGTCTTGTCCTCAATTCTATCCGTGATTTCCCGTAAGGGGGATTTCGGGTTGTCTCAGTTTGGTTTCAGAGCTCTGGTTTATAGAGCTCGAGGATAAGACATATTAGAACCATACAAAGGATTCATCAGAGATTGGATTAGTAATATCCAATGAGAATGACTCGTTAGAGATGGGATCGGTAGTATCCTAGAACGAGTGTGAAGAGTATATTTTTAAAATGAAAATTGTAACGACCCGGATTTCGCCCGACCCCAATTAATCGCAAGATCAATCAAGACCGTTCAAAACCCACGTACGTTTACTTTAGGCATACAACACATCAGGACAACAACACAAACTTTTATAACATCAATAATAAATGTTACATCAGAGTACAGAATATATCAGAGTACATCAATAAATAATACAGCGGAAGATACATTTACATTAAATTAAATATAATGCAGCGGAACTAATCTCAACGGAAGGCCATCAATATTCTGGACCCAGCTTCAGACTTTAATCAAGGATCCTGCTTAACTATATCTGCAAAAAGCCACTCGACTGCCCGTGTGGAAAGAGGGCACCCGAGTTTGCAAAGTGAAACAAACTACAGGTCAGTCGTGGGACTGGTGTGAGAATTCTTACCTTAACCTATCTAATAAGTAGGCTAATCTCAGGACCACGACACTAATGCGGAACGGGTTTACTCCATGGGATTGCCAGTGCATATATAAAGTAAATCGTCAAATAATGCAATGCTTTTTAGAAAAATGAAACCATTATAAGACCCAGGTCCCATCACACAATGCAACGCTCACCAGAGGATAGGGTTTTACCTTATAAAGGTCAAAAGATGCTTGATACGTAAAAACGATATTATTATTAGTGTGTATATATATATTTAAAACATTTCAATATAAATGTATTAATCTTAGACGGCATAGGTACCATATACTATGTCGCCATATATAAGTTTACAATCAAAATCGTAATGTCGTATTGGAAATTGGTTTTCTGTCATGAAATCGAGGCTAGGGATCGTCCTCTTCCGATTCGAGACACTCTAGCAAATGCCTCAGGATCCCCCGCAGTGAACCCTTGGATCTTCAGGGTTGGTCCCCACCTAACGGCAGTGGATTGGCAATTCCTGAACACACGTTTCCCGGTTCCTTTGAACCTATAGTATGACCACTTCCGGCCTATAAAAACCCGATGTACCTCAATCCAAAATCCACATAAGTAAAATGTCGGGCCATGTTAAAGCACCAGCACTACCCCTAGCTAGAAAGAAACGTGTGCACTCCCTGTAGTCATAATCCCGTTTTTGATTCATACTGGGGTGTGAGGCTCGCGAAGTCACGCTATACACAAAGCTATGCCAAAACAGGCTATGCTTTGATCATCAACCACAAGGCCTGCTTTTCAACAAATCCTTGATCATTTGCATCTTAGCATGTCACATTGTCAGACCCTACAATATTATTGATCATCTACCAAAATATATATAACCTCTAAGCTCATACGTCTTAGAGAAGGGTGATAAGTAAAGAATAAATTCTTCACCACCAAACAGAAATATATAATCAGTAGCGTTCAACAAATACAGTAGAAAGGAATACAATGTCAGACATGCAATCCATTTACAAGTCCGCTCTGGGTCTGAGCGAAACAAAGTGTCCGTCGATCTCCAAATGCATTTGGACGATCATTACTAAATACCTTGCCTTGGAAGGCCAATCCCAATTCAAGATACCAGTCATCATCATCCCAACGATGTGAAAACCTTCGGTCTTCAATCACCGTCTTCATCTTCGACTCTTGATCGTCGTGATGATTATTCAGAATGGGTTAAACCCAGTCTTTCTGAATAACTCGCGTATTTTGGGATTAAAAACAAATATTGGAAAATCACACATTTCGTCACATTCCAACTCAGAATGTTCTTTTAATAAGATATTCGCTTAAAAAGATTCTCATTAATTTTATCAAAGATAAAATTCTGAAAATAAAATCTATAAATCCATTTCCAAAAATATGGAATTCCATAGAAATCAAATAAATACATAATCGATATAGATTGCTGTATCAGACAAATAATATAAATGGAATAACGGCAAAGCCTCTTAAATTCCACATATAATATCGGTCTTCTTTTACCGAAGCCCATTTCGATTATTACCAATCGAATTTCCACTTAATTCCAATTTAATATATTAAATTGAAAAAATTGATTTTTAGAAAATGCCCCTTTTTAAATCTATAAAATAGATTTATAAATTCCAAATAATAATTTCAATGTAAATTGGATTAATGGACAAATGTCGTTTAAAAGCATCGTCCACGATAAATCCACTTCACATCTTAGTTTATTTATAATCACAAAAAAATATAATTGCAAATGCTAGCAATCTTTTAAAAACATATTTTAAAATAATCATAAAAATATTCTTTATATAAAGACTCTAAATGAAAGGTATGCTTTATATTACGAATTCTTTCTTTTACAAATATTCTTTGTTTTAACATATAGTTGATTAAAAATATATTATGAAAACATATGCACTTTATATAAAAAGGATTTCCATTGTAAAAATATCGTTATTTAAAAGAACACCTGAATCGAAATGCGACTCAAACATTTGCCATATAATTTGGATTATATGGATTTCACACACATCATATATATGATAATAACAATATAATCATCAAGTCATCCATTACATCCAAAGTGTAATTTCCACTGTGTAAGCGTTAAAATTAAATAATAACGCTCATCGCAGCCTGTCGATCTAACGATCAACATACAACTAAAATTGGGATTAGTGTATATAAATTTTCATCACAACACCCATGTGGGGTTTTCAACCAACAAACAAATAATAAGCTAATTTGTGCACTTGGGCGATGTGTGAAAAATTATCGTCCCAATCAAATACACAATTCGGGTAACTTGTGAATGGAAGTGTAATACACAATACATATAATGATGACAAGAAAATATATCTATTGCAATGAATGAATAAGCATAATACTTCGTTCTATTGACAATTTCTATTTTTCTAGTTTAAACTCAAACAAGATGGTTATTTTGTTTTGACAATTCTAATGAGACAAGAATGATAAATATTTTGATCTAACTAACCAATCTTGAAAAGTATATATCTTGCCAAACATAAGATATATATATATATAAATTGCTTTAACTAATCCATTTGAAAAAAATGAATATTTCTGACAAAATGTCTATTCGGTTTAACTAATATAAATTGACTAATATGAATAATTGTTTTCAACAAATGTAACTTGATAAAAGTAAATATTTTGTTATTTACTAGTTTAAGTTGACAAAAGTGTTTATTTCATTTTAACTAAACCAAGTTTGACAAAGATGTTTATTTCATTTTTATGTTTGCAAATAAAAATGTAACTTTTATTTTAGATGTTATATTGCATTGTGGAATGCAAATAAAAGAACAAACTTGATTTTCAAAGTATATTTACATTTGTGAAAGTAAAAGAGCAAATTTCATTTTCAATATATATAAATTTGTGAATGCAAATAAAAGAAATAATTTTATTTTCAATGTATATTTGCATTGCAGAATGCAAATAAAAGAACAAATTTTATTTTTAGAATATATTTGCATTTATGAATGCAAATAAAAGGGCAAACTCTATTTTCAAAATATATTTGCATTAGGGAATGCAAATAAAAGAACAATTTATACTTTAATGTATATCTGCATTAGAGAATGCAAACAAAAGAATCAACTTTAATTTCCATGTATATTTACATTAGTGATTCCAAATAAAAGAACAATTTTTCCTTTCAAAATATATTTGCGTTAATGAGTGCAAAAAGAACTAATTTCATTTTCAATGTATTTTTACATTGGTGAATGTAAATAAAAGAATAAATTTTTGGTTTCAACATATATTTGTATTGGTGAATGCAAATAAAAGGGTAGATTTTATTTTCAATGTATGTTTGCATTAGTTAATGCAAATAAAAGAGTGAACTCAAAATTTCAGTTCTTGGATAACATAAAAGAAGGGTATTTCATTGTTTTACACATTTCTATGTGTTCTAATAACAAATAAAAGAATCCTTTTATTTGTTTGTACTTTTCTATACATTCTGATAACATATAAAAGAATATTTTATGTGTAAATATTTTTCTATGTATTCTAATGTCAAATAAAAGCGAATTTTATTTGTATAATAAATCCTAATTTTTAAATGACAAATAAAAAAGTATATTTTATTCGTCTAATAAATTCTGAGTTTCAAATGACAAATAAAAAGTGAATTTTATTTGTGCAACAAATTCTAAGCACATATTTGTGTTGTAGCATGCATATAAAAAGATGGACTTTATTTCTATGTCATATTTGTATGGAAAAATACAAATTAAAAGACGAACTTAATTTCTATGTTATATTTGTATGGAAAAATACAAATAAAAGATGAACTTAATTTCTATGTTATATTTGTATTGAAAAATACAAATAAAAAGATAATTCATTTTCTAAGTTATATTTGTGTTGAAAGTCACAAATAAAAAGATACTTCATTTGCTAAGTGTATATTTGTGTTAAGGGACAAAAATTAAAAAGACATTCATTATCCTATATGTATTTGTGTTAAGAATACAAATGAAAAGATGATTCATTTTTGTGAGCTTATTTCTATGAAATATTTGCATTGTAAAATGCAAATAAATAAATAATTCATATTCTAAGTTTTATTTGTGTTGGTAAACACAAATAAAAAGATGATTCTTTTACTGAGTTATATTTATGTTGAAAAACACAAATAAAAATATTAATTCATTTCTATGTATATATTTATGCTGAAAAACACAAATAAAAGAATGGTTCTCTTTCTATGTTATTATTTGTGACGAAAAACACAAATAAAAGAATGGTTTTCTTTTCCTCAAATAAAATGTAAACACTTATGTGTTTTTCTCAAATATTACTTTTAATTTACAAATACAATGTAAACAAAGTTTTGTTTAATAAATATGTTTTTAATATCAACAATAAATTTTAATATTTTATAACGATTCTAATTCTATAATATCCTATGTATAAGGTGACAGTAAAAAGAATTTTTTTACTGTAATTCACAAATTTGTTCTTAATGTAAACAAATAAAAGTAAGATTTTATTTGTTAACCAATTTCTGTCGAAATGAAAATATTTTCTATTCGTTGTTCATATTCTATTGTAAATAAACAAATAAAAGAATATTTTATTTGTCGTTCAAATCTTATTGCAAAGTAAACAAATAAAACCAAGGTTTTATTTGTTGTTCATTTTCTGTTGCAAAGTAAACCAATAAACAAAAGTAAAGTTTTTTTATTGTCGATCAACTTCTAGTGTTCATCTCAGAATAATAAAAATAATATTTTTTTTAAAATAAACTAGAATAAACAGATCTGAATAAAATATAATCTAAATCTAGATTTATTTTCTAATCGCAAATAAAATCCAACCATATATTAAATTCAACGCGGATCTAGCATATCATGAACAACAAAACAAACCACCAACAACAATCAACCATTCATCAATCACAGAACATTTCAAATCTGAATTACATCACAATACAACTATTTTTAACGCAAGAAAAATAATTTTTAATTAATTAAATAATAAAATTCAGAATTCTCACATTGATATGGCTGAAAATTCGACTGTCTCAAAATCAGCTCTGGTCTACGCCATCGCGAAGATCTCGGAAAGACGAGTCCAACGCAACTTACGGTTCGTCAATCGGACCTCGTATGAGAAAGATATTGATTTTTAAAGATCGGATAAATTAAATATTAATTAAATAAAATAATATTATAATATTACTCTTCTTCCTCGTCGCTACTGTCACGGCCGAACCCAAATTCGTTCCTCCAACCTTATGCGCCCCCCCATGGCCCACCGTCGACCAATCAGAGACCACCACTCCGAAGCCCCACGTGCGAGCCACCACCGCCCCCAATAGCTCCGAACTCGGCCTCCTCCTACTCTCGAAAATCGAACCCGAACGCCCCCACTTCCTCGCCAGAATTCACGAAATCCGTGCACCAAAACCCGATCTTAACCGTATAGATTCGAAGCTCTCTGAATTCTCTTCGATTTGGTATATAATTTGCCAATTTTCGTCGAACGGATTGAGAGAAATTAGTGTTTTAATTTCGGATGTTTCTGGCCTTCGAAAGCCATAGGCGGCGGCTGAAAGAATTAGGGTTAGGGTTTGAATTTTCGGATTTTTTTATTATTTTATTATTAAAAATGTGTTATAAAGGTGAAAATGCGGGCTATCTCCGAATTGGGCTTACTTACTATCGATCTTAACGTTTTGAGGCCTTCTGAACGCAATGGGATGGGTCTCGGGGTCCAATTCCGCAATCTGTAGAATATTTATTTAAAATTACATTAAGAATTAATTAATTAAATATTGACCGTACATTTAAATATGCCGGGGCCACATATGATCTCGGAAAATTCTAAAAAAAATATTTTTAGCTTTCTTATGACGATACGAATCCAACAAAATTATTTTCGTCGAATTCTGAGACTGTTTGAAAAATAGCTATTTTTAAGGCGTTTAAATTTAACTGAAATAGTCAAAACACATTTTCTTTCGCCACGCTCACATATTAATTCGAAAAATTCAGAAAATTGAAACCTAGCAATAATTTGACATTCCGGTTCCAACAAAAGTAGTTTCGTCGAAAACAAAGGTCGTCTGAAAAATGACTATTTTCAAGGCCAATATATTTAATATTAAAAATACATTTTTAAACAAATAAATTCTGAAACTCAAAATATATAAGTGTTTACCGTTTTTTAAATGCAGAAACATAATTCCAGACTCAATGGAAGTGGTTTCGAGTCGAAATTCCTTCATATGTGAAAAGTAGCCTTTCGGGCCATATATTATATATATATAAATTCCACAGCGACCTTTCTAAAAATTGAATTGGCCATAACTTTTGATTTCCGCTATGAAATTTCAATTTTTCAGATTCGTTAGAAAGATATGGTTAAACAGATTTAAATATTTCTAGTTTCACTCAATTCTGATTTATTTTGAATCCTATACATCCAATTAAAGTTTAAAATCAAATTTTAAAACTACCGCGCCATTTCTAACTCCATTTATATTTAAGTTAAATTTATTCGTTTTAACTTCAATAAAAATTAAATTCTATCCATTATTATTACTAAAAATTATATTATATCCTCAAAATTCATTAAAATTTTCTGAAATAAATTTTTTAAATTGGTTCAGAATTTGCGGGTTGTTACAATCTCCCCCACTTAAAATCTTTTCGTCCTCGAAAAGGAAATGAAGCTAAAGTTGTTCATTTAACTAATTTAATTTTCATTCTTTAATTGTTTAATAATCTTATTAGTTGAATTCATATTCACACAACACAATCATTAATCAATTAGTTGATTAAAATTTCAAAAATATATAATTTTTATATATTCAAAAATCATATTTTCTAAAATCAAATTATATATATAATGACAAGTACGTTAATTATAAATTCTTCTTCACTCTGACTCATTCTAGGGCATTGCTAACCCCATCTCTAATGAGTATTCTCATTCTAGGATACTGCTGATCCTATCTCTAATGAGTATTCCTATTGGATATTACTAATCCAACCTCTGATGAGTCTTCTGTTTAGTTCTAATGAATTGTACCCCAACGATTTGAGCTAACCTGGCTCTGATACTAGCTGTAACGACCCGGATTTCGCCCGACCCCAATCGATCGCAAGATCGATCAAGACCGTTCAAAACCCGCGTACGTTAACTTTGGGCATACAACACATCATGACAACAACACAGACTTTTATAACATCAATAATAAATGTTACATCAGAGTACAGAATATATCAGAGTACATCAATAAATAATACAGCGGAAGATACATTTACATTAAATTAAATATATTGCAGCGGAACTAGTCTCAGCGGAAGGCCATCAATATTCTGGACCCAGCTTCAGAGTACAATCCAGGATCCTGCTTAACTATATCTGCAAAAAGCCACTTGACTGCCCATGTGGAAAGAGGGCACCCGAGTTTGCAAAGTGAAACAAACTACATGTCAGTCGTGGGACTGGTGTGAGAATTCTTACCTTAACCTATCTAATAAGTAGGCTAATCTCAGGACCACGCCGCTAATGCGGAACGGGTTTACTCCATGGGATTGCCAGTGCATAAATAAAGTAAATCGTCAAATAATGCAATGCTTTTTAGAAAAATGAAACCATTATAAGACCCAGGTCCCATCACACAATGCAACGCACACCAGAGGATAGGGTTTTACCTTATAATGGTCAAAAGATGCTTGATACGTAAAAACGATATTATTATTAGTGTGTATATATATATTTAAAACATTTCAATATAAATGTATTAATCTTAGACGGCATAGGTACCATTACTATGTCGCCATATATATGTTTACAATCAAAATCGTAATGTCGTATTGGAAATTGGTTTTCTGTCATGAAATCGAGGCTAGGGATCGTCCTCTTCCGATTCGAGACACTCTAGCAAATGCCTCAGGATCCCCCGCAGTGAACCCTTGGATCTTCAGGGCTGGTCCCCACCTAACGGTAGTGGATTGGCAATTCTTGAACACACGTTTCCCGGTTCCTTTGAACCTATAGTATGACCACTTCCGGCCTATAAAAACCCGAGGTACCTCAATCCAAAATCCACATAAGTAAAATGTCGGGCCGTGTTAAAGCACCGGCACTACCCCTAGCTAGAAAGAAACGTGTGCACTCCCTGCAGTTCTAATCCCGTTTTTGATTCATACCGGGGTGTGACGCTCGCGAAGTCACGCTATACACAAAGCTATGCCTAAACAGGCTATGCTTTGATCATCAACCACAAGGCCTACTTTTCAACAAAGCCTTGATCATTTTCATCTTAGCATGTCACATTGTCAGACCCTACCATATTATTGATCATCTACCAATATATATATATATATATAACCTTTAAGCTCATACGTCTTAGAGAAGGGTGATAAGTAAAGAATAAATTCTTCACCACCAAACAGAAATATATTGTGACGATCCCAAAACCCCGTGACACGGTGTTAAGGATAATCATTGGAATATAACACATTAATCATCATTAGCAGATCACAGATAATAGCATAACAGAAAATAGAATAATTTACACACATATGACAGCGGAATCATATAGATATCATCACATCAGAGAAGCACAATACATGATACAACTTAGTGCATAATGATACATAATCAGTCACCACCGCCTGAGGCGGAATCATACATAAAGAGTACACAAAAGAAATATCATCTACATCGCCAATGGAGGAATCATAATATAGATACAATAATGGCGGAGAAAATCCAAGTCAGCACGGTGTAGTCAAGCCTCGCCATGAGCCAAAAGGTGTGTCAGAAACCTGTAACTAGGTTGCCCGCGTGAAAATGAGGGCACCCGAGTTTGCAAGGTGAAACAAACTACGAGTCAGTCATGGGACTGGTATGAGAAATCTACTTAACTTATTAACAACAATAATGAGGCAAATCAAAGGACCATGCCACTTTCGCGGAACGGGTTTACTCCAATGAGTGATAGTGCATGAAATAAAGTAAACGATTAAATCATCGCAATGCTTTTTATAAAATGAAGCCATTATAAGACTCAGGTCCCATCACACAATGTAACGCAAGCCGGAGGATAGAGTTTTTACCTTATAATGGCCAAAAATGCTTCATACGAATAAAACAAAAGTGCTTGATATTATTACTAGTGTATATATGTTTCAAAAGCAAATTCAATCATAAATATCAATCCTAGGCGGCATAGCTACCATCTACTATGTCGCCATACTAGTAATACAATCACGTCCGCATATTTCGTATTGGAAATTGGATTCCTTCATGAGTCGAGGCAAGGGGCAAGCTCCTCTCCGATTCGAGACACTCTAGCAAATGTTCCAGGACCCCACTATGATCCTTAGATCTTCAGGGCCGGTCCTCTCTTACTTTTGAGGATTAGTTATTCCTGAACACACGTTTCCCGGTCCTTACAGACCTATAATCGAGGCGCCTCGCATTCCAACAACCACACAGGTGAAAAGTATATATAATGTCAGGGCTGGTAGGTCACTGACACCACCTTAGCTAGAAAGAAACGTCGTTCTCTCCCTGCAGTCACTCTCCCGTTTTTGACTCATACCGAGGGGTGAGGCTCGCGAATTCACATTATACACAAAGCTACGTCACACAGACCATGCTTTGATCATCAACCACAAGACTTTGCTTTGCAACAGAAGCCTTGATCATATGCCACTTAGGCGTGCCACACAGGCAATCCACTCCATGCGACTGATTTCTATCAATACATAACCTCTGAGCTCATACGTCTCAGAGAAGGGCATTAAGCAAGAGAATAAATTCTCCGCCGCCAAACAGATATATATTTAACAGAGATCAATCAACACAGAACAAAATCCAATGTAAGACACACAGTCCATTTACAAGTCCGTTCTGGGTCCGAACGAAACCGGAGGCACCAATTCCTCGCATATCCGTACAATCAACAGTATGTTTGGACGGCCACTACTTCAGTTCCTTCATGGTAGCTACTCCAATCACGAGCATCAGTAGCGCCCATCCATCCAATGTGGAGATCGTCGGTCTTCAACCGTCTTCGACTCTTCGACTTCTCAACGTCGATCGATTATTTGAAATGGGATAAACTCGTCCTTTTCAAATAACCCACGTATATTTAGATTTTCAAATCAATTAATCACATGGTTGGACTATTCAACATTCACATTTCAGTTCTTTAGTTAATATTCTCATGTTAAATACATTCAACCATCACATATCAAGAAAACACAACAAAATGGGATTATTTTCACTCTATATCGTCTATAGTATTTTATAACGATATATCGCCATTTTTATTTAATTTAAAACGGCCAAATTTAATTAAACGATGCTTCAGGTCGTATCGATGCACTGGCGCTGCTTTTCACTAATTTTGTTTTACACATATCTGAAAATCTAACCGTTGGATCTTCACAAATTTTATATCATTAGGAAGGTCATTTCAAAACGAATCCAACGGTTTCATTTTTGGGAAAATCCTACGGTCGGATCTCCCACACTAGCCATTTGAAGTTACGATTTCAATTTACAAACTGCAGAGTCGTTATTCGATTTAATTTTAATTATATTTTTATATATATATATATATAAATATAATCGTTTCTGGCGCTGTTTTTCTTCAGATTTGAATTAAACATTCCAGACAATCCAACCGCCGGATCTTCACAAAGTTGGTGCCGTTGGAAAGATATTTCCAAGGCGAACCCAACGGTTGCGGTTTCGGGAAAATCCAATGGTCGGATTTCCCGCACTAGTCGTTTGAAATCACGGTTTCAAAACACGAACTGCACGGCCACGTTTCGTTTTAATTTTATTTATAATTATATATTTATATAAATATAGTTCATTCAAAAATTCCTATATCGTTTCCACTTCAATTATTTCACTAACGCCTTTAAATTTCGGAAAATTTCGACATAACCTCCTTTGTACGGGAGGTTCTGGGAAACTTACCAAATAGCCACACGGGCGTCTCATATCAAAAAGAAAAAGAAAAAGCCAAGCGGCTAGCCAACAGGCTCATAAAATCATCACCCAAACAAAACAGTAAATGTGTACCTATTTGTCGGGCACAAAATTTTATTCCTCTTCTCTAGCCCCTTTGCTATAACCTGTTCAATAGATATGCATGTACATATATACAATTTCTATCACTTATCTTTTTCCATTCAACTTCATATTTGATTTACTTTGGTTTAAAAACACCATTCATTCTAATGTTGCATGCATAGACTAAAATCATATCATTAGCTAATTAATGTTTATTTCAACTCATGCATATTTTATTTGAACAAGTGGCTATTTTTAACACTTCACATTTCAAAGATGATAACTTTGGCGAACTAAAATAGATTTCAACACATGACTATTTTATTTAGTTCCTATGCATGTTAAAAATAATATTTCTTCACAAATATTTATTTCAACGTCCGCATATCTTTAGCATATCACATATATGATAAAAATGATATTTTTATCATTTAAAATATTTATTCGACAAATGGTTGATTTCAACACTTCATAGTTTCAATAAAAAAAAATGTAATTTTTATTGTTCGATCTTTTTATTCAACACATGCACTTCTCCACTACACACACTTCTCAACGAATGAGCATTTCCACACATGGATATTTTATTTATGTTGTTCATATTAGAAAGATGGAATTTTTATTGTTGAAACTATTTATATAAGGCGAATATTTTTCATACTTTATATATATATATATATGTGTGTGTGTGATTTTTATTGTTTAAACACTTCATTCATTCACAAATGAATTTAATTTTCACACAACACTTTTCAACACATGAACACTTCCACACATGGATATAGTTTCAACATATGACTTTAATTTCAACGCATGAAAATAATTTCAACATATGAAAATAATTCTAACACAAGAATATCATTCAAAATTTCAGCAGCATAACGGCAGGGTAGTTAAAACCGTCACCGTCCCTAGTACGGCTCCTCGCTCTACCTTAAAACCTCGCGGTTTTTGACAATGGGGATTCATGCATCTAATTCGCATGCAGGCGGCATGTTTTATTTTTATTTCCACAAATATTTCCAATTCATTTCAATCACCAATGGGTATTTTTCAACCACAACCAAACAATATCAACCACAAACAATTATTCAACCATTCGTATTTTTCATCCAATATTTCACACCAATTCACAACTATAAATATCGTCCATGGTTTGTGGACGAGGGGAGTATATATATATAATATATTTCGCTTGCATTTCAACACATATATCAATTATTCTATGCATGTAAAATTCATACTTCGCTTATATAGCTTACACTACGCATGTACATAAGGTATACAACACGCATGTAATTTATATTTCGCTAATATAATTTATACACGACATTTTCCATTCAAATTCATTTAATTTAGATTTCTCACTTTGGTTTTAGGAGTGCTAAAAATCGTAGATGACTCAGAAAAATCCGTGGCTTCTTCTATTGGGTAGAGAGCTTCCTTGCGGTCCCGATGTTTCCTGTTTCATCGAATTTCGTCAACACACCAAAAAGATCTGATTTTTCAAAGTGTAAACATAAAAAAAACTCACCTTTCACGAAGGTTCAAAAATAGGTTTACGGTTTTCGCGAAAATCGAGGGACGAGGTGTAAGAACCCGTAACTTCCCCGGTAAGGAAAGCACGAATACTTTGAGAACAACACACATCGGAACACAGACGGAAGAACATTTCATTGTTATTACAACAATTCCATCAGATACAAGAATATACAGAGTATAAATGATTAAATTACATACAATAAATATCAGAGATTACAATAAATTACATAGCAACGGAAAATAATACAAAATCACAACTAGAAGTGATACACGGATACAGAGCTTTCCGAGCATCGTTCCAGCTGTAAATCAGGACCCTGTGAATATAAATCTGCAAAACCAAAACTACTAGCTGCCCGTGCGGAAAATAGGGGCACCCAGAGTTTAGGTTAAAACAATAAACTCCAGGTCAGTCATGTGACTGGTGTGAGAACTAAAACAGTTATTAATATTGATTTTAAAGTTAGGTAAATCAAGGGACCACGCCGTATAACACGGAACGGGTTTCCTCCCAAGAATACCAGTGCATAGAACAAACAACGCAATGCTAAATAAAGAAAAATGAAGCTGTTATAAGACCCAGGTCCAATCACACAATGCAACGCAAGCCGGAGGATAGGGTTTTCCCTTATAACAGCCAAAGCATGCTTGATACGTTTAAAACACATTCTTTTGATACTATTATAAGTGTATAGTGTCAAAACAATTTGCAATCATAAATATCAATCATAGGTGGCATGGGTACCATCTATCATGTCGCCATACTAGTTCTACAATTAAAACCGCAATATCACGTATTGGAAATTGGATTCCGTCATGAGCCGAGGCAAGGGGCAAGCTCCTCTCCGCGTTCGAGACACTCTAGCAAATGCCTCAGGACCCCACTATGATCCTTGGAATCGGCTGGGCCGGTCCTCTCTTACTTTTGAGGATTGGCAATTCCTGAACACACGTTTCCCGGTCCTTACAGACCTATATCCGAGGCGCCTCATATCCAACAACCACACAGGTGAAAAGTATATAAATGGCAGGGCTGGTAGGTCACTGACAACACCCTAGCTAGAAAGAAACGTCGTGCTCTCCCAGCGGTCCATCTCCCGTTTTTGACTCATACCGAGGTGTGAGGCTCGCGAATTCACGTTATACACAAAGCTACACCACACAGGCCGTGCTTTGATCATCAACCACAAGACTTTGCTTTTCAACAGAAGCCTTGATCAATTGCCACTTACGCGTGCCACATTGGCAATTCACTCCATGCGACTGATGTCCATCGATATACAACCTCTGAGCTCGTACGTCTCAGAGAAGGGCGTTTAGCAAGAGAATAAATTCTCTGCCGCCAAACAGATGTATATTTAATAAAGATCAATCAACACAGAATAAAATCCAATGTCAGACACACAATCCATTTACAAGTTCGTTCTGGGTCTGAACGAAACCGGAGGCACTTTCCTCGCATATCCATCCATCTCCAGGTACGTCTGGACGATCACCAACTGTTTCCCTCATCTTGGGTGTACAGCCCAATCAAGATCATCAGTAATCACTCAAACGATGTGAAGACTTCCGGTCTTCTACCACCGTCTTCACCTTCGACATCTCGTCGAATCGGTTATTCAGAATGGGTATAACCCGGCCTTTCTGAATAACCCACGTATATAATTAACAAATGTTACACAAACACAATGAACGCCTCATTCCAATTCAGAATATTCTTTTATTCACAAAATCACATTCTTAGGGAAAGGTTCCCATTAATTTTATCAAAGATAAATTCTTCTAAATTTATTCTTTAATCCTCCTATGGATATCATTTCAAACTAGTCGGGATTAACGAAACACACCGAAGTAATTATTTATTTTATTTCCCAATCCCAACCTATATATCCCATGAAGTAAAACTGGTGATACTCCATTTCTAACACCACGGTGTTATCGGTAAAATTAATTACCATTTCATGTTCAAATCTAATTAAAGATTTAACTATCGCTTTGGAGCAAAACTGGTGGTACTCCATTCTCGATCACCTTTTAAATTTGATAATTTAAATTATCAATTCACATTTTAATCTAATTAAAGATTTCTTAAAACTCCACTTAGTTTTAATTTTCTCAAAAATCAATATTCTGTCTTTAACTGGGTTAAAGAACCAATGTCATCTAAAACACGATTCACGATAAACCCAAATCACATTTGATATTAAATACAAGGCTCTGAATAGAAAATATATCGGCTTATATTCAATATCAAATTCTGAAACCAACAAATATCGAATTGGAAATAATGATATAAAATATATCTTTCAAATTCCCAAAACAATATCTGTATAGTCACGAAATCCAACATCGAAATATCCCGAAGATAATTTCGATTCAGCTCCAGTCCAATCCACGCATTTGAAATTATCGGCTATTTTCAAAATCACTTTCAAATTCAATTTATTTATTTCAAAAATAAATTGATTTTAATTCTAGTTAAAACTAGTTCATTTCGACAAAATTCATTTTTATCCTTTCAAATGTGGAATTTTCCAGCCCAATTTTTCCCAAATCATATATTATGATTTTACACAAATTATAGATATTTTTAATAATTTTATCAAGGTCCGTACAGTCGATTTCCATCAACGGCCATCGAACTGCACTTACAGCGACCTTTTTCAAATTTGATTTGGACATAATTCCAAATCCAATCGTTAGATTTCAAATTTCTAATATTCATTGGAAAGCTCTTTTCGATACGAACCCAACGGTTCCGGTTTTAGGAGAATCCGACGGTCGGATCTCCCGCAACGTCAATTCGAAATCAATGGTCGAAATTCACGAACTACCGTGGCGCGGCGCGTTCTATTCAGGCCATTATATTATATATATAATATATATAATATATATTTCGTCGATTTCTATTTAAAACGAATTTTATAAATCGTTTTAAAATCGTTTCAAAAGCAATTTCAACTTTCTTTTCAATTCAAATCAAAATTGAATTCTTCTTTATAAATTCGTTTTAAAATCGTTTCAAAAGCAATTTCAACTTTCTTTTCAATTCAAATCAAAATTGAATTCTTCTTTATAAATTCGTTTTAAAATTCATTTCTATTCAATTCAAATTTTAATTCAATTTGAATTCATTTCAATTCACTTTCAATTCAATTTGAATTCGTTTTCAATTCATTTCATTTCGAAATCGTTTTCAATTCATTTCATTTCGAAATCGTTTTCAATTCAATTCATTTCGAAATCGTTTTCAATTCATTTCATTTCGAAATCGTTTTCAATTCATTTCATTTCGAAATCGTTTTCAATTCATTTCATTTCGAAATCGTTTTCAATTCAGTTCATTTCGAAATCGTTTTCAATTCAATTCATTTCGAAATCGCTTTCAATTCAATTCATTTCGAAATCGCTTTCAATTCAATTCATTTCGAAATCACTTTCAATTCAATTCATTTCGAAATCGCTTTCAATTCAATTCATTTCGAAATCGCTTTTCAATATTCATTTTAAAATGAATAAAATCGATATAAATATCGTTCACGTCAAAATGGCGTCAATCTAATCAACACGGCTTCATAAATTTCTATTTTCAAATATTCTATTTCAAATATTTCTTTTTCAAAATAGTTGTTATTATCAAAATATTTCGTTCAACACATGACCAATCTCAATGGATGAGTACTGTCAACATATGAACCTTTATTTTATAATATTTTTTATTTTTCAAATTGGAATGAGGCCCAATCAATAACCATATAATGTTAATTATATGGATTCCATACAACACATGTATATAATAGCATTGAAAAATAATCAACCATCAACCAAAGTGCACTACACAACTGCATAAGCATCAAATATAAATAATCGACGCTTACACAGTCTGTCGACCAATCGATCAACAATAATTAAATAATTGGGATTAGTGTACACCAAATATCATCCCAACACCCGTGTGGGGTTTCAAATCAACAAACACACATTTTTGTTTGTGCAGTTGGGCGATGTGTAAAATTTATCAACCCAATCAATATCAGTCAAATCAGTGTAAATAAACAAATCGGCCGATTTGTTTATAAATATTTATTTATTCACTTTCACGTTAAAAATTATATTTTTAACGTCAAAAATATTTATTTCAACACTTGAATTTCTATTCAGTTCATTTACACAATAAAAATGATATTTTTATTTTTCTAACATATTTTAGAAAATTTCGGCGGCATAACGGCACGATACTAGAAACGGGACGAGGCCTAGCCTTATCCCCGGTCTAGTGAAGGCCCACGCCATTCACACATCAATCAAATCAATTTCAATTCACCCAATAATTCAATTCAAACCAATTAGACTAACCAACTACACAACCAAACAATTTAACAAACAAGCCATCCATGGTCTGTGGATGACGGGTGTCGGGTGCTACTAAGCACCGTCTGCATCCTAGTATATATATATAACTAGAAAAAGAAATTGAAAGGTGAGAAGTTCTCACTGATAGCTATCCAAGCTCCACGGCACTTCATTGATAGAAATCTTCATCGCTATCGCATCTTCGTCATCTTCTTTGCCCGTAGCCACTACATATGTAAAAATCATATTTTTACTTCGCTATTCAATATATAAAAATCATATTTTTCTTTTGAAGTTCAATATATAAAAACCATATTTTTACTTTGATGCTATATGGATAAAAATTCTATTTTATCATGCTATTCTCTATATAAAATTTCCGCCTTTCCTAAAATAAAGATTTCGCCTTTTCAAATTTAAAGATTTCATCTTTATAAAAATCTCATTTTTATTTTTCTACACATATAAAGATGATATTTTTAATATCCCTATCATGAAAAAATTATATTTCTAATTCTCTACATAAACGAAAATCATATTTTTACCACTTCTATATAGTAAAGACTATATTTTTAATACTTTAAAAATATAAAGATCATATTTTTAATTCTTTAAAAATATAAAAATCATATTTTTAATCCTCTACATATAAAAATTATATTTTCTATTATCTATACTATAAATAAAAATCGTTTCTTTATCTACTAAAAATCAAATCTCTTTTATAATCAAAAATCTTTTCTCCCTTTTTATTTATTTATTTATATATAATCTAAATTTCAGATTTAAAAACAATTTTAATTCAAATTAAATTTCAGATTTACCATAATAAAATTTCAGTTTTATCACCGTATTAATTAAATAAATTACACAAAAGAAAAAAACATCGTTAAAAACTCACTGTTGCTTTCCAGAAGGGGGCCGTTTGGTTCGTCGGAGGTGCGGTTTCAGGGCGGCGTCGGGATCAGCAGGAGGTGGAGGAGGCTCGCAGCAGGCGTTCGGCGGTGGTGACAAGGCCTTCACGGCGGCGGAGTTCGAGGTTTGGGGGTTTCAGGGGGGCGTCGGGTTTGTAGCAGCGGAGGGGAGGTTCGCGAGGGAAGGGGGTCGGTCATCGGGGTGGGGTCGCCCTGCGCAGGCGGCGCGATGTACGAGGGGGGAGGGCGGCTGTCGATCTCGATTCGGGTTTTTTTTTTTTCTGAGCGAATGAAGAAATAGGGGGGGCCAGAGCGGGTTTAAGGGGAGAAAGGGTTTTTTTTTTAATTTAATTATTTTATTTTTCAAAAAGTTGACTTTCACATACGACCTCTAAACGAGGCCCACCGCCTGTCGTCCATACCGTTTTACCCCCATTCCGAACACAATGGGATATGTATCGCAAGCTGATGTGATCGTTTGAATCTGTTTCCGTTGAATTTACATTTAAATCGCTATATTGAATTTTAAACGTACATTTCAAATTACCGGGGCCACATACTAACTAGAAAAATTCCAGAAAAATATTTTCTAGCTTCGTATTGACGATACTGTCCTAACAAAACTAATTTCGTCGAATTCTGAGACCGTTAGAATAATGGCCAATTTCCAGTCGATTAAAATCAACTGAAACTGGTCAAACGCGTTTTCCTTTGCCACGCTCACATATTGATTCAGAAAATTATGAAATTTGAAATCTAGCAATAATTTGACATCACGGATCCAACAAAAGTGGTTTCGTCGAAATCCGAGGTCGTTTGCAAAATGTCCATTTTTAAGGGCCTGAATTCCATAGCGACTATTCAGAATTTTCAACTGGACAAAACTTTTGATTCCCGCTATGAAATCTTGATTGGTCAGATTCATTGGAAAGATATTACCAATTAGATCCTAATGTTTTTGGTTTCACTAAAATCCGGATTGTTTTGCACCCGGTACATCCAATTGAAGTTTGAAATCAAATTATCGAACTACCGCGCCATTTTCAATTCCTTTTATAATTATATATAAATATTATATATTCTAACGACGACGTATATAATATATATGTTGAATTATATTCAAAATAAATTTCTCGTCGTTTTTATTTAAAATAATTCATTTTAAATAATCAAAATTCGCTAAAATTGCCAAAATAAAAATTTTAAACTGGCCCAGATTTTCGGGTTATTACAATCTCCCCCACTTAAAACTTTTCGTCCCCGAAAAGGAACAAAGTCGAAAGTGGTTTGATTAATAAGCTCTACATTCGATCTGGCTTCCATTCTCCAACTTTTCAGTTTCTGAGAATTTTCAAATTCTTCAAAAATTTGGCTAACACCCTAAATTTTCGAAAAATTTCGCCATAACCTCCCCTGCACCGGGAGCATCGGGGAATTTCAAATAGCTTCCCCGGTCCTTCTAATCTCAAAAAGAAAAAGAAAAAGCCAAGCGGCTAGCCAATAGGCTCATAAAATCATCATCACCCAAACAAAACAGTAAATTATGTAGTAAACATGTACCTATTTGTCGGGCAAACAAATTTTATTCTCTGGCTCTAGCCTCCTTGCTATGACCTGTTCAATGTAAGTATATGTATATGCATGCAAATGCGACCCATTTTCAATACAATTCAATATTTGATTCAATTAGGCATAATGGTTCAAAATTAGTAAACAATTAAACAAACAACACAAACATCAATCAATTAGTGGATTAACGTTTCAAATTGATAATTTTACTACATATAAAGAAAATCATGTTTTGATGCCAATTCACAACAATGTATTCTAACTATATAAGTTTTGGTTCTCACACCAGCCTAATGGAAATATATAGAAGTCACACCTTCGAAATACGAACATAAATACTGATGATGTGGCCACATCATCAGAATTATCCCCGGGTGTCTAGAATGTGATTCTATATCTATCCAGTATACTAAAACTTCGACTATACGTTCATGACGCGTATACGCGAAATCTTTATATACTCGATTGTCCATATTCAAAATAAATAAATATTCAAATACGTATAAAGCGATTTAAATTTTCAAAACAAAATTTGTTTTCATTTGAAAAATATACTCTTCACACTCGTTCTAGGATACTACTGATCCTATCTCTAACGAGTTATTCTAATTGGATGTTGCTAATCCAATATCTGATGAATTCTTTCATATGGTTCTAATGTGTCTTGTTCTCGAGCTCTGTAAACCAAAGCTCTGATACCAACTGTAAGAACCCGTAACTTCCCCGGTAAGGAAAGCACGAATACTTTGAGAACAACACACATCGGAACACAGACGGAAGAACATTTCATTGTTATTACAACAATTCCATCAGATACAAGAATATACAGAGTATAAATGATTAAATTACATACAATAAATATCAGAGATTACAATAAATTACATAGCAGCGGAAAATAATACAAAATCACAACTAGAAGTGATACACGGATACAGAGCTTTCCGAGCATCGTTCCAGCTGTAAATCAGGACCCTGTGAATATAAATCTGCAAAACAAAAACTACTAGCTGCCCGTGCGGAAAATAGGGGTACCCAGAGTTTAGGTTAAAACAATAAACTCCAGGTCAGTCATGTGACTGGTGTGAGAACTAAAACAGTTATTAATATTGGTTTTAAAGTTAGGTAAATCAAGGGACCACGCCGTATAACACGGAACGGGTTTCCTCCCAAGAATACCAGTGCATAGAACAAACAGCGCAATGCTAAATAAAGAAAAATGAAGCTGTTATAAGACCCAGGTCCCATCACACAATGCAACGCAAGCCGGAGGATATGGTTTTCCCTTATAACAGCCAAAGCATGCTTGATACGTTTAAAACACATTCTTTTGATACTATTATAAGTGTATAGTGTCAAAATAATTTGCAATCATAAATATCAATCATAGGCGGCATGGGTACCATCTATCATGTCGCCATACTAGTTCTACAATTAAAACCGCAATATCACGTATTGGAAATTGGATTCCGTTATGAGCCGAGGCAAGGGGCAAGCTCCTCTCCGCGTTAGAGACACTCTAGCAAATGCCTTAGGACCCCACTATGATCCTTGGAATCGGCTGGGCCGGTCCTCTCTTACTTTTGAGGATTGGCAATTCCTGAACACACGTTTCCCGGTCCTTACAGACCTATATCCGAGGCGCCTCATATCCAACAACCACACAGGTGAAAAGTATATAAATGTCAGGGCTGGTAGGTCACTGACACCACCCTAGCTAGAAAGAAACGTCGTGCTCTCCCAGCGGTCCATCTCCCGTTTTTGACTCATACCGAGGTGTGAGGCTCGCGAATTCACGTTATACACAAAGCTACACCACACAGGCCGTGCTTTGATCATCAACCACAAGACTTTGCTTTTCAAAAGAAGCCTTGATCAATTGCCACTTACGCGTGCCACATTGGCAATTCACTCCATGCGACTGATGTCCATCGATATACAACCTCTGAGCTCGTACGTCTCAGAGAAGGGCGTTAAGCAAGAGAATAAATTCTCTGCCGCCAAACAGATGTATATTTAATAAAGATCAATCAACACAGAATAAAATCCAATGTCAGACACACAATCCATTTACAAGTTCGTTCTGGGTCTGAACGAAACCGGAGGCACTTTCCTCGCATATCCATCCATCTCCAGGTACGCCTGGACGATCACCAACTATTTCCCTCATCTTGGGTGTACAGCCCAATCAAGATCATCAGTAATCACTCAAACGATGTGAAGACTTCCGGTCTTCTACCACCGTCTTCACCTTCGACATCTCGTCGAATCGGTTATTCTGAATGGGTATAACCCGGCCTTTCTGAATAACCCACGTATATAATTAACAAATGTTACACAAACACAATGAACGCCTCATTCCAATTCAGAATATTCTTTTATTCACAAAATCACATTCTTAGGGAAAGGTTCCCATTAATTTTATCAAAGATAAATTCTTCTAAATTTATTCTTTAATCCTCCTATGGATATCATTTGAAACTAGTCGGGATTAACGAACCACACCGAAGTAATTATTTATTTTATTTCCCAATCCCAACCTATATATCCCATGAAGTAAAACTGGTGATACTCCATTTCTAACACCGCGGTGTTATCGGTAAAATTAATTACCATTTCACGTTCAAATCTAATTAAAGATTTAACTATCGCTTTGGAGCAAAACTGGTGGTACTCCATTCTCGATCACCTTTTAAATTTGATAATTTAAATTATCAATTCACATTTTAATCTAATTAAAGATTTCTTAAAACTCCACTTAGTTTTAATTTTCTCAAAAATCAATATTCTGTCTTTAACTGGGTTAAAGAACCAATGTCATCTAAAACACGATTCACGATAAACCCAAATCACATTTGATATTAAATACAAGGCTCTGAATAGAAAATATATCGGCTTATATTCAATATCAAATTCTGAAACCAACAAATATCGTATTGGAAATAACGATATAAAATATATCTTTCAAATTCCCAAAACAATATCTGTATAGTCACGAAATCCAACATCGAAATATCCCGAAGATAATTTCGATTCAGCTCCAGTCCAATCCACGCATTGGAAATTATCGATTATTTTCAAAATCACTTTCAAATTCAATTTATTTGTTTCAAAAATAAATTGGTTTTAATTCTAGTTCAAAACAAGTTCATTTCGACAAAATTCATTTTTATCCTTTCAAATGTGGAATTTTCCAGCCCAATTTTTCCCAAATCATATATTATGATTTTACACAAATTATAGATATTTTTAATAATTTTATCAAGGTCCGTACAGTCGATTTCCATCAACGGCCATCGAACTGCACTTACAACGACCTTTTTCAAATTTGATTTGGACATAATTCCAAATCCAACCGTTAGATTTCAAATTTCTAATATTCATTGGAAAGCTCATTTCAATACGAACCCAACGGTTCCGGTTTTAGGAGAATCCGACGGTCGGATCTCCCGCAACGTCAATTCGAAATCAATGGTCGAAATTCACGAACTACCGCGGCGCGGCACGTTCTATTCAGGCCATTATATTATATATATAATATATATAATATATATTTCGTCGATTTCTATTTAAAACGAATTTTATAAATCGTTTCAAAAGCAATTTCAACTTTCTTTTCAATTCAAATCAAAATTGAATTCTTCTTTATAAATTCGTTTTAAAATCGTTTCAAAAGCAATTTCAACTTTCTTTTCAATTCAAATCAAAATTGAATTCTTCTTTATAAATTCGTTTTAAAATTCATTTCTATTCAATTCAAATTTTAATTCAATTTGAATTCATTTCAATTCACTTTCAATTCAATTTGAATTCGTTTTCAATTCATTTCATTTCGAAATCGTTTTCAATTCATTTCATTTCGAAATCGTTTTCAATTCAATTCATTTCGAAATCGTTTTCAATTCATTTCATTTCGAAATCGTTTTCAATTCATTTCATTTTGAAATCGTTTTCAATTCATTTCATTTCGAAATCGTTTTCAATTCAATTCATTTCGAAATCGCTTTCAATTCAATTCATTTCGAAATCGCTTTCAATTCAATTCATTTCGAAATCACTTTCAATTCAATTCATTTCGAAATCGCTTTCAATTCAATTCATTTCGAAATCGCTTTTCAATATTCATTTTAAAATGAATAAAATCGATATAAATATCGTTCACGTCAAAATGGCGTCAATCTAATCAACACGGCTTCATAAATTTCTATTTTCAAATATTCTATTTCAAATATTTCTTTTTCAAAATAGTTGTTATTATCAAAATATTTCGTTCAACACATGACCAATCTCAATGGATGAGTACTGTCAACATATGAACCTTTATTTTATAATATTCTTTATTTTTCAAATTGGAATGAGGCCCAATCAATAACCATATAATGTTAATTATATGGATTCGTACAACACATGTATATAATAGCATTGAAAAATAATCAACCATCAACCAAAGTGCACTACACAACTGCATAAGCATCAAATATAAATAATCGACGCTTACACAGTCTGTCGACCAATCGATCAACAATAATTAAATAATTGGGATTAGTGTACACCAAATATCATCCCAACACCCGTGTGGGGTTTCAAATCAACAAACACACATTTTTGTTTGTGCAGTTGGGCGATGTGTAAAATTTATCAACCCAATCAATATCAGTCAAATCAGTGTAAATAAACAAATTGGCCGATTTGTTTATAAATATTTATTTATTCACTTTCACGTTAAAAATTATATTTTTAACGTCAAAAATATTTATTTCAACACTTGAATTTCTATTCAGTTCATTTACACAATAAAAATGATATTTTTATTTTTCTAACATATTTTAGAAAATTTCGGTGGCATAACGGCACGATACTAGAAACGGGACGAGGCCTAGCCTTATCCCCGGTCTAGTGAAGGCCCACGCCATTCACACATCAATCAAATCAATTTCAATTCACCCAATAATTCAATTCAAACCAATTAGACTAACCAACTACACAACCAAACAATTTAACAAACAAGCCATCCATGGTCTGTGGATGACGGGTGTCGGGTGCTACTAAGCACCGTCTGCATCCTAGTATATATATATAACTAGAAAAAGAAATTGAAAGGTGAGAAGTTCTCACTGATAGCTATCCAAGCTCCACGGCACTTCATTGATAGAAATCTTCATCGCTATCGCATCTTCGTCATTTTCTTTGCCCGTAGCCACTACATATGTAAAAATCATATTTTTACTTCGCTATTCAATATATAAAAATCATATTTTTCTTTCGAAGTTCAATATATAAAAACCATATTTTTACTTTGATGCTATATGGATAAAAATTCTATTTTATTACGCTATTCTCTATATAAAATTTCCGCCTTTCCTAAAATAAAGATTTCGCCTTTTCAAATTTAAAGATTTCATCTTTATAAAAATCTCATTTTTATTTTTCTACACATATAAAGATGATATTTTTAATATCCCTATCATGAAAAAATTATATTTCTAATTCTCTACATAAACGAAAATCATATTTTTACCACTTCTATATAGTAAAGACTATATTTTTAATACTTTAAAAATATAAAGATCATATTTTTAATTCTTTAAAAATATAAAAATCATATTTTTAATCCTCTACATATAAAAATTATATTTTCTATTATCTATACTATAAATAAAAATCGTTTCTTTATCTACTAAAAATCAAATCTCTTTTATAATCAAAAATATTTTCTCCCTTTTTATTTATTTATTTATATATAATCTAAATTTCAGATTTAAAAACAATTTTAATTCAAATTAAATTTCAGATTTACCATAATAAAATTTCAGTTTGAACACCGTATTAATTAAATAAATTACACAAAAGAAAAAAACATCGTTAAAAACTCACTGTTGCTTTCCAGAAGGGGGCCGTTTGGTTCGTCGGAGGTGCGGTTTCAGGGCGGCGTCGGGATCAGCAGGAGGTGGAGGAGGCTCGCAGCAGGCGTTCGGCGGTGGTGACAAGGCCTTCACGGCGGCGAAGTTCGAGGTTTGGGGGTTTCAGGGGGGCGTCGGGTTTGTAGCAGCGGAGGGGAGGTTCGCGAGGGAAGGGGGTCGGTCATCGGGGTGGGGTCGCCGTGCGCAGGCGGCGCGATGTACGAGGGGGGAGGGCGGTTGTCGATCTCGATTCGGTTTTTTTTTCTTTTTCTGAGCGAATGAAGAAATGGGGGGGGGCCAGAGCGGGTTTAAGGGGAGAAAGGTTTTTTTTATTTAATTATTTTATTTTTCAAAAAGTTGACTTTCACATACGACCTCTAAACGAGGCCCACCGTCTGTCGTCCATAGCGTTTTACCCCCATTCCAAACACAATGGGATATGTATCGCAAGCTGATGTGATCGTTTGAATCAGTTTCCGTTGAATTTACATTTAAATCGCTATATTGAATTTTAAACGTACATTTCAAATTACCGGGGCCACATACTAACTAGAAAAATTCCAGAAAAATATTTTCTAGCTTCGTATTGACGATACGGTCCTAACAAAACTAATTCCGTCGAATTCTGAGACCGTTAGAAAAATGGCCAATTTCCAGTCGATTAAAATCAACTGAAACTGGTCAAACGCGTTTTCCTTTGCCACGCTCACATATTGATTCGGAAAATTATGAAATTTGAAACCTAGCAATAATTTGACATCACGGATCCAACAAAAGTGGTTTCGTCGAAATCCGAGGTCGTTTGCAAAATGTCCATTTTTAAGGGCCTGAATTCCATAGCGACTATTCAGAATTTTCAACTGGACAAAACTTTTGATTCCCGCTATGAAATCTTGATTGGTCGGATTCGTTGGAAAGATATTACCAATTAGATCCTAATGTTTTTGGTTTCACTAAAATCCGGATTGTTTTGCACCCGGTACATCCAATTGAAGTTTGAAATCGAATTATCGAACTACCGCGCCATTTTCAATTCCTTTTATAATTATATATAAATATTATATATTCTAACGACGACGTATATAATATATACGTTGAATTATATTCAAAATAAATTTCTCGTCGTTTTTATTTAAAATAATTCATTTTAAATAATCAAAATTCGCTAAAATTGCCAAAATAAAAATTTTAAACTGGCCCAGATTTTCGGGTTATTACAAGAGGGGATGATCGGCGGGTTGGACGTGGAAGAGGGAAGAGAGGGCTTCCTGTCGGTGATGGTTTGGTGGCGTTCGGTGGTCAGGATCGTCGGCGGCGGCGCTAGGAAGGTCGGGGCTTTGGAGCCTCGATTCAGGCGGAGGAGGGGTTGGTCGGCGTCGAACTAGGGTCGGATCTGACAGGGAGGCGTAGGCGGTTCGAGCGGCGGTGGGGGCAGAGGCTGGAAGCGGAGGAAGCGGCGGCAGCGGCGGCGATCGGTCCTGGAAATGGGAAACGGGTTTCGCCGTTGGTTTTGGGGTTTTTCTTTTTTTTTTTATTTTAAAATAATGAATGGAGAATTCTGATTAGCCGAGGACTTTGTTAAATTTTTAAATAGTGTTTTCTCCAACGAACTTCTTTTCAAACCCAACGACTGTCGCCCTTAGCTAAATACCCCCTATTCCGGACACAATGGGATATGTTTCGTAGGCCAATTCGACTGTTACAGTCAGTTATTTTTCAAATTAAAGTATAAAACATTTAATTTTTAACTTTGAACGTACATTTCAATTTGTCAGGGCCACAAACTGATTCGAAAAATTCCAGAAAAATAAATCTAGCTATGTTTTGACACTACGGTCCCAACAAAACTAGTTTCGTCGAATTCTGAGATCGTTTGAAAAATGGCCATTTTCTGGTCGATCCAATTTAACAGAAATTGACCAAATGCATTTTCTTTTGCCACGCTCACATACTAGCTTCAAAAATTATGAAATCTGAAACCTAGCAATAGTTTGACATCCCGGACCCAACAAAAGTGGTTTCGTCGAATTCCGAGGTCGTATGCAAAATATCAATTTTCCAGGGCTATATATTCTATATAGCGGCCATTCTGAAAATTCATTCGGCCATAACTTTTGATTCCTGTTATGAAACTTCGATTTTTCAGATTCGTTAGAAAGGTATTGACTAACAGATTTAGATATTTTTGGTTTCGCTAAAATCCGTTATATTTTCCACCCTACACGGTCAGTCAAAGTTTGAATTCAAAATTTCAAACTGACTTACTATTTCTAATTCACTCTTTTATTGAAATATTCAATTTCAATAGTTCAAATTCCTTTGAAATCACCAATTTAAAAATTTTAAATTGGCTCGTATTTTCCGGGTTATTACAACCTCCCCCACTTAAATCTTTTTGTCCTCGAAAAGGAAACAACAGTAAAGTAGGAAACAAAATGTAAATGCAAGGTATTGTAAAGGTACCTTGCACCGGAGTCAGTCAGAGATATCCACTCTGCATTTGGGGTAAGCTTGCTTAATGCTTTCCTCAGTCTCCCAAGTACAGTCTCTAGGATCACTGCTCCACTGCACTTTAACTAAATGAACCTTTTTGCTTCTTAGGTCTCTAGTTTCTTTGCCAACAATCTTTAATGGCTCTCTTCTAAGTGTTAATTCTGGAGTTATGTCTACATCCTGTTGCGCTGCTTCTTCTACAACAAGATCCGGATCATGCACATGTCTTCTAAGTTGAGATATGTGAAATACATCATGCACTCCAGGCAACCAATCTGGTAATTGAACCCTATAAGCAAGAGTTCCAATTCGTTCAAGTATAGGAAAGGGACCAATAAATCTCGGTGCCAACTTCCCAGTTTTGCCAAATCTGATTACTCCTCTCATCGGAGAAACCTTCAAATAAACACGATCACCAATAGAAAATGTCAAATCTCTCCTTCTAGAGTCTGCATAACTTTTATGTCGGCTTTGGACGGTTCTCAAACGCTTTTTGATGAAGTCGACTTTATCAGATGCTTCTCTAATCATATCGGGTCCTAACACAAGTCTGTTGCCAGGTTCTACCCAACATGCTGGAGATCTGCAGGGTCTGCCATATAATGCTTCAAATGGCGACATTCCCAAACTTGCTTGATAGCTATTGTTGTATGAGAATTCTGCCAAATGCAAATGATCTTCCCATGACCCACCAAAATCAATTATACAAGCCCGCAATAAATCTTCTAGAATTCTATTCACCCGCTCAGTTTGGCCATCTGTTTGAGGGTGATAAGCGGTGCTCATATTCAGTTTCGTTCCCAATTCTGTCTGGAAAGCCTCCCATAATTTGCTATTCTGCTCGGCTCATTCGAAGACTTTACTAGTCCTATCTCTAATGAGCGACTCGCCTTAGAATACTACTGATTCTATTTTGACGAAGTGTTTAATGTGTTAGACTCTAGAAATAAGGTTAGAATACTACTGATTCTATTTTGACGAAGTGTTTAATGTGTTAGACTCCAGAACTAAGGTTAACCAAAGCTCTGATACCAGCTGTGACGATCCCAAAACCCCGTGACACGGTGTTAAGGATAATCATTGGAATATAACACATTAATCATCATTAGCAGATCACAGATAATAGCATAACAGAAAATAGAATAATTTACACACATATGACAGCAGAATCATATAGATATCATCACATCAGAGAAGCACGGTATAGGATACAACTTAGTGCATAATGATACATAATCAGTCACCACCGCCTGAGGCGGAATCATACATAAAGAGTACACAAAAGAAATATCAGTCTACATCGCCAATGACGGAATCATAATATAGATACAATAATGGCGGAGAAAATCCAAGTCAGCACGGTGTAGTCAAGCCTCGCCATGAGCCAAAAGGTGCGTTAGAAACCTGTAACTAGGCTGCCCGTGCGAAAATGAGGGCACCCGAGTTTGCAAGGTGAAACAAACTACGAGTCAGTCATGGGACTGGTATGAGAAATCTACTTAACTTATAAACAACAATAATGAGGCAAATCAAAGGACCACGCCACTTTCGCGGAACGGGTTTACTCCAATGAGTGCTAGTGCATGAAATAAAGTAAACGATGAAATCATCGCAATGCTTTTTATAAAATGAAGCCATTATAAGACTCAGGTCCCATCACACAATGCAACGCAAGCCAGAGGATAGAGTTTTTACCTTATAATGGCCAAAAATGCTTCATACGAATAAAACAAAAGTGCTTGATATTATTACTAGTGTATATATGTTTCAAAAGCAAATTCAATCATAAATATCAATCCTAGGCGGCATAGCTACCATCTACTATGTCTCCATACTAGTAATACAATCACGTCCGCATATTTCGTATTGGAAATTGGATTCCTTCATGAGTCGAGGCAAGGGGCAAGCTCCTCTCCGATTCGAGACACTCTAGCAAATGTCCCAGGACCCCACTATGATCCTTGGATCTTCAGGGCCGGTCCTCTCTTACTTTTGAGGATTAGTTATTCCTGAACACACGTTTCCCGGTCCTTACAGCCCTACAATCGAGGCGCCTCGCATTCCAACAACCATACAGGTGAAAAGTATATATAATGTCAGGGCTGGTAGGTCATTGACACCACCTTAGCTAGAAAGAAACGTCGTGCTCTCCCTGCAGTCACTCTCCCGTTTTTGGCTCATACCGAGGGGTGAGGCTCGCGAATTCACGTTATACACAAAGCTACGTCACACAGACCATGCTTTGATCATCAACCACAAGACTTTGCTTTGCAACAGAAGCCTTGATCATATGCCACTTAGGCGTGCCACACAGGCAATCCACTCCATGCGACTGATTTCTGTCAATACATAACCTCTGAGCTCGTACGTCTCAGAGAAGGGCGTTAAGCAAGAGAATAAATTCTCCGCCGCCAAACAGATATATATTTAACAGAGATCAATCAACACAGAACAAAATCCAATGTCATACACACAGTCCATTTACAAGTCCGTTCTGGGTCCGAATGAAACCGAAGGCACCAATTCCTCGCATATCCGTACAATCAACAGTATGTTTGGACGGCCACTACTTCAGTTCCTTCATGGTAGCTACTCCAATCACGAGCATCAGTAGCGCCCATCCATCCAATGTGGAGATCGTCGGTCTTCAACCGTCTTCGACTCTTCGACTTCTCAACGTCGATCGATTATTTGAAATGAGATAAACTCGGCCTTTTCAAATAATCCACGTATATTTAGATTTTCAAATCAATTAATCACATGGTTGGACTATTCAACATTCACATTTCAGTTCTTTAGTTAATATTCTCATGTTAAATACATTCAACCATCACATATCAAGCAAACACAACAAAATGGGATTATTTTCACTCTATATCGTCTATAGTATTTTATAACGATATATCGCCATTTTTATTTAATTTAAAACGGCCAAATTTAATTAAACGATGCTTCAGGTCGTATCGATGCACTGGCACTGCTTTTCACTAATTTTGTTTTACACATATCTGAAAATCTAACCGTTGGATCTTCACAAATTTTATATCATTAGGAAGGTCATTTCAAAACGAATCCAACGGTTTCAGTTTTGGGAAAATCCTACGGTCGGATCTCCCACACTAGCCATTTGAAGTTACGATTTCAATTTACGAACTGCAGCGTCGTTATTCGATTTAATTTTAATTATATTTTTATATATATATAAATATAATCGTTTCTGGCGCTATTTTTCTTCAGATTTGAATTAAACATTCTAGACAATCCAACCGTCGGATCTTCACAAAGTTGGTGCCGTTGGAAAGATATTTCCAAGGCGAACCCAACGGTTGTGGTTTCGGGAAAATCCAATGGTCGGATTTCCCGCAATAGTCGTTTGAAATCACGGTTTCAAAACACGGACTGCACGGCCACGTTTCATTTTAATTTTATTTATATTTATATATTTATAGAAATATAGTTCATTCAAAAATTCCTATATCGTTTCCACTTCAATTATTTCACTAACGCCTTTAAATTTCGGAAAGTTTCTCCATAACCTCCTTTGTACGGGAGGGTCTGGGAAAATTCCCAAATAGCCACACGGGCGTCTCATGTCAAAAAGAAAAAGAAAAAGCCAAGCGGCTAACCAACAGGCTCATAAAATCATCACCCAAACAAAACAGTAAATGTGTACCTATTTGTCGGGCACAAAATTTTATTCCTCTTCTCTAGCCCCTTTGCTATAACCTGTTCAATAGATATGCATGTACATATATACAATTTCTATCACTTATCTTTTTTCCATTCAACTTCATATTTGATTTACTTTGTTTTAAAAACACCATTCATTCTAATGTTGTATGCATAGACTAAAATCATATCATTAGCTAATTACTGTATATTTCAACTCATGCATATTTTATTTGAACAAGTGGCTATTTTTAACACTTCACATTTCAAAGATGATAACTTTGGCGAACTAAAATAGATTTCAACACATGACTATTTTATTTAGTTCCTATGCATTATAAAAATAATATTTCTTCACAAATATTTATTTCAACGTCCGCATATCTTTAGCATATCACATATATGATAAAAATGATATTTTTATCATTTAAAATATTTATTTGACAAATGGTTGATTTCAACACTTCATAGTTTCAATAAAAAAAATTGTAATTTTTATTGTTCGATTTTTTTTTCAACACATGCACTTCTCCACTACACACACTTCTCAACGAATGAGCATTTCCACACATGGATATTTTATTTATGATGTTCATATTAGAAAGATGGAATTTTTATTGTTGAAACTATTTATATAAGGCGAATATTTTTCATACTTCATATATATATAAATGTGATTTTTATTGTTTAAACACTTCATTCATTCACAAATGAATTTAATTTTCACACAACACTTTTCAACACATGAACATTTCCACACATGGATATAGTTTCAACATATGACTTTAATTTCAACGAATGAAAATAATTTCAACATATGAAAATAATTCTAACACATGAATATCATTCAAAATTTCGGCAGCATAACGGCAGGGTAGTTGAAACCGTCACCGTCCCTAGTACGGCTCCTCGCTCTACCTTAAAACCTCGCGGTTTTTGACAATGGGGATTCAAGCATCTAATTCGCACGTTGGCGGCATGTTTTATTTTTATTTCCACAAATATTTCCAATTCATTTCAATCACCAATGGGTATTTTTCAACCACAACCAAATAATATCAACCACAAACAATTATTCAACCATTTGTATTTTTCATCCAATATTTCACACCAATTCACAACTATAAATATCGTCCATGGTTTGTGGACGAGGGGAGTATATATATACATATATATATATAATATATATATAATATATTTCACTTGTATTTTAACACATATATCAATTATTCTATGCATGTAAAATTCATACTTCGTTTATATAGCTTACACTACGCATGTACATGAGGTATACAACACGTATGTAATTTATATTTCGCTAATATAATTTATACACGACATTTTCCATTCAAATTCATTTAATTTAGATTTCTCACTTTGGTTTTCGGAGTGCTAAAAATCGTAGATGACTCAAAAAAATCCGCGGCTTCTTCTATTGGGTAGAGAGTTTCCTTGCGGTCCCGATGTTTCCTGTTTCATCGAATTTCGTCAACACACCAAAAAGATATGATTTTTCAAATTGTAAACATAAAAAAAACTCACCTTGCACGAAGGTTCAAAACTAGGTTTACGGTTTTCGCGAAAATCGAGGGACGAGGGGATGATCGGCGGGTTGGACGTGGAAGAGGGAAGAGAGGGCTTCTTGTCGGTGGTGGTTTGGTGGCGTTCGGTGGCCAGGATCGTCGGCGGCGGCGCTGGGAAGGTCGGGGCTTTGGAGCCTCAATTCAGGCGGAGGAGGGGTTGGTCGGCGTCGAACTGGGGTCGGATCTGACGGGGAGGCGAAGGTGGTTCGAGCGGCGGTGGTGGCAGAGGCTGGAAGCGGCGGCGATCGGGCCTGGAAGGGGGGAAGCGGGTTTCGCTGTTGGTTTAGGGTTTTTTTTTTAAAAAAAATAATGAATGGAGAATTCTGATTGGCCGAGGACTTTATTAAATTTTTAAATAGTGTTTTCTCCAACGAACTCCTTTTCAAACCCAACGACTATCGCCCCTAGCTAAATACCCCCATTCCGGACACAATGGGATATGTTTCGTAGGCCAATTCCACTGTTACAGTCAGTTATTTTTCAAATTAAAGTATAAAACATTTAATTTTTAACTTTGAACGTACATTTCAATTTGCCAGGGCCACAAACTGATTTGAAAAATTCCAGAAAAATAAATCTAGCTATGTTTTGACGCTACGGTCCCAACAAAACTAGTTTCGTCGAATTCTGAGATCGTTTGAAAAATGGCCATTTTCTGGTCGATCCAATTTAACAAAAATTGACCAAATGCATTTTCTTTCGCCACGCTCACATACAAGCTTAAAAAATTATGAAATTTGAAACCTAGCAATAGTTTGACATCCCGGACCCAACAAAAGTGGTTTCGTCAAATTCCGAGGTCGTATGCAAAATATCAATTTTCCAGGGCTATATATTCTATATAGCGGCCATTCTGAAAATTCATTCGGCCATAACTTTTGATTCCCGTTATGAAACTTCGATTTTTCAGATTCGTTAGAAAGGTATTGACTAACAGATTTAGATATTTTTGGTTTCGCTAAAATCCGTTATATTTTCCACCCTGCACGGTCAGTCAAAGTTTGAATTCAAAATTTCAAACTGACGCACTATTTCTTATTCACTCTTTTATTACAATATTCAATTTCAATTGTTCAAATTCCTTTGAAATCACCAATTTAAAAATTTTAAATTGGCTCGTATTTTCCGGGTTATTACATATATAATCAGTAGCATTCTACAAATACACTAGAAAGGAATAAAATGTCAGACACGCAATCCATTTGTAACAACCCAGAATTTTGGGGCCAATTTAAAATTTTTATTTTAAATAATTTTGCTAAGAAATCGAGTCAGAAAATAAAAGTATTCTATTTTTATTAAATTATTTTATTAATAATGGCTGGAATATTAAGTTTATTATTTTTGTTGCATTAAAATTTTATAAAACAAAATATATATTTATGTTGAATGTGAACGGACAAAATAAAACTCATTAATTTAGTCGCATTAGAATTTCAAATGTACCATATTTATTTGCATTAAAAAGTTGCAATGAAATGTATCGTTTTTATCGCATTAAAAAGTTGCATTTAAATGTATCATTACATTGAAAAGATTGAAAGAAAAGTATGATTTGTTTATAGTAAAAGGGACAATGATTATATTAAATAACTTACATAAGGGGGGTTAAATTAATAGAATTACACATTTTGGGAAATTGTAAGATGTTAAATAAATGGGAATAGAATAAATATAGAATTTAATTTAATTATTGAATTAAAAATGGTATTAAAACATAATTTATGATTCATTAATTTATGACTCCAAAATTTATTTTGATAAACAATAACTGACATTGAGATGAACTGTGATTGATGATAATGGAAATTATTAAATTGTTTGTACATTTGGACTATCTAACTTTGAACTATTGTTGACAAAAAAAAAAATTAGCAGTTGAACCTTGTCTTTATTTTAAAGATTCAATATAGGAATTAATACGATAATTGGAAATAAAATTATGAATGTTTCTAGTTTAATTTAGTATAGAAAGAATAGTAACAAAACAGTGTGTCAACGATATAATGTACGTTTAATTTCCACAGTTAATGGAAATTAATGTTAACATTTATTTTATAAAAAAAACATAAGACATATGTATAGAAATTAATTAAAGAAATGCATGACTAAAAAATAATATATATATATACATATAATGACAAAAACGATTGAAGAATTAATGGTAATCAATGTACATTACAATTACAATTAACATATGTTACAACAGTAATCAATGTGTGTTAATGGGTAATTGAGGTATGATACAAATATGATTAATGAGATGATTATATATATATATATATATATATATATATATATATATATATATATATATATATCTGAAGCTTGAATCTTTAAATAATTCATTTATTTGCATTTATTTCCTTTCTCTTTCATTCCATTTATTTCCTTCCATTTATTCCTTTTTCTTTCTAACTATTAATTTCTTTTCTATCATTTATTTATTTTTCTTTCCCTAAACTTACTACCTACGTTCTCTCCACTTTATTTCTTATTAATAGAACATCCGTTTCTTTCCTCTAATGTATTAATTTCTTTTCCCACTTCTACCTCATGCACTTCTCCATTCCCATTTGTGAAAAATGAGCTGCCTCTTTTTTTTTCTTCCTCTCCAAGCCATGGCCGCCATTCTCTTCTTTCTTCCTCCATCAAAAGAAAAAAAAAAGAAAGAAAATAAGTTTCATTCTATTGTGATGATTTTGGAACGGTGACAAGTTCTACCTCTCTTTGATTTATCTATCCAAAGGCCTAGGTGAGTTTTCTAAGTTTAAATTTAATTAATTATTTAATTAAATCTGAAAATAATCTGAAATTATTGTATGAATGATGATGTCGAATTGTGTTGTTATTCTATTTAATTTATTGATGTTCATATGAAAAGTTCTGTGTGTATGTTGATTTGGTTGTGTATGACACTATGTTGAATTATCATTGAATTGTATTGGAAATTGGGTGTTGACATAACTTGAAAAATCGTTGGACTATGATGATGATGGATTTGATTTTATAAATAAAAGATGACAAATATATTTGTAAAAGTTGAAATATCATTTTATGATAAAGGTATTTTTGTTTATTTTAAAAATAGAGATTTGTTTAATTTATTTTTGGTTGAACAAAAATGAAATTTTTTTGTTTAATAGAAATAATGAAATCTTTTGTTTTATTATAAAAGAATCAAACTTTTATTTTGTAAAGCAAAGATTAATTTTTTTTTTTAAAGAATTCATGTTTGTTTTAATTATAAAAGATTTAATCTTTGGTTTTAATAATAAAGACTCAACTTTTGCTTTTATTATTAAAAGGTAACTCTTTTGATTTGTAAATAAAAATCCAATTTTTATTTTGTTTTGATGACAATAGAGAACCAAATTTTTGTTTTGCTTTGTTGAAAATGTTGAATCAACTTTATTTGTTTTATTTGAAACAAGGTTGGAACATTTTATTTGTTTATTGAGATAAAAGATACAACCTTTCTTTTATTTTGTTTTTAAAGAAATAAAATGAATCTTTTTATCTTAGTTGGTTAAAATAGAATAAATCTTTATGGTGAGTTATTGAAAACTTACATTTCTATTTAAAGGATTAGAAATAGAAAACATTTATTTCAATGTAAAAGAAATAAAGACATTTTCATTTATTTCAAATTAAACCAAAAGTTTACATTTGTCAATGTAAAGATTAAATAGTTAAGATTTACTTCTGTCAATGTAAAGATAAAGAGAAATTAAGATTTACATTTTTCAATGTAAAATAAAGAGAAATTAAGATTTACATTTTTCAAAGTGAGATAAAATGAAACAAAGAATTACATTTTTTTTTTTTTTTTGTAAATAAATCAGGTAAAGAATTTACATTTTCAATGTAAAGCATAGTAAAGAGAAGAATTTACATTTTTGTTCAATGTAAATGAAGAAACATTATTTCCTAATCGATCGTAAAAGAAAATAATAAAAGCAATATCATTTTCTAATGTAAAAGAAAATAAAAGTTAAAATACATTTTTATGTAGTAAAAATGCAATAAAAGTCAACATACATTTTTATGTGTTAAAAATGTAATAAAAGTTAAAAGTACAATTTTGTTATCTAAATGTAAGTAAAGTTAAATATACATTATTAAAATGTAATTTTCGCTGCATTAGAACTTGCGGACAAAAACATACTTTTTAAAATGTATACGAAGTTAAACCATAATTTTTGTCGCATTAGAACTTGCGGACAAAAATATACTTTGTATAAATTTATATACATGGTTAAACATCATTTTTGTCGCATTAGGGTTGGAAAATATTGTAAGTATATTTATTTACATTTAGGTGAATAAAGCAAAATGTAGAAAAGTATAATTTATTTACACATAGGGTAAATAAATGATTAAATTAAAAGTCGAATTTTTAATTGACAATTTATATTTGAAATCGCCAAGTATTTATATTTACATATAAATATAAATTATAAATTAAACAAAACGCGCGCGGTAGTTCGCGTATCGATGATCGTTACTTTAAACGGTTATACCGAGAGATCCGACCGTCGGATTTTCCCAAAACTGGAACCGTTAGGACCGCTTTGGGAAGATCTTTCCAATGACATAAATTTCGCCAAAATCCAACGGTTAGATTTCAAGATATGTTTAAATCAAAATTTGGTTAAAAATAGCGCCAGGGTCGCCCATCGACCCGAAGCGTCGTTAAATTAATTTAGGCTATTTTTATATAAATAAAAATAGCGATAGATCGTTATCAAATATCAATAACGATATGAAATGTTTTCAGATTATATATATATATATATATATATATATATATGCGAGAATCATTTGAAAAGACCGAGTTCAATCTCATTTCAAATGATTACACGACGTTCTAAATCTAAGAGTTGAAGACGGCGATTGAAGACCGACGATCTTCACATCGAATGGGTAACTAGTGTTGAGGTCCTTGATTGATTTGCTCCCAAGATGGGGCTAAGATGGTAGTTATCCGGACGTAGTGTTGATTTGTACGGATTTGGCTTTCGTCCAGACCCAGGGCATAAGTTTATAAATGGAATGTATGTCTGACGTTGTAGCCCCTTATACTACATTCGTTGATCTCTCTTAATATATATCTGTTTGGTGGTTAACACCCTTCTCTGAGACGTACGAGCTTAGAGGTTATATATTGGTAGAAATCAATGGTATAGTATGGACTGACAATGTGGCATGCTAAGATGCATTGATCAAGGCTTTTGTTGAAAAGCAGGCCTTGTGGTTGATGATCAAAGCACGGCCTGTTTAGGCGTAGCTTTGTGTATAGCGTGACTTCGCGAGCCTCACACCCCGGTATGAGTCAAAAACGGGATATGGACTGCAGGGAGTGCACACGTTTCTTTCTAGCTAGAGTGGTGTCAGTGACCTACCAGCCCTGACATTTTACTTATGTGGATGATGGATTTTGAGTCGCCTCGTTATTTTTATAGGCCGTTGGTGGTCATACTATAGGTCCAAAGGGACCGGGAATCGTGTGTTCAGGCATAACTAATCCACTGCCCATAGGCGGGGACCGGCCCTGAAGATCCAAGGGTTCACTGCGGGGGATCCTGAGGCATTTGCTAGAGTGTCTCGAATCGGAGAGGAGCTTGCCCCTAGCCTCGACTCATGATGGAATCCAAATTTCCAATACGACCTTGCGGTTTTGATTGTAGAACTAGTATTGGCGACATGCTATATGGTAACCATGCCGTCTAGGATTGATACTTATGATTCAAATCTTTTTATTAAAACATATATACACTAATAATAATATCAAATCCGTTTTATACGTATTTAGCATCTTTTGACCATTATAAGGTAAAACCCTATCCTCTGGTGTGCGTTGCATTGTGTGATGGGACCTGGGTCTTATAATGGTTTCATTTTTCCAAAAAGACATTGCGTTATTTCTCGATTTACTTTGGTTTATGCACTGGCAATCCATAGGAGTAAACCCGTTCCGCGAAAGTGGCGTGGTCCTTGGATTTGTCTCATTAGTTATATTAGTTTAGAATTCTCACACCAGTCCCACGACTGACCCGTTGTTTGTTTCCACCTTTTGCAAACTCGGGTGCCCTCTTTTCCACACGGGCAGTCGAGTAGCTTTTTGCAGATTTGTATCTCTTTAGCAGGATCCTGGATCGAAGCCTAAAGCTATGTCCAGAGCATAGGAAGTCTTCCGCTGTATTAAAGTTTATCTTCTTCCGCTGCAATGTATTTAATTCATGTATTTAATCTATTGTATTTTGTTTCCGCTGTATTTAATTACATGTACTCTGATATTCTGTACTCTGATGTAACATTATTGTAATGTTTATATAAGTCTGCTGTTATTGTTCTAATGTATTGTATTCCCAAAGTTAACGTATGCGAGTTTTGAACGATCTTGGTCGATTTTACGATCGATTAAGGTCGGGCAAAATCCGTGTCGTTATAGTTGGTATCAGAGCTCTGGTTAACTCAAATCTTTGGGGTACAACTCGTTAGAACTGAACAAAGACTCATCAGAGATTGGATTAGTAAAATCCAATAAGAATACTCATTAGAGATAGGACCAGCAGTGTCCTAGAATGAGAAAACTCGTTAGAGATGGGGTTAGCAATACCCTAGAATGAGTTAAGAGTAACAAGTTTATAATTAGCGTATTTTTGATTATATAATCTATTTTTGGAAATATGATTTTTATATATATAAGAGTATATATATTTGATAAGTTAGCTAACAAATAAAATTAATAAAAGAAAATTAAAATTTAGTTAGTAAATTAAACAACTTTTACCTTAGTGCCTTTTCGAGGACGAAAAGATTTTAAGTGGGGGCGACTGTAACAACCCGGAATTTTGGGGCCAATTTAAAATTTTTATTTTAAATAATTTTGCTAAGAAATCGAGTCAGAAAATAAAAGTATTCTATTTTTATTAAATTATTTTATTAATAATGGCTGGAATATTAAGTTTATTATTTTTGTTGCATTAAAATTTTATAAAACAAAATATATATTTTTGTTGAATGTGAACGGACAAAATAAAACTCATTAATTTAGTCGCATTAGAATTTCAAATGTACCATATTTATTTGCATTAAAAAGTTGCAATGAAATGTATCGTTTTTATCGCATTAAAAAGTTGCATTTAAATGTATCATTACATTGAAAAGATTGAAAGAAAAGTATGATTTGTTTATAGTAAAAGGGACAATGATTATATTAAATAACTTACATAAGGGGGGTTAAATTAATAGAATTACACATTTTGGGAAATTGTAAGATGTTAAATAAATGGGAATAGAATAAATATAGAATTTAATTTAATTATTAAATTAAAAATGGTATTAAAACATAATTTATGATTCATTAATTTATGACTCCAAAATTTATTTTGATAAACAATAACTGACATTGAGATGAACTGTGATTGATGATAATGGAAATTATTAAATTGTTTGTACATTTGGACTATCTAACTTTGAACTATTGTTGACAAAAAAAAAATTAGCAGTTGAACCTTGTCTTTATTTTAAAGATTCAATATAGGAATTAATACGATAATTGGAAATAAAATTATGAATGTTTCTAGTTCAATTTAGTATAGAAAGAATAGTAACAAAACAGTGTGTCAACGATATAATGTACGTTTAATTTCCACAGTTAATGGAAATTAATGTTAACATTTATTTTATAAAAAAAAACATAAGACATATGTATAGAAATTAATTAAAGAAATGCATGACTAAAAAAAAAATATATATATACATATAATGACAAAAACGATTGAAGAATTAATGGTAATCAATGTACATTACAATTACAATTAACATATGTTACAACAGTAATCAATGTGTGTTAATGGGTAATTGAGGTATAATACAAATATGATTAATGAGGTGATTATATATATATATATATATATATATATATATATATATATATATATATATATCTGAAGCTTGAATCTTTAAATAATTCATTTATTTGCATTTATTTCCTTTCTCTTTCATTCCATTTATTTCCTTCCATTTATTCCTTTTTCTTTCTAACTATTAATTTCTTTTCTATCATTTATTTATTTTTCTTTCCCTAAACTTACTACCTACGTTCTCTCCACTTTATTTCTTATTAATAGAACATCCGTTTCTTTCCTCTAATGTATTAATTTCTTTTCCCACTTCTACCTCATGCACTTCTCCATTCCCATTTGTGAAAAATGAGCTGCCTCTTTTTTTTCTTCCTCTCCAAGCCATGGCCGCCATTCTCTTCTTTCTTCCTCCATCAAAAGAAAAAAAAAGAAAAAAAAATAAGTTTCATTCTATTGTGATGATTTTGGAACGGTGACAAGTTCTACCTCTCTTTGATTTATCTATCCAAAGGCCTAGGTGAGTTTTCTAAGTTTAAATTTAATTAATTATTTAATTAAATCTGAAAATAATCTGAAATTATTGTATGAATGATGATGTCGAATTGTGTTGTTATTCTATTTAATTTATTGATGTTCATATGAAAAGTTCTGTGTGTATGTTGATTTGGTTGTGTATGACACTATGTTGAATTATCATTGAATTGTATTGGAAATTGGGTGTTGACATAACTTGAAAAATCGTTGGACTATGATGATGATGGATTTGATTTTATAAATAAAAGATGACAAATTTATTTGTAAAAGTTGAAATATCATTTTATGATAAAGGTATTTTTGTTTATTTTAAAAATAGAGATTTGTTTAATTTATTTTTGGTTGAACAAACATGAAATTTTTTTGTTTAATAAAAATAATGAAATCTTTTGTTTTATTATAAAAGAATCAAACTTTTATTTTATAAAGCAAAGATTAATTTTTTTTTTAAAGAATTCATGTTTGTTTTAATTATAAAAGATTTAATCTTTGGTTTTAATAATAAAGACTCAACTTTTGCTTTTATTATTAAAAGGTAACTCTTTTGATTTGTAAATAAAAATCCAATTTTTATTTTGTTTTGATGACAATAGAGAACCAAATTTTTGTTTTGCTTTGTTGAAAATGTTGAATCAACTTTATTTGTTTTATTTGAAACAAGGTTGGAACATTTTATTTGTTTATTGAGATAAAAGATACAACCTTTCTTTTATTTTGTTTTTAAAGAAATAAAATGAATCTTTTTATCTTAGTTGGTTAAAATAGAATAAATCTTTATGGTGAGTTATTGAAAACTTACATTTCTATTTAAAGGATTAGAAATAGAAAACATTTATTTCAATGTAAAAGAAATAAAGACATTTTCATTTATTTCAAATTAAACCAAAAGTTTACATTTGTCAATGTAAAGATTAAATAGTTAAGATTTACTTCTGTCAATGTAAAGATAAAGAGAAATTAAGATTTACATTTTTCAATGTAAAATAAAGAGAAATTAAGATTTACATTTTTCAAAGTGAGATAAAATGAAACAAAGAATTACATTTTTTTTTTTTTTTTGTAAATAAATCAGGTAAAGAATTTACATTTTCAATGTAAAGCATAGTAAAGAGAAGAATTTACATTTTTGTTCAATGTAAATGAAGAAACATTATTTCCTAATCGATCGTAAAAGAAAATAATAAAAGCAATATCATTTTCTAATGTAAAAGAAAATAAAAGTTAAAATACATTTTTATGTAGTAAAAATGCAATAAAAGTCAACATACATTTTTATGTGTTAAAAATGTAATAAAAGTTAAAAGTACAATTTTGTTATCTAAATGTAAGTAAAGTTAAATATACATTATTAAAATGTAATTTTCGCTGCATTAGAACTTGCGGACAAAAACATACTTTTTAAAATGTATACGAAGTTAAACCATAATTTTTGTCGCATTAGAACTTGCGGACAAAAATATACTTTGTATAAATTTATATACATGGTTAAACATCATTTTTGTCGCATTAGGGTTGGAAAATATTGTAAGTATATTTATTTACATTTAGGTGAATAAAGCAAAATGTAGAAAAGTATAATTTATTTACACATAGGGTAAATAAATGATTAAATTAAAAGTCGAATTTTTAATTGACAATTTATATTTGAAATCGCCAAGTATTTATATTTACATATAAATATAAATTATAAATTAAACAAAACGCGCGCGGTAGTTCGCGTATCGATGATCGTTACTTTAAACGGTTATACCGAGAGATCCGACCGTCGGATTTTCCCAAAACTGGAACCGTTAGGACCGCTTTGGGAAGATCTTTCCAATGACATAAATTTCGCCAAAATCCAACGGTTAGATTTCAAGATATGTTTAAATCAAAATTTGGTTAAAAATAGCGCCAGGGTCGCCCATCGACCCGAAGCGTCGTTAAATTAATTTAGGCTATTTTTATATAAATAAAAATAGCGATAGATCGTTATCAAATATCAATAACGATATGAAATGTTTTCAAATTATATATATATATATATATATGCGAGAATCATTTGAAAAGACCGAGTTCAATCTCATTTCAAATGATTACACGACGTTCTAAATCTAAGAGTTGAAGACGGCGATTGAAGACCGGCGATCTTCACATCGAATGGGTAACTAGTGTTGAGGTCCTTGATTGATTTGCTCCCAAGATGGGGCTAAGATGGTAGTTATCCGGACGTAGTGTTGATTTGTATGGATTTGGCTTTCGTCCAGACCCAGGGCATAAGTTTATAAATGGAATGTATGTCTGGCGTTGTAGCCCCTTATACTACATTCGTTGATCTCTCTTAATATATATCTGTTTGGTGGTTAACACCCTTCTCTGAGACGTACGAGCTTAGAGGTTATATATTGGTAGAAATCAATGGTATAGTATGGACTGACAATGTGGCATGCTAAGATGCATTGATCAAGGATTTTGTTGAAAAGCAGGCCTTGTGGTTGATGATCAAAGCACGGCCTATTTAGGCGTAGCTTTGTGTATAGCGTGACTTCGCGAGCCTCACACCCCGGTATGAGTCAAAAACGGGATATGGACTGCAGGGAGTGCACACGTTTCTTTCTAGCTAGAGTGGTGTCAGTGACCTACCAGCCCTGACATTTTACTTATGTGGATGATGGATTTTGAGGCGCCTCGTTATTTTTATAGGCCGTTGGTGGTCATACTATAGGTCCAAAGGGACCGGGAATCGTGTGTTCAGGCATAACTAATCCACTGCCCATAGGCGGGGACCGGCCCTGAAGATCCAAGGGTTCACTGCGGGGGATCCTGAGGCATTTGCTAGAGTGTCTCGAATCGGAGAGGAGCTTGCCCCTAGCCTCGACTCATGATGGAATCCAAATTTCCAATACGACCTTGCGGTTTTGATTGTAGAACTAGTATTGGCGACATGCTATATGGTAACCATGCCGTCTAGGATTGATACTTATGATTCAAATCTTTTTATTAAAACATATATACACTAATAATAATATCAAATCCGTTTTATACGTATTTAGCATCTTTTGACCATTATAAGGTAAAACCCTATCCTCTGGTGTGCGTTGCATTGTGTGATGGGACCTGGGTCTTATAATGGTTTCATTTTTCCAAAAAGACATTGCGTTATTTCTCGATTTACTTTGGTTTATGCACTGGCAATCCATAGGAGTAAACCCGTTCCGCGAAAGTGGCGTGGTCCTTGGATTTGTCTTATTAGTTATATTAGTTTAGAATTCTCACACCAGTCCCACGACTGACCCGTTGTTTGTTTCCACCTTTTGCAAACTCGGGTGCCCTCTTTTCCACACGGGCAGTCGAGTAGCTTTTAGCAGATTTGTATCTCTTTAGCAGGATCCTGGATCGAAGCCTAAAGCTGTGTCCAGAGCATAGGAAGTCTTCCGCTGTATTAAAGTTTATCTTCTTCCGCTGCAATGTATTTAATTCATGTATTTAATCTATTGTATTTTGTTTCCGCTGTATTTAATTACATGTACTCTGATATTCTGTACTCTGATGTAACATTATTGTAATGTTTATATAAGTCTGCTGTTATTGTTCTAATGTATTGTATTCCCAAAGTTAACGTATGCGAGTTTTGAACGATCTTGGTCGATTTTACGATCGATTAAGGTCGGGCAAAATCCGTGTCGTTACACCATTTATAAGTTCGCTCTGGGTCTGAGCGAAACAACGTGTCCGTCGATCTCCAAATGCGTTTGGACGATCATTACTAAACACCTTGCTTTGGAAGGCCAATCCCAATTCAAAATACCGGTCATCATCATCCCAACGATGTGAAAACCTTCGGTCTTCAATCACCGTCTTCATCTTCGGCTCTTGATCGTCGTGATGATTATTCAGAATGGGTTAAACCCGGTCTTTCTGAATAACTCGCGTATTTTGGGATTAAAAACAAATATTGGAAAATCACACATTTCGTCACATTCCAACTTAGAATGTTCTTTTAATAAGATATTCACTTAAAAAGATTCTCATTAATTTTATCAAAGATAAAATTCTGAAAATAAAATCTATAAATCCATTTCCAAAAATATGAAATTCCACAGAAATCAAATCAATACATAATCGATATAGATTGCTGTATCAGACTAATAATATAAATGGAATAAAGGCAAAGCCTCTTAAATTCCACATATAATATCGGTCTTCTTTTACAGAAGCCCATTTCGATTATTACCAACCGAATTTCCACTTAATTTCAATTTAATATATTAAATTGAAAAACTTGATTTTTAGAAAATGCCCCTTTTTAAATCTATAAAATAGATTTATAAATTCCAAATAATAATTTTAATGTAAATTGGATTAAAGGACAAATGTCGTTTAAAAACATCGTCCACGATAAATCCACTTCATATCTTAGTTTATTTATAATCACAAAAAAATATAATTGCAAATGCTAGTAATCTTTTAAAAACATATTTTAAAATAATCATAAAAATATTCTTCATATAAAGACTCTAAATGAAAGGTATGCTTTATATTACGAATTCTTTCTTTTACAAATATTATTTGTTTTAACATATAGTTGATTAAAAAATATATTATGAAAACATATGCACTTTATATAAAAAGGATTTCCAATGTAAAAATATCATTATTTAAAAGAACACCTGAATCGAAATGCGACTCAAACATTTGCCATATAATTTGGATTATATGGATTTCACAAACATCATATATATGATAATAACAGTATAATCATCAAGTCATTCATTACATCCAAAGTGTAATTTCCATTGTGTAAGCGTTAAAATTAAATAATAACGATCATCGCAGCCTGTCGATCTAACGATCAACATACAACTAAAAATTGGGATTAGTGTATATAAATTTTCTTCCCAACACCCGTGTGGGGTTTTCAACCAACAAATAAATAATAAGCTAATTTGTGCACTTGGGTGATGTGTGAAAAATTATCGTCCCAATCACATACACAAGTCGGGTAACTTGTGAATGGAAGTGTAATACACAATACATATAATGATGAAAAGAAAATATCTCTATTGCAATGAATGAATAAGCATAATACTTCGTTCTATTAACAATTTCTATTTTTCTAGTTTAAACACAAATAAGATGGTTATTTTGTTTTGACAATTCTAATGAGACAAGAATGATAAATATTTTGATCTAACTAACCTATCTTGAAAAGTATATATCTTGCCAAACATAAGATATATATATATATATATATATATGTAAATTGCTTTAACTAATCCATTTGAAAAAAATGAATATTTTTGACAAAATGTCTATTTGGTTTAACTAATATAAATTGACTAATATGAATAATTGTTTTCAGCAAATGTAACTTGATAAAAGTAAATATTTTGTTATTAACTAGTATAAGTTGACAAAAGTGTTTATTTCATTTTAACTAAACCAAGTTTGACAAAGATGTTTATTTCATTTTTATGTTTGCAAATAAAAATGTAACTTTTATTTTAGATGTTATATTGCATTGTGGAATGCAAATAAAAGAACAAACTTGATTTTCAAAGTATATTTACATTTGTGAAAGTAAAAGAGCAAATTTTATTTTCAATATATATAGATTTGTGAATGCAAATAAAAGAAATAATTTTATTTTCAATGTATATTTGCATTGCAGAATGCAAATAAAAGAACAAATTTTATTTTAGAATATATTTGCATTTGTGAATGCAAATAAAAGGGCAAACTCTATTTTCAGAATATATTTGCATTAGGGAATGCAGATAAAAGAACAATTTATATTTTAATGTATATTTGCATTAGAGAATGCAAACAAAAGAATCAACTTTAATTTCCATGTATATTTACATTAGTGATTCCAAATAAAAGAACAATTTTTCCTTTCAAAATATATTTGCCTTAATGAGTGCAAAAAGAACTAATTTCATTTTCAATGTATTTTTACATTGTTGAATGTAAATAAAAGAATAAAATTTTGGTTTCAACATATATTTGTATTGGTGAATGCAAATAAAAGGGTAGATTTTATTTTCAATGCATGTTTGCATTAGTTAATGCAAATAAAAGAGTGAACTCAAAATTTCAGTTCTAGGATAACATAAAAGAAGGGTATTTCATTGTTTTACACTTTTCTATGTGTTCTAATAACAAATAAAAGAATCCTTTTATTTGTTTATACTTTTCTATACATTCTGATAACATATAAAAGAATATTTTATGTGTAAATATTTTTCTATGTATTCTAATGTGAAATAAAAGTGAATTTTATTTGTATAATAAATCCTAATTTTTAAATGACAAATAAAAAAGTATATTTTATTCGTCTAATAAATTCTGAGTTTCAAATGACAAATAAAAAGTGAATTTTATTTGTGCAACAAATTCTAAGTACATATTTGTGTTGTAGCATGCATATAAAAAGATGGACTTTATTTCTATGTCATATTTGTATGGAAAAATACAAATAAAAAGATGAACTTAATTTCTATGTTATATTTGTATGGAAAAATACAAATAAAAGATGAACTTAATTTCTATGTTATATTTGTATTGAAAAATACAAATAAAAAGATAATTCATTTTCTAAGTTATATTTGTGTTGAAAGTCACAAATAAAAAGATACTTCATTTGCTAAGTGTATATTTGTGTTAAGGGACAAAAATTAAAAAGACATTCATTATTCTATATGTATTTGTGTTAAGAATACAAATGAAAAGATGATTCATTTTTGTGAGCTTATTTCTATGAAATATTTGCATTGTAAAATGCAAATAAATAAATAATTCATATTCTAAGTTTTATTTGTGTCGGTAAACACAAATAAAAAGATGATTCTTTTACCGAGTTATATTTGTGTTGAAAAACCCAAATAAAAATAATAATTCATTTCTATGTATATATTTATGCTGAAAAACACAAATAAAAGAATGGTTCTCTTTCTATGTTATTATTTGTGACGAAAAACACAAATAAAAGAATGGTTTTCTTTTTCTCAAATAAAATGTAAACACTTATGTGTTTTTCTCAAATATTACTTTTAATTTACAAATACAATGTAAACAAAGTTTTGTTTTATAAATATGTTTTTAATATCAACAATAAATTTTATTATTTTATAACGATTCTAATTCTATAATATCCTATGTATAAGGTGATAGTAAAAAGAATTTTTTTACTGTAATTCACAAATTTGTTCTTAATGTAAACAAATAAAAGTAAGATTTTATTTGTTAACCAATTTCTATCGAAATGAAAATATGTTCTATTCGTTGTTCATATTCTATTGTAAATAAACAAATAAAAGAATATTTTATTTGTCATTCAAATCTTATTGCAAAGTAAACAAATAAAACCAAAGTTTTATTTGTTGTTCATTTTCTGTTGCAAAGTAAACCCATAAATAAAAGTAAAGTTTTTTATTGTCGATCAACTTCTAGTGTTCATCTCAGAATAATAATTTTTTTTTTAAAAAAATAAACTAGAATAAACAGATCTGAATAAAATATAATCTAAATCTAAATCTAGATTTATTTTCTAATCGCAAATAAAATCAAACCATATATTAAATTCAACGCGGATCTAGCATATCATGAACAACAAAACAAACTACGAACAACAATCAACCATTCATCAATCACAGAACATTTCAAATCTGAATTACATCACAATACAAATATTTTTAACGCAAGAAAAATAATTTTTAATTAATTAAATAATAAAATTCAGAATTCTAACATTGATATGTCTGAAAATTCGACTGTCTCAGAATCATCTCTGGTCTGCGCCATCGCGAAGATCTCGGAAAGACGAGTCCAATGCAACTTACGGTTCGTCAATCGGATCTCGTATGAGAGAGATATTGATTTTTAAAGATCGGATAAATTAAATATTAAATAAATAAAATAATATTATAATATTACTCTTCTTCCTCGTCGCTACTGTCACGGCCGAACCCAAATTCGTTCCTCCAACCTTCTGCGCGCGCCCCCCTATGGCCCACCGTCGACCAATCAGAGACCACCACTCCGAAGCCCCGCCTGCAAGCCACCACCGCCCCCAATAGGTCCGAACTCGGCCTCCTCCTACTCTCGAAAATCGAACCCGAACGCGCCCACTTCCTCGCCAGAATTCGCGAAATCCGTTCACCAAAACCCGATCTTAACCGTATAGATTCGAAGCTCTCTGAATTCTCTTCGATTTGTACAATTTGCCAATTTTCGTCGAACGGATTGAGAGAAATTAGTGTTTTAATTTCGGATGTTTCTGGCCTTCGAAAGCCATAGGCGGCGGCTGAAAGAATTAGGGTTAGAGTTTGAATTTTCGGATTTTTTATTACTTTATTATTAAAAATGTGTTATAAAGGTGAAAATGCGGGCTGTCTCCGAATTGGGCTTGCTTACTGTCGATCTTAATGTTTTGAGGCCTTCTGAACGCAATGGGATGGGTCTCGGGGTCCAATTCCGAAATCTGTAGAATATTTATTTAAAATTACATTAAAAATTAATTAATTAAATATTGACCGTACATTTAAATATGCCGGGGCCACATATGACCTCAGAAAATTCTAAAAAAAATATTTTTAGCTTTCTTATGACGATACGAATCCAACAAAATTATTTTCATTGGATTCTGAGACTGTTTGAAAAATGGCTATTTTTAAGGCGTTTAAATTTAACTGAAATAGTCAAAACACATTTTCTTTCGCCACGCTCACATATTAATTCGAAAAATTCTGAAAATTGAAACCTAGCAATAATTTGACATTCCGGTTCCAAAAAAAGGGGTTTCGTCGAAAACAGAGGTTGTTTGAAAAATGACTATTTTCAAGGCCAATATATTTAATATTAAAAATACATTTTTAAACAAATAAATTCCGAAACTCAAAATATATAAGTGTTTACTATTTTTAAATGCAGAAACATCATTCTAGACTCAATGGAAGTGGTTTCGAGTCGAAATTCCATCATATGTGAAAAGTAGCCTTTCGGGCCATATATTATATATATATAAATTCTACAGCGGCCTTTCTAAAAATTGAATTGGCCATAACTTTTGATTTCTGCTATGAAATTTCAATTTTTCAGATTCGTTAGAAAGATATGGTTAAACAGATTTAAATATTTCTAGTTTCACTCAATTCTGATTTATTTTGAATCCTGTACATCCAATTAAAGTTTAAAATCAAATTTTAAAACTACCGCGCCATTTCTAACTCCATTTATATTTATGTTAAATTTATTCGTTTTAACTTCGATAAAAATTAAATTCTAGCCATTATTATTATAATGACCCGCATTTTCTGCGATATATAATTAATTTATTTAATTATATAATTGGTGATTTAGAGAAGTTAATGATCGTTTAATTAAATAATATTTAATATTTAATAAATAATTATAATATAATAATATATTATAATGTCAAAATAGTCGGAAATAGTGAAATTCACAATATCGTGTGAATTGAATAGCATACGAGATTTGGTGGAGTTTCGATTCGAAATATAATAACGATTATATTGAATTAACGACCGTTCGAACGTAGAATTATAATATAATTATAATAGAGCTCGAAATGGCGCGGTAGTTCGCTATTTGGCGATTTGAACTTCAACTGAATATACAGAAGCCGTTTTAAGTCGGATTTCTGTGAAACAAGAAACGCACGGAGCTGGTGAAGTATATTTTTCTAGTGGAAGAGAAAAATCAGGATTTCGTCGTGTAGATTTTGAGTTACGTCGAAATCAAATTTCAGAAAAAGTCGCTATAGAATCGTTTATCGACCGTATCGGTTTATTCGATATAACTGGAGATCGGGTTTGAATTTAGACAGGGTTCTTTTAGGAAGTAGTGATAATTTAATTTTTAGAATTTTATGGTAATTTTTAATTAATTAAATAAGCAACTTTTTATTTGAAGTATTTCGCACCCTGAAATCAACATTTTGAAGTTTCAAAATATGAGTCCACCTACCGATATTATTATATTTTTGAAATCGTAAAATGGAACTCATCTCAACGGTGTATCTATCTCAGTCCGCAACGTTCGTATATGGATATAATTTTATTTAACGGAGTATGTTAAAAGTTTAAAACTAAAGCAAAATATCTCTCAACAAATATCTAGATATTTTTGACACTATAAATACCAATACCATTCCCTTTGCTAAACCTAAATTTCATTTGCCTGCGCCGTCGTTTTGGCTCTCAGCAAAAACAAAGGATTCGATCCTCAAATAAAATCAAAAGAGTTACGCCTTCCTCCTAGTTTGTTTCATTCCCTTCGGTACAGGGTGTTTTTATGGGTCTCGAGCTCATTTTAGCATCACTGGAAACGCACGCTTGAGCTGGGGTTGGGCCATACCGTGGCAGCGTGATGTCAAAGGGACAGTCGACGATGTGAGCGGGTGTGTGGTGGCGTCAGAGTTGACGTACGGTGACTGAGATGATGGGAAACAGGGGGTCAACGCGAGGTCAAAGGGGTATTGGGTACTGGAAATGGCGGATGGGGTGTACAAGGAAGGAGAACGCGAGTTGTATTTTTGGGTTTGTGGTCGAAGACCGAACCTGCTGGCGAAAGGAGTATGGTTGTTTTCGGTGGTGTTTGAAGTCGCCAGTCCTCCTGTAGACGACGGAAAGTGCCATCGACGCACTGCGATGAAGGAAGTCGAGTTGGGGTTTCTTGGTATGAGGATGGAGCTTGTCGGAAGAGGAGCGCGATGGTGGTGGTTGCGCCGGAGGTCGGTGACCGAAGTGATGGGGAGTGGTGGTCAAACGATGGGTCAACGTGGAGTATTTGGGTTGGAAATTAACTGGAGCGTGCTGTATTGATTTGGGGGAGGAAATGAAAGTGGGTATGGGTTTTAAAACGTGCGGATGGGCTTTGGTATTGGGCCGGGAGGGGTGTGAAAAGGTGAGGCTAAATTTAAGTGTATAAATTCCAAGTTTTAATTTTATAAAATGTGTTAGCTTCAAATAGTGATATCTAATCCATACCGTATCGAAATCAGACGAAACAAGTTGCGTTAGGATCGTATGGACGGGACGAACACAATGGGACTGACCGCAAGTCCATCGGAGCTCGTTACAATTTATGGCGAAATAAATTGTCCGTTGCAGTCAAATAAACGCAAACCGGTTATATAACGGTTAACGCGTCCAATGTGAGTAAATCTCACTAACTCTGAACAGTTTATATTTTCATGTTATATTTTTAGAACTGTTAAATATGGACTGATTGATTGTATGTTGACTGTTTGATTGAACTGCTAGTCAGTTAATTAAATTTCTATATTGATTCTGTTTAACAGAATATATCATATGGAACTGAAAGTGATGTTATCTATACTGTCTAACATCTGTGATGCAGGGAAACAGGTTGGAGGAATCCGACTGGATTCCTCAACAGTTATTTTATTGTTTTTCATATATTTTGATATATGATGTGAATTATAACCTGTTGTTGATTGTGTGTGTATGGACGATATTGAACATCGTGATTTGATATGATTGAATACCATGACATACCTTAATGTAGATAAAGGAGATTTTTCAAAGTGATATTGAAAATAGAATATTTATAAAATGGAATATTTATAAATAAGAGATATTTATAAAGTGGAATATTTATAAATAAGAAATGTTTATAAATTGGAATATTTATAAATAGGAGATATTTGAAAAGGAAATAAATTCAAAACATTTCTTTTTGAATGGAAAGGCCTGTGTGGCGAGTTTGGGGATTTTCCCGATACTCCCGATACAAAGGAGGTTATGGCGAATTTTCCCGGGAATTTAAGGAGTTAGAATATTTCAAGAATACATTTGAAAAGGAAATATTTGTAAACCATTTACAAATAGAATTGGAAAGGGAACATTATAAAAAGAAATCATTTTTAAAGTGTAGAACCGTTATTTAAAAGTAAATCTTTTCAAATGAATAAAACGTTGTTAAAAAGGAAATCTTTATAAAGTAAATAAAGTTAATCGAATATGGTATTCGAAGTTAGAAATCGAATATGGTATTCGAAGTTAGTTAATCGAATATAGACATTCGAAAGGAGAAATCGAATATGGTATTCGAAGTTAGTTAATCGAATATAGACATTCGAAAGGAGAAATCGAATATGGTATTCGAAGTTAGTTAATCGAATATAGACATTCGAAAGGAGAAATCAAATATGGTATTCGAAGTTAGTTAATCGAATATAGACATTCGAAAGGAGAAATCAAATATGGTATTCGAAGTTAGTTAATCGAATATGGTATTCGAAGTTAGTTAATCGAATATAGACATTCGAAGTTAGTTAATCGAATATGGTATTCGAAGTTAGTTAATCGAATATGGTGTTCGAAGTTAGTTAATCGAATATAGACATTCGAAGTTAGTTAATCGAATATGGTATTCGAAGTTAGTTAATCGAATATGGTATTCGAAGTTAGTTAATCGAATATAGACATTCGAAGTTAGTTAATCGGATATGGTATTCGAAAGTTAGTTAATCGAATATGTTATTCGAAAGGGGTTAGTCAAGTCGAGTTAGTCAAATAGAGTTAACCAGTTAGAGTTAATCAGTTAGAGTTAACCAGTTAGAGTTAATCAGTTAGAGTTAACCAGTTGGAGTTAATTAGTCAGAGTTAATCGATTAGAGTTAAAACGAACTAGAGTTATTTGAAACAGAGTTAGTCAAACATAGTATTCAGGGTAAGTTGCCATCTTGTACGACTGCTAGCGTAATTCGCAGGGCTGTAAATAGCCTACGGCGGTCGGATGTTTCCTGAGGGAATCAGGCGTAACCATTGTGATCGCTGCGATCTAGAGTCAAGCGAATGGAAGTAAATCGAATATTAGTTATTTGATAGGAGTTAATCCAGTTGAGTTAAGTAGGGTTAAATAAGTCAAGTTAACCAGTTGAGTTAGGTAAGTCAAGTAAACCAGTAGGGTTAAGTAAGTAGGGTTAATCGAGTGGAGTTATCGAATATCACTTATTCAAAGTAGATTTATCGAATATAGTGTACTTGAAGAGAAGGAGTAATCGATGTTAGTTTCATCGAAAGGAGTTATCGATGTTAGTTTCATCGAAAGGAGCTATCGATGTTAGTTTCATCGAAAGGAGTTATCAATGTTAGTTTCATCGAAAGGAGTTATCGATGTTAGTTTCATCGAAAGGAGTTATCAATGTTAGTTTCATCGAAAGGGGTTATCGATGTTAGTTTCATCGAAGGGGGTTATCGATTTTAGTTTAATCGAAGTGAGATTTTCAAATATGAGATATTTGAAAAGGAAAAGTTATCGAATATTAGTTATTCGAAGAGAGATTATCGAATATCGTTTATTCGAGAAGGAGTTAATCGAATATAGGTTATTCGAAGAAGAGTTAATCAAATAGAGATTTCTCGAAGAGAGTTAATCGGCAAATTCGATTATATCGAATTCGGGAAAGTACTTATACTTTCCAGTGTTTAAATAGAGATTTATTTATTTATAAATAAATAAGGGTTAGGTTAATTATTCACTAATAAGGATAGAAGTTATAATTAAAGTTAGATAATTCGAAAGTAGGGATTATAACGTTATCGTTATAACCAATGTCTTAAATATAGAAGTGGATTAGTAAAATTGAATCCGAGAAGGGCGTAAAGAAGTTGTTAAAGATTAAAAGATAAACTTTGACCATTTCGAAGTTATAACGTTGTTCAGTCAAGGTCTGAGAGGTAATTATACCCCAACTTGAGTGACTTCCTTCTGGACTAAGAAATGGTAAGGTTTGATCGTAAAGGAGTTTTGGAAATGTTTTCCAAACGAGAATCAGAAATGTTTTCTGATAAAAGAAAATAAGAATTTAGAATATAGGGAAACAGGAGATAAGTAGATAAATGAACTAAAGAGATTATGTTAAATGATGTTTGTTCGATATAATTTCCATTTGGAAATAATATCGTTGTTTGCACACTTGTTTTTCTTTGATAGTTAACTCACCGACTATCGAAGTTTTGACCATTTTAACGTTGTTAATATGGAGAGACCGGTTGGATTATTATCCATAGAACCACTCTGTATTGGCATAAGCGTTGCGAATCATATATGCCAAAGATAATTGAAGACGGAGTAAAATGCAAGGGCTATCCTGTTTACAGAATAGTGCCTTCGGTTTGTCCAGTCCCAGGACAACTTGTATGGACGAAGGTCTGACAGAGTATATCCAGTGGATCGCGTAAGTTGATCTGTTCAAACGTATTCACGTTTGGTGGCAGAGGAATTCGTTTCTCTTAGCTGTATACCCGTGTTATTTTTGGATAAGTCAATTTGTGATTTGGCGGGTATGACGATGTGACATTTCTAAGTGAATGAAGATGGGTGTCTGACATAGTATTTCCAGAAGGGCCACGTACATTGATTTCTTCAACCGTACCAAGAGTGGAAGCGGAGAAGGAAACTTCTTTTAGCTGACACGTAATGTATGGTTGTAGACATCAAATTAGTGATTTTCGATGGATTTGACAATGTAGCATTCGAAGTGAATCTGATGTGAAAATAAAGCGTAGCTTCTAGCCTCAACATCCGGTAAATGACAGAAATCGGGCAAGCAGCATGGCTAAGTCGGTCGCACCGAAGTAGGGTGTATAATCACCTATCTAGAGAATATTCATTTGTTTCTTAAATCTATCAATGCTGTCCCATATATATACGGGAACAGTTGCTGATCCCAACCGTTGGTGATTTACATTCGATACACTCAAGCGAAATGAGTGGTCGGTCATGTGTGGCTGAGTTGCAAGATGTTCTTGTTGAACTCCAGTGTATCGTTCCTAGAGTACACTGATCGGAAGGTGATTCCATACCTTGTCATAGTTGGAATTCCATTACCCAATACGTGCTTGCGATTTTGATTGTATACTATATATGTAGAACGTGAGATGCAAGCGTTTCTACTAGACTGATATTTATTTGTACTTAGACATTATTATAATATCAGAATGATATTGCTTTGCAAAAATGTTTGGATTCTCATAAGGGAAAAACCCGTTCCGTTCTGCGGCGTGGTCTTATGAGATATCGTTTACTTGTTCATATACCTGTTTTAAACTGTTTTACTCACACCAGTCCCATGACTGACCCGGAGTTTATTTGTTGTTTTCACTAAACTCTTGGGTGCCTAAATTTGTACGGGCAGTCAAGTAGTCGGGTTTTACAGATATACTGGAAGAGCTTGGAGCAGGAGGCTTCAAGATCATATAGCTATAGTTATTTCCGCTGTGTTGTAAGTGCTGTACTCTGATAAGTGCTATTGTATACATAACTGTTATATTTCAAAGTTATGTTATCTATTATATGTTATTCGTTCCGCTGTGAGGTTCGTGTTACTCTGATGATGATCTTCTTCTTCTTCTATTCTATAAGTTCTATCTTATCTATTCTCACCTTCTAATTTCTTTCATTAATTACCGGGATTTTTCGATGTTTTGGTTATCGACGTCGTGCTTACGTCGATAACCAAAGTCGCCGAAAATCCGGGTCGTTACAGTTGGTATCAGAGCTTAAGTTAAGAATTACTTGGCTCTGTGGCGTGATTCAGTAGAGATGGGATTAGTAATATCCTAGACTGAGTTTGAGTGTATATATACGAGTGAACGTATTTGTTAGTTAATATAAAATGATTTTATATTGTGGAGTTTTATTGGTTGAGTTGTTTGTGAATTCTGGTCGATCAGTTTGATCCACTGTATCGGTAGGGGTTACTAAACACTCGAATACGATAAACCGTCATGGTATGTTTTGAAAGAGGGTAAATGGAATAATTTTACCCGAATATATTTGATATAGTATATTGGTTGTGTTGGTTGTTATTATAATCGAGTAAGATTATAAAAAGGTAAAATGATTATAAATGACTAATCAGAATTCATATAAGTAAAGTATATGAAATAAAATGAAGAAAAATCTGAATTTAAATCAGATTTGGGATTAAAATAAGGAAATTTTAAGTTCCTGGGAGATTTTGAAAACGTTTTTCAAACTGAAGGTGATATAGTATTGAACTCACTTCGATAGCTGGAAAATAGATCCTGATGATGAATCGCGACATCATCAGTGTTCATTTTCGAGTTCTAAGTGACGGATTACTACCCAAGATTTTATTTTCAAATTTGTTTTGCGAAAACAAGTTGTTTAAGAATTCAAATGTTTTGAATGGGTATTATGATTTCAAATTGACTTGAAATAAGAGCCCAGGGATTTAAATCCTAGAATTTAAAATTTAACTTGTTAAGTTAAGTAAAACTGGGGTGATAAGAGAATAATCTGAAATGGAATTTCATTGATGAGTTAAGAATTTGAAATTGATATTGGAGTTTGAATGGAATTTGGTTTAATATAACCGAATGATCGGATTTGAGAATAAATCAATTTGAGTTGATTGGAATGGCATCGGTATATGTTGAAGTGATAACAGATTGAAGGGATATAATGATATGCCCGACAAAAAGGTACCAGTTTATATTATATATGGATATGAGATTTATGTGCCGATTTGGCAAGCCGCTTGGCTGTTTGATTTTCTTTTGGGTTGAAGAAGGCCCAGAGAGGCGAGTTGGAGTTTGAGATATTGACCAGTACAAAGGAGGTGCTGGCGAAATTTTTCGAAAAGTTAAGGCGTTAGAAAATTTTCAGAATTTTTGAAAATTTGGTTAGCAGGAATAAATTAATATTTTAGTCAATATTAATTGGTTCAGTTGAAACCGGAGACAAGAGGTAAAACAGATAAATTTTTACCCAGTAGATAGGGTCGTCCTCTAACTTAGCAATTTCGAGGACGAAATTATTTTAAGTGGGGAAGAATGTAATGACCCGCATTTTCTGCGATATATAATTAATTTATTTGATTATATAATTGGTGATTTAGAGAAGTTAATGATCGTTTAATTAAATAATATTTAATATTTAATAAATAATTATAATATAATAATATATTATAATGTCAAAATAGTCGGAAATAGTGAAATTCACAATATCGTGTGAATTGAATAGCATACGAGATTTGGTGGAGTTTCGATTCGAAATATAATAACGATTATATTGAATTAACGACCGTTCGAACGTAGAATTATAATATAATTATAATAGAGCTCGAAATGGCACGGTAGTTCGCTATTTGGCGATTTGAACTTCAACTGAATATACAGAAGCCGTTTTAAGTCGGATTTCTGTGAAACAAGAAACGCACGGAGCTGGTGAAGTATATTTTTCTAGTGGAAGAGAAAAATCAGGATTTCGTCGTGTAGATTTTGAGTTACGTCGAAATCAAATTTCAGAAAAAGTCGCTATAGAATCGTTTATCGACCGTATCCGTTTATTCGATATAACTGGAGATCGGGTTTGAATTTAGACAGGGTTCTTTTAGGAAGTAGTGATAATTTAATTTTTAGAATTTTATGGTAATTTTTAATTAATTAAATAAGCAACTTTTTATTTGAAGTATTTCGCACCCTGAAATCAACATTTTGAAGTTTCAAAATATGAGTCCACCTACCGATATTATTATATTTTTGAAATTGTAAAATGGAACTCATCTCAACGGTGTATCTATCTCAGTCCGCAACGTTCGTATATGGATATAATTTTATTTAACGGAGTATGTTAAAAGTTTAAAACTAAAGCAAAATATCTCTCAACAAATATCTAGATATTTTTGACACTATAAATACCAATACCATTACCTTTGCTAAACCTAAATTTCATTTGCCTGCGCCGTCGTTTTGGCTCTCAGCAAAAACAAAGGATTCGATCCTCAAATAAAATCAAAAGAGTTAAGCCTTCCTCCTAGTTTGTTTCATTCCCTTCGGTACAGGGTGTTTTTATGGGTCTCGAGCTCATTTTAGCATCACTGGAAACGCACGCTTGAGCTGGGGTTGGGCCATACCGTGGCAGCGTGATGTCAAAGGGACAGTCGACGATGTGAGCGGGTGTGTGGTGGCGTCAGAGTTGACGTACGGTGACTGAGATGATGGGAAACAGGGGGTCAACGCGAGGTCAAAGGGGTATTGGGTACTGGAAATGGCGGATGGGGTGTACAAGGAAGGAGAACGCGAGTTGTATTTTTGGGTTTGTGGTCGAAGACCGAACCTGCTGGCGAAAGGAGTATGGTTGTTTTCGGTGGTGTTTGAAGTCGCCAGTCCTCCTGTAGACGACGGAAAGTGCCATCGACGCACTGCGATGAAGGAAGTCGAGTTGGGGTTTCTTGGTATGAGGATGGAGCTTGTCGGAAGAGGAGCGCGATGGTGGTGGTTGCGCCGGAGGTCGGTGACCGAAGTGATGGGGAGTGGTGGTCAAACGATGGGTCAACGTGGAGTATTTGGGTTGGAAATTAACTGGAGCGTGCTGTATTGATTTGGGGGAGGAAATGAAAGTGGGTATGGGTTTTAAAACGTGCGGATGGGCTTTGGTATTGGGCCGGGAGGGGTGTGAAAAGGTGAGGCTAAATTTAAGTGTATAAATTCCAAGTTTTAATTTTATAAAATGTGTTAGCTTCAAATAGTGATATCTAATCCATACGGTATCGAAATCAGACGAAACAAGTTGCGTTAGGATCGTATGGACGGGACGAACACAATGGGACTGACCGCAAGTCCATCGGAGCTCGTTACAATTTATGGCGAAATAAATTGTCCGTTGCAGTCAAATAAACGCAAACCGGTTATATAACGGTTAACGCGTCCAATGTGAGTAAATCTCACTAACTCTGAATAGTTTATATTTTCATGTTATATTTTTAGAACTGTTAAATATGGACTGATTGATTGTATGTTGACTGTTTGATTGAACTGCTAGTCAGTTAATTAAATTTCTATATTGATTCTGTTTAACAGAATATATCATATGGAACTGAAAGTGATGTTATCTATACTGTCTAACATCTGTGATGCAGGGAAACAGGTTGGAGGAATCCGACTGGATTCCTCAACAGTTATTTTATTGTTTTTCATATATTTTGATATATGATGTGAATTATAACCTGTTGTTGATTGTGTGTGTATGGACGATATTGAACATCGTGATTTGATATGATTGAATACCATGACATACCTTAATGTAGATAAAGGAGATTTTTCAAAGTGATATTGAAAATAGAATATTTATAAAATGGAATATTTATAAATAAGAGATATTTATAAAGTGGAATATTTATAAATAAGAAATGTTTATAAATTGGAATATTTATAAATAGGAGATATTTGAAAAGGAAATAAATTCAAAACATTTCTTTTTGAATGGAAAGGCCTGTGTGGCGAGTTTGGGGATTTTCCCGATACTCCCGATACAAAGGAGGTTATGGCGAATTTTCCCGGGAATTTAAGGAGTTAGAATATTTCAAGAATACATTTGAAAAGGAAATATTTGTAAACCATTTACAAATAGAATTGGAAAGGGAACATTATAAAAAGAAATCATTTTTAAAGTGTAGAACCGTTATTTAAAAGTAAATCTTTTCAAATGAATAAAACGTTGTTAAAAAGGAAATCTTTATAAAGTAAATAAAGTTAATCGAATATGGTATTCGAAGTTAGAAATCGAATATGGTATTCGAAGTTAGTTAATCGAATATAGACATTCGAAAGGAGAAATCGAATATGGTATTCGAAGTTAGTTAATCGAATATAGACATTCGAAAGGAGAAATCGAATATGGTATTCGAAGTTAGTTAATCGAATATAGACATTCGAAAGGAGAAATCAAATATGGTATTCGAAGTTAGTTAATCGAATATAGACATTCGAAAGGAGAAATCAAATATGGTATTCGAAGTTAGTTAATCGAATATGGTATTCGAAGTTAGTTAATCGAATATAGACATTCGAAGTTAGTTAATCGAATATGGTATTCGAAGTTAGTTAATCGAATATGGTATTCGAAGTTAGTTAATCGAATATAGACATTCGAAGTTAGTTAATCGAATATGGTATTCGAAGTTAGTTAATCGAATATGGTATTCGAAGTTAGTTAATCGAATATAGACATTCGAAGTTAGTTAATCGGATATGGTATTCGAAAGTTAGTTAATCGAATATGTTATTCGAAAGGGGTTAGTCAAGTCGAGTTAGTCAAATAGAGTTAACCAGTTAGAGTTAATCAGTTAGAGTTAACCAGTTAGAGTTAATCAGTTAGAGTTAACCAGTTGGAGTTAATTAGTCAGAGTTAATCGATTAGAGTTAAAACGAACTAGAGTTATTTGAAACAGAGTTAGTCAAACATAGTATTCAGGGTAAGTTGCCATCTTGTACGACTGCTAGCGTAATTCGCAGGGCTGTAAATAGCCTACGGCGGTCGGATGTTTCCTGAGGGAATCAGGCGTAACCATTGTGATCGCTGCGATCTAGAGTCAAGCGAATGGAAGTAAATCGAATATTAGTTATTTGATAGGAGTTAATCCAGTTGAGTTAAGTAGAGTTAAATAAGTCAAGTTAACCAGTTGAGTTAGGTAAGTCAAGTAAACCAGTAGGGTTAAGTAAGTAGGGTTAATCGAGTGGAGTTATCGAATATCACTTATTCAAAGTAGATTTATCGAATATAGTGTACTTGAAGAGAAGGAGTAATCGATGTTAGTTTCATCGAAAGGAGTTATCGATGTTAGTTTCATCGAAAGGAGTTATCGATGTTAGTTTCATCGAAAGGAGTTATCAATGTTAGTTTCATCGAAAGGAGTTATCGATGTTAGTTTCATCGAAAGGAGTTATCAATGTTAGTTTCATCGAAAGGGGTTATCGATGTTAGTTTCATCGAAGGGGGTTATCGATTTTAGTTTAATCGAAGTGAGATTTTCAAATATGAGATATTTGAAAAGGAAAAGTTATCGAATATTAGTTATTCGAAGAGAGATTATCGAATATCGTTTATTCGAGAAGGAGTTAATCGAATATAGGTTATTCGAAGAAGAGTTAATCAAATAGAGATTTCTCGAAGAGAGTTAATCGGCAAATTCGATTATATCGAATTCGGGAAAGTACTTATACTTTCCAGTGTTTAAATAGAGATTTATTTATTTATAAATAAATAAGGGTTAGGTTAATTATTCACTAATAAGGATAGAAGTTATAATTAAAGTTAGATAATTCGAAAGTAGGGATTATAACGTTATCGTTATAACCAATGTCTTAAATATAGAAGTGGATTAGTAAAATTGAATCCGAGAAGGGCGTAAAGAAGTTGTTAAAGATTAAAAGATAAACTTTGACCATTTCGAAGTTATAACGTTGTTCAGTCATGGTCTGAGAGGTAATTATACCCCAACTTGAGTGAATTCCTTCTGGACTAAGAAATGGTAAGGTTTGATCGTAAAGGAGTTTTGGAAATGTTTTCCAAACGAGAATCAGAAATGTTTTCTGATAAAAGAAAATAAGAATTTAGAATATAGGGAAACAGGAGATAAGTAGATAAATGAACTAAAGAGATTATGTTAAATGATGTTTGTTCGATATAATTTCCATTTGGAAATAATATCGTTGTTTGCACACTTGTTTTTCTTTGATAGTTAACTCACCGACTATCGAAGTTTTGACCATTTTAACGTTGTTAATATGGAGAGACCGGTTGGATTATTATCCATAGAACCACTCTGTATTGGCATAAGCGTTGCGAATCATATATGCCAAAGATAATTGAAGACGGAGTAAAATGCAAGGGCTATCCTGTTTACAGAATAGTGCCTTCGGTTTGTCCAGTCCCAGGACAACTTGTATGGACGAAGGTCTGACAGAGTATATCCAGTGGATCGCGTAAGTTGATCTGTTCAAACGTATTCACGTTTGGTGGCGGAGGAATTCGTTTCTCTTAGCTGTATACCCGTGTTATTTTTGGATAAGTCAATTTGTGATTTGGCGGGTATGACGATGTGACATTTCTAAGTGAATGAAGATGGGTGTCTGACATAGTATTTCCAGAAGGGCCACGTACATTGATTTCTTCAACCGTACCAAGAGTGGAAGCGGAGAAGGAAACTTCTTTTAGCTGACACGTAATGTATGGTTGTAGACATCAAATTAGTGATTTTCGATGGATTTGAAAATGTAGCATTCGAAGTGAATCTGATGTGAAAATAAAGCATAGCTTCTAGCCTCAACATCCGGTAAATGACAGAAATCGGGCAGGCAGCATGGCTAAGTCGGTCGCACCGAAGTAGGGTGTATAATCACCTATCTAGAGAATATTCATTTGTTTCTTAAATCTATCAATGCTGTCCCATATATATACGGGAACGGTTGCTGATCCCAACCGTTGGTGATTTACATTCGATACACTCAAGCGAAATGAGTGGTCGGTCATGTGTGGCTGAGTTGCAAGATGTTCTTGTTGAACTCCAGTGTATCGTTCCTAGAGTACACTGATCGGAAGGTGATTCCATACCTTGTCATAGTTGGAAATCCATTACCCAATACGTGCTTGCGATTTTGATTGTATACTATATATGTAGAACGTGAGATGCAAGCGTTTCTACTAGACTGATATTTATTTGTACTTAGACATTATTATAATATCAGAATGATATTGCTTTGCAAAAATGTTTGGATTCTCATAAGGGAAAAACCCGTTCTGTTCTGCGGCGTGGTCTTATGAGATATCGTTTACTTGTTCATATACCTGTTTTAAACTGTTTTACTCACAACAGTCCCATGACTGACCCGGAGTTTATTTTTTGTTTTCCCTAAACTCTTGGGTGCCTAAATTTGTACGGGCAGTCAAGTAGTCGGGTTTTACAGATATACTGGAAGAGCTTGGAGCAGGAGGCTTCAAGATCATATAGCTATAGTTATTTCCGCTGTGTTGTAAGTGCTGTACTCTGATAAGTGCTATTGTATACATAACTGTTATATTTCAAAGTTATGTTATCTATTATATGTTATTTGTTCCGCTGTGAGGTTCGTGTTACTCTGATGATGATCTTCTTCTTCTTCTATTCTATAAGTTCTATCTTATCTATTCTCACCTTCTAATTTCTTTCATTAATTACCGGGATTTTTCGATGTTTTGGTTATCGACGTCGTGCTTACGTCGATAACCAAAGTCGCCGAAAATCCGGGTCGTTACAATTATTACTAATAAATTATATTTTAAATTGGTTCAGAATTTGCGGGTTGTTACAAAAACCAACGTTGTTTTGAAAATTTAAACCATTTCATACGTATTTAAATATTTATTTATATTGAATTTGGACAATCCAATATATAAAGATTTTGCATATACGCCTTGCAAACGTATATTCAAAGTTTTAATATACCAGATAGATATAGAATCACGCTCTAGTCGCTCGGAGATGATTTTGATGATGGAGCTCCATCACCAAAGTTGATGTTCGAGTTTCAAAGGTGTGATATCTATATATTTCCATTAGAATGGTGTGAGAACCAAAATATTGCTAGAATACATTGTTGTGATTTGGCATCAAAAATGTGATTTTTGACTATATATCAAAATTATGAGTTTTAAACGTTAATTCACTAATTGATTGATGGCTATGTTGTATGATTATTCCTTTAAACCATTATATGAATGAAAGGTAAATTTAGGCCAAATTGAACCAAATATTGAACTTTATTGAAAATTATTTGCAAAAGTATGCATGTACATGTATATCTATTGAGAAGGTCATAGCAAGGAGGCTAGAGAAGAGGAAAAAAATTGTTTGCCCGACAAATCGGTACATGTTTATTGTATTTCTTGGGTTTTGGATGATTTTATGAGCCGACTGGCTAGCCGCTTGGCTTTTTCTTTTTCTTTTGGATTGAAGAAGGCCATCGGAGGCCATATGAAATATCCCGAAGTCCCTGGTGCAGGGGAGGTTATGGCGAAATTTTTCGAAAATTTAGGGTGTTAGCCAAATTTTTTGAAAATTTTGAAAAGTTCTTAGAAACTGAAAAGTTGAAGAACTTAAGCCATAATGAAAGTTGAGTTGATTAGTTAAACAACTTTCAGCTTCGTTCCTTTTCAGGGACGAAAAGTTTTAAGTGGAGGAGATTGTAACAACCCGGAAAATCTGAGCCAATTTAAAATTTTTATTTTGGCAATTTTGATGAATTTTGAATATTTAAAATGAATTATTTTAAATAATAATGACGAAAAATTTATTTTGAATAGAATTAGAATGTATATATTTATATAGATCGACGTTAGGATATAAATAATTATTTATAATTATAAAAGGAATTGAAACTGGCGCGGTAGTTCGATAATTTGATTTCAAAGTTTAAATGAATGTACAAAATGCAAAATAAACCGGATTTTAGTGAAACCAAAAATATTAGAATGTAATTGAGAATATCTTTCCAACGAATCCGAAAAATCAAAATTTCATAGCGGGAATCAAAAGATACGTCCATTTGAAAATTCAGAATAGTCACTATGGAATTCTGGCCTTTAAAAATCGAAATTTTGCAAACGACCTCGATTTTCGATGAAACCACTTTTGTTGGATCCGTGATGCCAAGTTATTGCTAGATTCCAATTTTCATAATTTTTTCGAATCAATATGTGAGCGTGGCAATGGAAAACTCGTTTGACCAGTTTCAGTTGATTTTAATTGACTGGAAAATGGCCATTTTTCAAACGGTCTCTGAATTCGACGAAACTAGTTTTGTTGGGACCATATCGTCAATACGAAGCTAGAAAATTTTTTTCTGGAAATTTTCGAGTTAGTATGTGACCCCGGTAAATTGAAATGCACGTTCAAATTCAATATATAGAGTTATATGTTGATTTTGACGAAAACTGATCGAAACGATCGAATCAGCCTACGATACATATCCCATTGTGTTCAAAATGGGGGTATTACGTTAGGAACGACAGTCGGTGGGTTTGATTTCGAGTTCGAAAATAAAGGTTACTTTTTGGATTTCAAAATTAAAATTAAAATAATATATTTATAAAAAAAAACCCTCGCCCCCCTTATCCTTTCCCTCTTGGTCAACGTTTCCCTCCCCCCGTTCACTTTTCTTGGATCAAAAAGAAGATGGCAACCCCTTTTCTTTCTCCCTCCTCCCTCGATGGAGGCATGACCTCGACCCAGCCACCATCAGCGCAACCGCGCCCCTGTCACTACGCCTCCGCGAGCAGACCCCGCTCCGCAACCTAGCCTCGCTGAACCCGCCGCCAACGACTTGACCGCGCTGCCACCCTTGTCTCACTTCCCCCTCCCCTTCTTCTCCCTCCTCTCGATTCAAGCCGCGAGTCCGCACCCCCAAAGGACCCGACGCCCCATTTCCTGAAGCCGTTGACCATCCCTAACCTCAGACGATCACCAGCAAGCTTCGACACCCCCCTTTTCTTCGCTGAAAACCCATAAATTTTAATCCGACCTATGTATTTATTTATCTCCTTTATGTTCAGTTTTAAAAATATAGAAAAATCAGTTTTACAGTTACAAAGATCGGATTTTTGTTAACTACAAAGATCGAATTTTTATAGTTAAAGCTAGGGTTTTCATTTACAGAAAGGACGGATTTTTAACATGAAAGGTTTTTTTTAACTATAAAACAGATTTGATTTTTAGGAGATAAAGAAACGATTTTTATTTATAGTTATAGAAGATAAAAATATAATTTTTATATAAGCAAGAAGGTAAAAATATGATTTTTATTCGAGTAGTAGGTTAAAAATATAATTTTTATATAAGGATGAATATAAAAATACGATTTTTATATATATAGAGAAATAAAAATCTGATTTTTATTATATGTATGTTAATCAAAATATGATCTTTATATAGTAGATATAATAAAAATGTGATTTTTATATGAGTGGAGATATAAAAATATAATCTTTATTAGAAGAAGAGCGATATAAAAATATAATCTTGATATAGGAAGTAGCGTTATTAAAATATAATTTTTAACATGTACTTCATGAAATAAACTGCGTTGGAAGAACGATGAAGATTTCCTACATATGAAGAGTCATGGCGTTTGGTTTAGCTAGTCGGTGAGAACTTCTCACCTTTTAATTTTGTTTTCTAGTTAATAATATATATACTAGGATGCAGACGGTGTTTAGTAGCACCCGACTTGTCGTCCACAGACCATGGACGGCTTGTTTGTTTGTTTGATTTTGATGTGTAGTTGATTGTGTGATGTGAAATGAAATAAAATATTTATAGAATTAAAAATATTTTATAGTTAAAAATAGAATTTTTAACGTGTATTTAAAATGAAATAAAATATTTTATATAGTTAAAATATTTTATATAGTTAAAAATAGAACTTTTAACGTGTATTTAAAATGAAATAAATAAACATAAATGAGTTGGACGATTTGTTTATATACACATTTGACTGATATTGATTGGGACGATAAATTTTACACATCGCCCAACTGCACAAATAAAATCTGTGTTTGATTGTTTGAAACCCCACACGGGTATTGGGATGATATATGGCATACACTAGTCCCAATATTTAGTTGTATGTCGATTGATTGATTGACAGACTGTTATAAGCGTTGAATATTCATATTTGATTCTTATACAGTGTACAACGCACTTCGGATGATGGTTGATTGTTTATCGTCATTGTTGTATATATGAAATGGGTGAAATCCATATAACTGAAATTATATGGTAATTGATTGTGTCTGATCCCAGTTCAGAAATATTGAATAATTTAAAATAATATTCAGTGAATATTGAAATGTAAAGCCGTGTTAAGTAGTTAAACGCCATTTCAACATGAACGGGAATTTTGTCGATTTTATAATGAATATCGAAAAGTGATTTCAAAATCGAATATTTTGAAAATGAAATTCGAATTAAATTGAATTGAAATTAAATGGGATTCAATTTGAAATGAATTCAAATTAAATTGAAATTGAATTGAATCGAATTAAACCGAATTGGAATTAAAATGAATTCGAATCAAATTGGTAATAAAATGAATTCGAGTTGAATTGAATAGAAAATGAATTTGAATTCGAATTGAATAGAAATGAAAATGAATTCAAATTGGATTGAAATAGAAATTGAATCGAATTGAATTGAAAATGAATAAAAATCGAATTGAATTGAAAACGAATTCAAGTCAAATCGTAATCGAATTGAATAGAAATGAAAATGAATTCAAATTGAAATGAATTCAAGTTGAAATGAAAATAAATTGAAAATCGAAATGAAATTGAATTGAAATCAATTTGAAATGAATTTAAAACGAATCAATAAGGAAGAATTCAATTTTGATTTAAAATTGAATACGAAGTTGAAACTGTTTTGAAAACGAATGTAAAACGAATTATAAAATATGATTTAAAAAGAAATCGACGAAATATATATTATATATATTATATATATAATATAATGGCCTAAATAGAACGCGCCACGTCGCGGCAGTTCGTGAATTTCGACCATTGATTTCGAACGGACATTACGGGAGATCCGACCGTCGGATTCTCCTCAAACCGGAACCGTTGTGTTCGAATCGAAAAGAGCTTTCCAATGAATATTAGAAATTTGAAATCTAACAGTTGGATTTGGCATTATATCCAAATCAAATTTGGAAAAGGTCGCTGTAAGTGCAGTTCGATGGCCGATTATGGAAATCGACTGTACGGGCCTTAATAAAAATATTAAAAATATTAATAATTTGTTTAAAATCATAATAAAAGATTTGGGAAGAACTGGGATGAAAAATCCCATATTTGAGAGGATAAAAATGTATTTTTTATCAAAATGAACTAGTTTTGAAGTAGAATTATAAATTCAATATTTTAAAATAAATAAACTGGATTTGAAATGGTTTTAAAATAACCAGAAATTTCCAATTTACGTATTGGAGTGGATTTGAATCGAAATTATCTTTGAAATATTTCGATGTTGGATTTCGTGATTATACAGATATGGTTATGGAAATATGGAAGATATATTTTATATCGTTATTTCCAATACGATATTTGTTGATTTCAGAATTTGATATTGAATATAAGCCGATATATTTTCTATTCAGAGCCTTGTATTTAATATCAAATGGGATTTTGGTTTGTCGTGAATGGTATTGTGACGACCCCAAAACCCCGTACGACGGTATTAAGGGTAATCTTTAGAATATAACACATAAACAGATAATAACAGAACAGAAATAAATAAATACACCAGATAATGAACAAATAATCACTGGATAACAATAATCATCTAAGTTACACAGTATACAGGATCATACTTAGTACAAAATACAGTTCATCTATACATGAATGTCTACAGCAGAAAACAAAACATAATATGTACAACTGGAGCTGAACAAAAAAAAAGAGATAAATGGTATAATCCATCTTCAGCTCCAGCTATCCAGAAAGAGCCTGCTAAAAACCTGAATGCAAGGCTGTTGTGTAGAAAAAGGGGCACCAGAGTTTGCAAGTGAAACAAACTACGAGTCAGTCATGGGACTGGTATGAGAAATCTACTTAGCACATTATATAATTTGGCCAATCACAGGACCACGCCACTTTCGCGGAACGAGTTTACTCCATTGGATTGCCAGTGCTTTAAAACAAATAATTCTTTTAAACATCGCAATGCTTTTTATAAAAAATGAAGCCATTATAAGACTCAGTTCCCATCACACAATGCAACGCAAACCGGAGGATAGAGTTTTACCTTATAACGGCCAAAATATGCTTGATACGAATAAAACAAAAGCATTTGATATTATTACTAGTGTTTATATTTTTCAAAAGCAATTTCAAATCATAAGTATCAATCATAGACGGCATTAATGGCCCATACCGCTATGTCGCCATGTATAGGTATACAATCAAAACCGCACAGTCACGTATTTGGAAATTGGATTTCCGTCATGAACCAAGGCAAAAGATAGTCCTTACCGAATTCGAGACTATCTAGCCCAAGTCTTAGGAACAGCCGCAACTGCACCTTGGATCGTCAGGGCCGGTCCACACGGAGTGGATTATAATGCCTGAACAATGCGTTTCCCCACCCTTTGGGGCGTAAATGAGCCAACAAATGACTCCATCGGTCCCGGATCGACCGATATATCCGAGGCGCCTCGCAACAGCAACAACCACATAGGTGAAAATAGTATAAATGTCATCTAGTTTAAGCACTGACACCACCTCTAGCTAGAAAGAAACGCACATCCCCCCAGAGGTCCTCTCCCGTTTCTGGTTCATACCGGGGTGTGAGGCTCGCGAATTCATGTTATACACAAAGCTATGCCACATAGGCCGTGCTTTGATCATCAACCACAAGACTTTTCTTTTCAACAGAAGCCTTGATCACTGCATCTTAGCATGCCACACAGGCAATTCATGCCATGTAACTGATGACTATCAATCACACAGAATGAATTCCAATGTCAGTCACACAGTCCATTTACAAGTCCGTTCTGGGTCTGAACGAAACCGGAGGCACTATATACCTCGCATACCCATCGATCTCCACGTACGTCTGGACGATCACCACTCATTATCCATATTTCGGGATGCCTCCCAATCAGGACATCAGTTATCATCCAACCGAGGTGAAGATCTCCGGTCTTCAACCACTGTATTCATCTTCGATTTCTAATCGTCGATTCAGTTATTCAGAATGGGATTAACCCCGTCTTTCTGAGCAACTCGCGTATATAATAAACAAGTGCTACATAAACACAACATACGCCTCATTCCAATTCATCAGTCACTAACCGTAAATCAGTAAGAGAACGATTTCCCAAATATTAACCCCGAAGGCCGAAACCAACATCAGATCAAAACCCAGGAAACCACTCGACTTAGCTAACCTTCAGTTAGTTTCTAAATTTCACGTTCCATATCGTTTATAATATTTTATAACGATTTATCATTATTTTTATTTATTTAAAATAACCAATTTATTTAAATGACACTTCAGGCCATAACGCGGCCGTGGCGCTGTTTTTCTTCAGATTTGATTTACACATATCTGAAAATCTAACCGTTGGATCTTCACAAAATTTATATCATTAGAAAGATCTTTTTAAAACGAATCCAATGGTTCCAGTTTTGGGAAAATCCGACGGTCGGATCTCCTGGTACAATCGTTTGAAGTTTCGATTTCAAAATATGAACTACAGCATTGTTATTCGATTTAATTTAATTATATATATATATATATATATATATATATATAATCGATTCTGGCGCTGTTTTTCTTCAGATTTGAATTAAACATTCCAGACAATCCAACCGTTGGATCTTTACAAAGTTGATGTTGTTGGAAAGATAATTCCAAAGCGAACCCAACGGTTTTGGTTTCGGGAAAATCCGATGGTACTAGGTATCCACCTTTATATATGTATAAAACAAATTCATTCATCGACTTCAAAACTATATTCTTTTCATACATTTGATAAAAATGTTATTTCTATCCAAGTGACATTGATTTCGACACTTCACTATTTTTGACAATTCATGTATATAACAAAAATTTGATTTTTATTGTAAAACAATTTATTTTAAAACACGACTATTGTATATAGTTCATATAGGTGATAAAAATATGATTTTTATTATAAAACAATTTATTTCAAAACACGACTATTTTATATTGTTCATACAGACGATAAAAATATGATTTTTATTATAAAACAATTTATTTCAAAACACGAATATTTTATATAGTTCATATAGATGATAAAAATATGATTTTTTATTATAAAACAATTTATTTCAAAAACGAATACCATTCAACACATGAATTTCTATTCAACGAATGAATTTCTATTCAACACATGAATGTTTTCTATTCAACACACGAACATAGTTTCAACACATGAAAATAATTCTAACACATGAATATTATTCAAAATTTCGGCAGCATAACAGCAGGGTAGTTAAAACCGGGGCCATCCCTAGTACGGCTCCTCGCTCTACCTTAAAGCCTCGCAGCTTTTGACAATGGGGATTTCATGCATCTAGTTCGCACACAGGCGACATGTATATTTTTTCCTTTCTTTTCCACAAACTAATCCTATGTGGTTTCAACCAAATAATTCTCAACCACAAATGGGTATTTTTCAACCACAATCAATCAATTTCAAACCACAAACAATTCAAATCAACCATTCGCTATCAACCAATTTTCACACTAATCACAACCAATAAATATCGTCCATGGTTTGTGGACAAGGGGCGTGTATATATATATATATATTTATATTTATATAAGTAAATTTCACTTCTATTCAACACATATATAATTTTTACAACGCATATATAACTTATAAATCGAACGTACAACTTATACAATGCTTATACATGTGGTGTACAACGCTTATATAACTCATACATCGACTATATAATTTATACATCGTCGTTTTCCATATCGTTTATAATTTAGAAATCTTACATTGGGTTCCACTCAACCAAAAATAGCAGAAGGCTCAGAAAAATATGCGGTCTCTTCTAGAATGTAGAAGACGTCCTCACGGTCCCTGTGTCTCTTATTTCACTGAATTTCGACGACACATGAAAAAGATATGATTTTTATTAGATCAACCTATTTAGTGATGCTTTTAAATGTTGTTTTCCTTTTAATTAAATACAGCCGTACCTTTTCAGCCCCCTGTTCAAAACTAGGGTCGGATTTTCTGGCAAACCCGTGCAACTGTTGGCCGATCGGACTACGCAGCGTTGTAGAGCTTCGAAAGGGGTTTCCGGCGAGGTGCACCACCCTTGATTCGATCCCCTGCTGGCGGCGCTAGGAGGTGTGACGCGGGCCCACTTCGTGGCAGTCGTGCTCCTCGTACAGGCGACGAGATGGAGGCTAACGGGTATGGATTTAACGAGGGAGGAGAGAGCTTTCGAATGTGGGTGGTGGCAGGGCCTATCGTGGCGTGGTGAACGAGTTAGAGCGGAGAGAAGGGAAGAAGGGAGGGCGCCGTCGGGTTTTTGAGCAGATCGGGGAGAGAGAATGGAGTGAAAGAACGTGATTGGCCCAAGGGTTTTATATTTTATTTTATAATTTTTTAATTTCGAAAATACACTCTTTCACACACGAACCCCAATACAGACCCAATGACTGTCGTCCCTAGATAAATACCCCCATTACGAACACAATGGGATATGTTTCGTAGGCCCATTCGACTGTTTCAGTCCGTTTTCATTCAAATTAAAATATAAAACATTCAATATTTGATTTGAACGTACATTTCAATTTGTCGGGGCCACATACTGATTCTAAAAATTCCCGAAAAATAAATCAAGCTATGTTTTGGCGATACGGTCCCAACGAAACTAGTTTCGTCCAATTCTAAGACTGTTTGAAAAATGGCCCTTTTCTGGTCGATCCAATTTAATAAAAATCGACCAAACACATTTTCCTTTGCCACGCTCACATACTAGCTTCAAAAATTATGAAATTTGAAACCTAGCAATAATTTGACATCCCGGATCCAACTAAAGTGGTTTCGTCGAATTCTGAGGTGTTTGCAAAATGGCTAATTTCACCGGCTATATAAACTCTATAGCGACCTTTCTGAAAATTCATTTAGCCATAACTTTTGCTTCCCGCTATGAAACTTCGATTTTTCAGATTCGTTAGAAAGATATTCACTAACAGATTTAAATATTTTTGGTTTCACTCAAATCCGTTTTGTTTTGCACCCGGTACAGTCAGGCAAAGTTTGAATTCAAATTTTGAAACTACCGCGCCATTCCAGGCCTTGTTTATAATTAGAAATAATTATATTTATTTTCAAACATCGATTCAAACTTACTTTTCGTCGTTATTATTTAAAATATTTATTTTAAATATTTTAAACTCACTAAAATAGCCAATTTAAAAATTTTAAATTGGTTAAGATTTTATGGGTTGTTACAGGTATCTTTAATAATACTGTTCTTAAACCCAAATGGAGTTAAGAAAATTAGGAACTAACTGGGGATCGGTTAAGTGGAATGGTTTCTTGGATATTGATCTGATGCTGGTTTCGGCCTTCAGGGTTAATATTTAGGGAACTGTTCTCTTACTAATTTACGGTTAGAGACTAATAGAATGGAATGTGATGTGGGTTTATCGTGAACTGTGTTTTAAATGACATTAGTTCTTTAACCCAATAAAAGGAGTTTTAATAAATCTTTAATTAGATTGAAAGGATCGAGGATGGAGTATCGCCAGTTTTGCTCCAAGCGATAGTAAATCTTTAATCAGATTTGAACGTGAAATGGTAATTAAATTTACCGATAACACCGTGGTGTTAGTTATGAGGTAATAACAGTTTTGCTCCATAGGATGAATAGGTTGGGATTGGGAAATACAATAAATAATTACTTCGGTGTGGTTCGCTAATCCCGACTAGTTTGGAAAACCATAATTTGGTTTGAAATGACATCCAAAGGAAGATTAAAGTATAAATTTCAAAGAATTTATCTTTGATAAAATTAATGGGAACCTTCCCCTAAGAATGTGAAATTTGGAAACTAGCTGTAGGTTAGCTAAGAAGAATGGTTTCCTGGGTGTTGATCTGATGTTGGTTTCGGCCTTCGGGTTTAATATTTGGGGAATTGCTCTCTTGCTAATTTACGGTTAGTGATTGATGAATTGGAATGAGGCGTATGTTATGTTTGTGTAACACTTGTTTATTATATACGCGGGTTATTTCGAAAGGCCGGGTTTATACCCATTCTGAATAACCATTTCGACGATAAGTCGAAGATGAAGACGGTGATCAAAGACCGGAAATCTTCACATCGTTTGGATAATTACTGATGATCCTGATTGGACTGTACACCCAAGAGTAGGGAAATAGTTGGTGGTCGTCCAGACGTACTTGGAGATCGATGGATATGCGAGGAAAGTGCCTCCGGTTTCGTTCAGACCCAGAACGGACGTGTAAATGGATTATGTGTCTGACATTGGATTTTATTCTGTGTTGATTGATTTCTGTTAAATATATATCTGTTTGGCGGCAGAGAATTTATTCTCTTGCTTAACGCCCTTCTCTGAGATGTACGAGCTTAGAGGTTATATATCGATAGATATCAATCACATGGCATGAATTGCCTGTGTGGCATGCTGAGTTGCATGAATCAAGGCTTTTGTTGAAAAGCAAAGTCTTGTGGTTGATGATCAAAGCACGGCTTTAATACAGCGTAGCTTTGTGTATAACGTGAATTCGCGAGCCTCACACCTCGGTATGAGTTAAAAACGGGAGAGTGACCGCTGGGAGAACACGACGTTTCTTTCTAGCTATAGGTGACGTCAGTGACCTACCAGCCCTGAAATTTATATACTTTTTACCCGCGTGGTTGTTGGATGCGAGGCGCCTCGATTTTAGGTCTGTAAGGACCAGGAAATGTGTGTTCAGGAATTGCCAATCCTCCAACGTAAGAGAGGACCGACCCTGCCGATTCCAAGGGTTGCCGAGAGAGAGTAGTCCTGAGACATTTGCTAGAGTGTCTCGAAGTGGAGTGGATCTTACCCCTTGCCTCGACTCATGATGGAAATCCAATTTCCAATACGTGTATTTCGTTTTTTATTGTAGAGCCTAGTATGGCGACATAGTGGGATGGGCACTCATGCCGTCTATGACTGATATTTATGATTGAAATTGTTTTGACACTATACACTTATAATAGTATCAAATGATTTGTTTTAAACGTACCAAGAATGTTTGGCTATTATAAGGGAAAACCCTATCCTCCGGCTTGCGTTGCATTGTGTGATGGGACCTGGGTTTTACAATAGCTTCATTTTTCCAAAAAGTATTGCGTTGTTTATTCTATGCACTGGTATTCTTGGGAGAAAACCCGTTCCGTGTTATACGGCGTGGTCCCTTGAATTACTCTCTTTTAAAGTAAAGTTTTAATAACTGTTTTAGTTCTCACACCAGTCACATGACTGACCTAGAGTTTATTGTTTTAACCTAAACTCTGGGTTCCCCTATTTTTGACACGGGCAGCTAGTAGTTTTGGTTTTGCAAATTTATATTCACAGGATCCTGATTTACAGCTAGAACGATGCTCGGAAAGCTCTGTATCCGTGTATTACTTTCAGTTGTGTTTTGTATTATTATTTTCCGCTGCTATGTAATTTATTCTAATATATGATATTTATCGAATGGATAATATTCATTTATACTCTGTATATTCTTGTATCTGATGGAATTGTTTTAATTAACAATGAAATGTTCTTCTGTTTGTGTTCTGATTCATCTTGTCCTCAATTCAATCCGTGATTTCCCATAAGGGGGATTTTGGGTCGTCTCAAACTTTTTATTTGAAGAATTCTGCACCCTGTAATCAACATTTTGGGGTTTCACAATATGAGTTAACCTACCGATATTAATATATTTTTGGGATCGCAGCACCTCACTGAACACAACTGTATTTTTATTCTATCTGTGATGCTCATATATGAATATAACTGTACATAGTGTGGTGGGTAACTCTTAAAACTTTAAAGAAATAAATATTTATGCCTTGTATCATAACGTTAAATAAAGTTATAACATCACCACGTTCATTCCTCTCAGACCACCCGTCTCTTGTGGCCTCAAACCCAAACCATGGCCTTCAAAGCTCCACCAAAATCAAACCAAAATGCTATAAATAATTTTCAATGTGACTTTGCTACGGTGAATGGTAAGCAGGAGACAAGGGGGCGTAAAGAAGTAAGGACTGAGGAGAGAGATAGAGATGGTCCATGCTGGTAAAAATGGAAAGGAACAAGTGACGAGAGAATGAAATGGAGAAAAGGAGAGCCGCGAGTTCACTATGTAAGTGCTGAAGAGATGGAAGCCGCGATTGGGATAGGGTTAACGAGGAGGAAGGAGCAGCTACAGTGAGTAGCGGGTTGGACAAATGGTGTAAACATTTATGAGGATTGGGAAGTAGAAACACATGTAACAGGAGATGTAAAGGAAAACATGGCATGATGAAGGAGTTCATCTACGGAAGGATCGGCCATTGCTAAAGTGTGGACTGGTGCGGAATCATTTTTGGTGAAGAGTTGTGAATACATGAGACGTCAGAGGGCTCACGTGATTTTTGGATGAAGCACAGTATGGAGAGTAAGGGAGGTTGGTGGATAAATTTACACAGTTATGGCAGTACGAATGAACACCTGAAGCGTAGTTTTTGATCAAGTATGGAAGAAGGTGTGGCACGTGCGGGTATGGGTTTTCAACGATGGGTATTTGGGCTTGTTTTAAAAGGCTAAGGCCCAATTTAATATTTAAAAGTTTTATTTAATTTAAATATATATGAAATCGTATAAATGATGTATCTCGCTCGTACATGGTCAAATTTTTGAACGGTCAGTCACGTTGGGATCGTATGGACGAGGGCTACGCACTGGAACTGACTGGGAGTGGATTTGAGCTCGTTACAATTTATGGCGAAATAAATTGTCTGTTTGAATCAAATCGAGCGATGGTTATCGTTATTAACGATGATCGTCCAATGTGAGTAAATCTCACTAACTCTGAATAGTTTACATTTTCATGTTGTATTTTTAGAACTGTTAAAAATTGTTTGATTGATTGTGTGTTGACTGTTGATTGAACTGCTAGTCAGTTAGTGGAAATTATTTATATATATATATATACCGTTAGTTCTATATATATTGATTCTGTTAACAGAATATTTCATATTGAACTGAAAGTGATGTTGAATATATTGTGTAACATCTGTGGATGCAGGGAAACAGGTTGGAGGGACCCAACTGGGTTCCCCAACATTTAATTTACTGTTTTTCATATATTGTAATATATGATGTGATATAAAATATGTGGTTGTTTATGTGTGTTTGAACGATATCGATCATGGTCACTTGGTATTTTAAATATCGTGAAAAATACTAGAATGTTGTAAAGGATATTTTAAAATGTTATATTGAAAAGAAATATTTATAAAATCAAAAGATTTTATAAAAAGAAATATTTATTTGTTAAATAAATATTTGTGAAAAGGAAATAAAAGGAAATTTTTTGTAAACAAATGTAAAGGAAATTATTTGTAAAACAAGGATAAGGGAAGATATTTGTAAACCAAATAGAAAGAGGGATATTTGTAAAATAATTAGAAAGAGTGATATTTGTAAACCATTTACAAATAGAATGAAAAAGGAAATTTATTTATAAAATCAAAGGATTTTATAAAAAGGGATATTCATTTATAAAATGAGTTAGAATTTATTAAAGAGAAAATATTTATAAAATCAAGGGATTTTATAAGATGGGAAATTATTTATAAAATCAAAGGATTTTATAAAGAAGAATATTTATTTAGAAATAAATAAGATGTTATAAGGGATGTTTATTTGGAAATTGAATAGGATAATAAAAAGGAATTTATTTGTGAAATCAAATATAAAGGAAAATATTTGTAAAACAAATAAAAAGGGAATAAATTGCCAAAACAAATATAAAAGAAATATTTGTTAAATAAATAGAAAGGATAAAAGGAATATTTATTTGTTAAATAAAAAGAAAGGTTAAAAGAAATATTTATTTGTTAAATAAATAGAAAGGAGAAAAGAATTATTTATTGGTTAAATAAGTAGAATTGAAAAGGGAATAATTATCTGTTAAGTAAACAAATAGAAAAGTAGTAAATCAATGGAGTTAATTCAATAGGAGTTATCTGAAGTGAGTTAACCAGTTAGGGTTAATCAGTTAGGGTTGATCAGTCAGAGTTAATCAATTAGAGTTAATCAGTTAGGGTTGATCAGTCAGAGTTAATCAATTAGAGTTAATCAGTTAGGGTTGATCAGTCAGAGTTAATCAATTAGAGTTGATCAGTTAGAGTTAACCAGTTAGAGTTAGAATTAACCAATAGAGTAATTAAATAGAGTTAATCGAATTAGAATATATCGATTAGTTTAATCAAAAGGAGTTAATCGAATCTAGTTATTCGAAAGGAGTTATCGATTATTTTAATCGAAAGGAGTTATCGAATATTAGTTATTTGAATCGAGTTAAAAGGAGTTATCGAATAATAGTTATTTGAATCGAGTTAAAAGGAGTTATCGAATATTAGTTATTCGAATCGAGTTAAAAGGAGATATCGAATATTAGTTATTCGAATCGAGTTAAAAGGAGTTATCGAATATTAGTTATTCGAATCGAGTTAAAAGGAGTTATCGAATATTAGTTATTTGAATAGAGTTAAAAGGAGTTATCGAATATTAGTTATTCGAATCGAGTTAAAAGGAGTTAATCCAATTTAGTTATTCGAAAGTGAGATTATCGAATATAATTATTCAAAAGGAGATCATCGAATATAGCGTATTCGAAAGAGGAGATCGAATATAGGTTATTCGAAAGAAGAGTTAATCAAATAGAGATTACTCGAAGAGAGTTAATCGGAGAATTCGAATATATCGAATTCGGGAAAGTACTTATACTTTCCGATGTTTAAATCAAGATTTATTTATTTATAACTAAATGAGAGTAGTTTAATTATTCAAAGTAAGAAATAAAAGTATATGTTAAGTTAGTTATTTCGATGTAGGGATTTTAATGCTATAGTTATAATTAATGTTTTCAATAAAGAAGTGGATACGTAAATAGAATCTGAGAGTTACGTAAGGAAGTTGTTAAAGGTTTAAAAGATAAACTTTGACTATTTCGAAGTAAAAACGTTGTTCAGTTAAGGTCTGAGAGGTAATTATACCCCAACTTGATTGACTTCATTCTTAACTATGGAATGGTAAGGTTTGATCGTAAAGGAGTTTGGAAATGTTTCCCAAATAAGAAATCAAAAATGTTTTCTGATAATAGAAGATAAGAATTTAAAATATATGGAAACAGGAGATAAGTAAATTAACGAATTAAAGAGATAAAAAGATGAATGCTGATTGATCGATAGAATTTCCATCCGGAAATAATTATCGGTGTTTGTACACCAGTTTTCTTTGATAGTTAACTCACCGACTATTGATGTTTTGACCATTTTAAAGTTGTTAATATGGAGAGACCGGTTGGATTATTATCTTAAGAACACTCCGTATTGGCATAAGCGTTGCGAATCATATATGCCAAAGATAATTGAAGACGGAGTAAAGTGCAAGGGCTGTTGTACAAATCTTAGATAACAGTGCCTAAGAAGGATATACTGAATAGTGCCTTCGGTTTGTCCAGTCCCAAGACAACTTGTATGGAAGAAGGTCTGACAGAGTATATCCAATAGATCGCGTAAGTTGATCCCTTCAAACGTATTCATGTTTGGTGGTGGAGGAACTCGTTTCTCTTAGCTGTATACCCGTGTTATCTTTGGAAGAATCAATTTGTGATTTGGCAGGTATGACGATGTGGGATTCTAAGTGAATGAAGATATGATATGTAAAAAGATAAGCGTAGCTTCCAACCATCCGGGAAATGACAGAAATCGGGCAGGCAGCATGGCTATGTAGGTCGCACCTATTAGGGTCTATAATCACCTGATCTAGAATTTCATTTACTTCTAAAAATCTATTGTTGATGCTGTCCCAATCGGGAAACGGTTGCTGATCCCAACTGTTGGTGATATACATTCGATACACTCAAGCGAAATGAGTGGTTGGTCATGTGTGGCCGGGTTGTAAGATGTTCTTGTTGAACCCAGTGTATTCCTCTCTAGAGGTACACTAGCATAAGGTGGTTCCATACCTTTTCATAGTTGGAAATCCATTACCCAATACGTGCTTGCGGTTTAGATTGTATACTATATATGTAGAAAGTGAGATGGAAGCGTTTCTACTAGATGATTATTATATTGTGGTTGATAGACATTATTATAATATCAAAAGGTTTTTGATATAAAAATATTTTGGATTCTCATAAGGTAAAAACCTGTTCCGTTATACGGCGTGGTCTTATGAGATATCGTTTACTTGTTCGAACTGTTTTAAACTGTTTTACTCACACCAGTCCCATGACTGACCCGGAGTTCATTTTGTTTTGTTTTCCCTAAACTCTTAGGTGCCCAATTTTGTACGGGCAGTCAAGTAGTCGGGATTTACATATACTTGAAGAGCTGGAGCAGAATGCTTCAAGATTATATAGCTATTATTATTCCGCTATGTTGTAAGTGTTGTACTTTGATAATGATGTGTATACATATACTGATTTTATTTCAAGGATATATTATCTATTATATGTTGTTCGTTCCGCTATGAGATTCATGTTACTCTGATGTTGTGTTCTTCTTCTTCTTCTTCTATTCTAAGTTTCTATCTTATCTTTCCTCACCCTCTAATTTCTTTCATTAACCATCCGGTATTTTCGACCCTTGGATGTTCGATATGTGTTGTTTATCGGATAACCAAAGTCGCCAAAAACCGGGTCGTTACAGCATACTTCTTGAAGAAAGCATACTTCATCATATACCACATAAGCATTTGGAGCTTGTGTGACGAGGTTGAAGATTTACCATACGAGCGAGAGGCTTGTATGGCGATGACTATATATTACAGGTTGAACTGATGACAGATATGGACTATATATTACAAGTTGAACTGATGACAGACATGGACTATATAAAATGTAACGGTAAATTTCCAGATTAATAAAAACCCCACACGGGTCTGGAGATGATAATAAACATGTCTCTCTAGGCATTAAGGCAGAAAAATCATTTATAGGGCGACGAGAATTTATCCTCTGGAGTTATAATCTATACAAAATCCCCTGTGGACAGTAGAATATATCACTATAAATATGTGTATGCTTATTAGGATTTATTGGGTACTTAATGCGGCCCAATAAATTTCCAAACCCCTCCACGTACAAAGGAGGTTTTGGCGAAATTTTTCGAAAATTTAGGGTGTTAGCCAAATTTTTGAAGAATTGGAAAATTCTTAGAAATTGAAAAGTTGAAGAATGGAAGCCCGAATGAAATTTTATTTGGTTAATTAAACAACTTTCGACTTCGTTCCTTTTTGGGGACGAAAAGACCTTAAGTGGCGGAGAGTGTAACAACCCGGAAAATCAGAACCAATTTAAAAACTTTAATTTGGCTATTTTAGTAGATTTTAATATTTAAAATAAATTATTTTAAATAATAAGGACGAAAAGTATGTTTGAATCGATGTTTGAAAATAAATAAATATATTTTAATTATAAACAAGGCCGGAAATGGCGCGGCAGTTTCAAAAATTGAATTCAAACTTTGACTGACTGTACCGGGTTCAAAATAAAACGGATTTTAGTGAAATCAAAAATATTTAAATCTGTTTATGAATATCTTTCTAAAGAATCTGAAAAATCGAAGTTCCATAGCGGGAATCAAAAGTTATGGCCAAATGAATTTTCAAAAAGGTCGCTATAGGGTTTATATAGCCCGTGAAAATAGCCATTTTGCAAACGAACTCAGAATTTGATTGTAACGCCCCATATTTTCTGTGAACGTATAAGTAACAAATTAAAGTATAATTAATTTTTAGGAGAAGAATTAAGGGAAACGGGTTGCGCCATTGCGTTCGTTTCGAAATTCTGCTTGAGATAGAGTCCGAGTTTGCGTAAAACGGATATCGTATGAAGGAGATATGGACGAACGAAGTTAGGCAGAAAAACCGGAAACAGGCCAGAATTGCACTGGCGCACTTATGAAGTGCGGCAGCACAAAAATACATTGGTGCACTTGGGAAGTGCGCCCATGTCGATCCAGAAACCTGCACAGGGTTCTAGAGAGTTCTAGTGACGATTTTTGTTGTGATGGACAGACCTGATAGCTTCTAGGGTGATCTAATGGTTCTGAAACACTCTCTACACCTATAAATATGTTATTAACCTAACCCTAATTCATAGAATATTGTCTATGACACAATTATGCTACCAAAGTCTCTCTTAAACCCTAGCCGCCGCCTCTAAATCTGATCTCAAGTGTTCATTCACAATTCAAATTAAAGTTTAGAGCTGCAACAACAATCGAAGAAGATTAATCAGCGTTTCTGCATCAAATTCGATTTATAATCCTTTCCTTTAGCCACGAAAGGCAAGTACAGTTATTTTCCGATATAAACGTTAATTATGATTGTGACATGGATTGTAAATCTGAATCTGAGGTTATGTCAATTTTGTTCTGTTTAGATCTATCTTATTCTGTATCTCTTTCTTCTTTCTGTTCTATAGCCAGGCTACTACGAGCCTGCGCCGAATCTCATAAGAGATTAACGCACAAACACTAAATTTTGGGACAAATAATGAATAATGCATAATTGGATATGAGACTATTGCCTTTGACTAAGATTCATGAGACTATTGCCTATGACTATGATTCATGAGACTATTGCCTATGACTATGATTCATGCCTATGGGACTATTGCCTATGACTATGATTCATGAGACTATTGCCGATGACTAAGATTCCTGAGACTGTTGCCTATGACTATGATTCATGCCTATGTGACTATTGCCTATGACATTGAATAAGAAACTATTGTGATTAGTCGCCCATGACTATTGTGGTTAGTTGCCTATAACCATTGTAGCTAGTTTCTTATGCCTATTCCCTTAATGATGTTGGATCTCATATTTAGTATGTAACCTTGCTAGTTTATTCCCATTCACTGTTATGTACATCGAGCCTAGTAGGGCCATTATCATTGTATGTGGTTCATTATTGCATGCCTATTCTTTCTTGTGTTTATCCCCTATTCCTTTTGCTAGGGCCATTTCATGAGTATTTAGAGAACTTGGGGAAATATGTTATACGGGGATTGGGCATAGCTTAATTAAGTTAATTTGGGATAACAATATGTCGGCATAATCTGAATTGGCTATAATAGAGAATGATTTACATGTGTATTAGTCTTGGACAAAAATGGTAAACTAGAATATTGAATCTAGTTTTGACATGAACTATAAATGGGAATATTAAGGCTAAGATTTGGGGCATATATTGTATTATGAATTATGACCTTGATTTGGGCGTATAAGTTTAGGCTAAATTTATGATTAGGCAAGATAGGTAAATAGAGTTTTAGATATATATAATCTACTAAATCTGTTATCTGCTAAATCTGTTATATTGCCTAATCTGCTAGTTCTGTTATATTGCCTAAACTACTAATTAGATTGAATTGCCTAATCTGTTAATTATGTTAAATTGCCTTATCTGTTAAATCTGCTAAATAGCCTAATCTGCAAGATCTGTTATCTGTTGAATGACGTAATCTATTAGAACTGAAATGCTGAAATTTGAAGTAAGTGAATCTGTAGGCTCGATTTAAATTTGGACAAAATTTGTTAATAGAACCTCGAATAATCTGCTGTAACTTGTACAGAAGTTTAATTTGTTAAATTAGCAGAATTAGTCTAATACCTGTAAAATCTGTATTGGAATGAATTGTCTATGACACGAGGTTAGATTCTGTTTGCGGTGGAAGCCTGCCCAGAACCAACCGGCTTAACCAGCAACCGTAAACTGTCAGTCTAATGTGAGAGGTCGTAGGCATAACTAAAATATGCTTAGACACGAGGTTAGGTCTGGCTTGTGGCAGAAGTATGCCCGGAACCGCCCGGCATATCAAGCGGCCACAAGCTACCGACCTAATGTGAGAGGTCTGTGCATTAATTGATGCAAATCTGGGATAAATATGATGTCTAAAACATTTTGGGTGAATAGGGTTAAACCAATTGGACTAATGAATTTAACAAACCCGTTCCGTGAATCTGTAGGCCCAATTACAAAGTTAGACAAATCTGTAAATCTGTTAAATCCGTATATCTGATCCGTTAGTCTGAAACTTGCCTGATCTGTGAACTAGTTGATCTGAACTCTGTATGTCTGAACTTGTAAACAAGTTAATCTGAAATCTGTTAGTCTGGGGGCACAAGGTTAGGAGGGAAAATACTTGTGTCATCTGTTGTTTGGGGCCCATATTTGTCAGTAACCCTTTCTGGTATTAAAACTTCGACCCAACAATAGGTAAGGTCCGGGCACGCTTACTGAACTAATTATAAGCGTTTCATTCTGATAATGGCGAGGGGTGTTGATGGTGTGTTCCAACCGGGTCATGTGCGTGCATGGATCCGGGTCTGGCTCTGGGGATGTAAGACACCGTGACATCTATAAATAGGTCTGTGTCATTCAAAGGTTGCCACTTTAGGGAATGATACACCCTTTTGTGGGGCTGGCACAGGGTATTTATGTATTAGGGAGCCGATCGCGTGGGGTAGGATTTAGGGTACACTAAATTCTATTTGTTCGGTGGGGTACCGTCTGTTTCTGTTGGGTGGTAACACCTGTCTGTTTCTGCGTGGTACCGTCTGTTGCGGTGGTAAAGGCCCATTTACTAGTGTACACCTAATTCTAACATTCTGTTTCCGTAGGGATTATTCTTTTTCCGTTACTGTCTCTGTTCGGGTGGTAAAGGCCCATTACTAGCATTATGTTTCTGTACTTTCTGTTCGGGTGGTAAAGGCCCATTATTAGCATTATGTTTCTGTACCTTCTGTTAGGGTGGTAAAGGCACATTATTCTGTTTCTGTTTTTGTTTAGACATTAGGGTTACACCTAATCCTGTTATACTAGTATTAGTGCAGAGAAGTGAAAAGTAATATCATCATGTTTCTTTTGTTTAACCTAAGTATATCTGTTATTCATGCTTCCTGTTATCTCTCATCCAGTTTTATTTGCATGCCATGACATTATTATCTGTTATTAACTGAAAGTCACTGGACTTGCTAGACTTTATGTCTGACCCTTGTTGTTTCGCCTCTTTTCTTCCATTTCCCCAAGGTTTTCAAGGAGCGAATACTCTAGCTTGATCCGGATCTTTCTTCCTGCTTGGAGTGCTTGAAGTGCTTAAAGTATGGCTTGACATTTTCTGGCATCTTTGGTGGGGATTATGATTTTAAAGTTTTGTACTCTGATGGCTTTTGAACAAGGCTGATATATATGTACTTGAGTTTTTGGTAAAGTTGTAACCAAACTGATTTCTGTCCGCTGCAATAAAGTTATAAAGTTTTTCAAGTATTATTTTTATATCTGTCTTGTAATATTCTGTTCTGTTTACTAAAATGCTCCATCAAAGTTAAGGCATTCCCTTTGTGAGTGACCTTAACGGACGTGGGGTGTTACACTTGGTATCAGAGCTGAAGGTTACCAGATTAGATAGAAGTTTTTGAAAACTATTTTCAAAAAGGTTTTAAAAGGAAGTATTTTCAAAAGTAAAGTTTATTTTGAAAAACATAATCCCCAAAAGCTAGATATCTTTCTTCCGATTCTTTGTTTCGAATCGCTTCCTCTTTCCCTTTTTGTTCTCTTCTTCCGCGTATAGATGCTTTTTTCTAAGATACGTAAGAACTTCCGTACGGTGGGCGGAAAATCGCTTCATGGGACTGAGACGGTTATCAAAACTCGAAGGAAGGGGAGGACTTGTTGGTACCTTTGCGGTAGGAAAATTTCTGAGAAGGTTTAACTTCCTTATCTGATTAGTAAGAAGAACTCTTTCTGATTCTAGCATTTTGATTCTGTAGTTAAGTCTCTACACTTTAATACTAGTCTTGTTTATGATCCCGCTATAGTCTCAAACCCCATAAGGGTTACGACTCATCTGTTTGTGATAGGCTGGGTTTTGAGGGCATCTGTGTTAGGCGTTAAGATGAATGTGACGCATACATTTCGGGTTTTTTTGGGATATGGTTAGGCTTTCTCAAGCTTAGTTTCCTAAAAATCATTTGATAATCTGATCTGTACCAGTAGTCTTTAAGTATCTGGATATTTCTGAAAAGGTTAGGGGTTTTTACTCGAAGCGTGAAGTAGATTTCCACTTTGGCATTGTTTAATGGGAGTAATTCACTGGGTGTCAATCTGATGTTGATTTTAGTCTTCGGGGTTGATACTTAGGGAATTATTTTCTTAACCGATGTCTAATAGGAACAGAGCTCTTGTTTTAATCGTACTTGCTTCTATCACTCAGTTGTATCCTATAGATCGAGTCTTCGACCTTTAGGTAGAAACTAATGGGTGTAAACATGTGTTTGAGACATGTTATTTTTGGTGGTTGCTAGTGGATGCAAGTGGTTGCTAGTGGATGCAAGTGGTTGCTAGTGGTTGCTCGTGGATGCATATACACACACTAGGCACTAGATCGGCTCGAAAACACTCTCATACTGCATATGGATGTGTGTGCATTTTTTTTAATCATTATGAATGCAAAATGGTTGACTCAGCACATGGATGTTGCATATGAATGAATGTTTGTGCACTCATATAGAAATGATATGTATTAAATAGGAAAATTGCATACATGTTGGACTCATGGCACTGACATAATTCGCATTAAGGAGGTCAACTGAATCAGTAGACCGCCTGATCTTTGCATTAGATAAGAAACATATACACACGCTTTTGCATATGTTCATACAACATTAGATGTTTCTAAGGACAATGTATGCTTGTGGACGATGGTTGAGTAGATGGGTGATTGGATGGTAGGACACATTCTTCTTAACTTGAAGATTTCGGGGACGAAATCCTTTAAGGAGGGCAGAATGTAACACCCCATATTTTCTATGAACGTATAAGTAACAAATTAAAGTATACTTAATTTTTAGGGGAAGAATTAAGGGAAACGGGTTGCGCCATTGTGTTCGTCTCGAAATTCTACTTGAGATAGAGTCCGAGTTCGCATAAAACGGATACCGTATGAAGGAGATATGGACGAACGAAGTTAGGCAGAAAACCGGAAACAGGCCAGAAATGCACTGGCGCACTTGTGAAGTGCGCTAGCACAAAAATACACTGGCGCACTTGGGAAGTACGCCCATGTCGAGCCAGAAACCTGGACAGGGTTTTAGAGAGTTCTAATGACGATTTTTGATGTGCTGGACGGACCTGATGGCTTCTAGGGTGATCTAATGGTTCTGAAACACTCTCTACATCTATAAATATGTGATTAACCTAACCCTAATTCATAGAATATTGTCTATGACACCATTATGCTACCAAACTCTCTCTTAAACCCTAGCCGCCGCCTCTAAATCTAATCTCAAGTGTTCATTCACAATTCAAATTAAAGTTTAGAGCTGCAACAACAATCGAAGAAGATTAATCAGCGTTTCTGCATCAAATTCGATTTATAATCCTTTTCTTTAGCCACGAAAGGCAAGTACAGTTATTTTTCGATATAAACGTTAATTATGATTGTGACATGGATTGTAAATCTGAATCTGAGGTTATGTCTATTTTGTTCTGTTTAGATCTATCTTATTCTGTATCTCTTTCTTCTTTCTGTTCTATAGCCAGGCTACTACGAGCCTGCGCCGAATCTCATAAGAGATTAACGCACAAACACTAAATTTTGGGACAAATAATGAATAATGCATAATTGGATATGAGACTATTTCCTATGACTAAGATTCATGAGACTATTGCCTATGACTATGATTCATGCCTATGGGACTATTGCATATGACTATGATTCATGAGACTATTGCCTATGACTAAGATTCATGAGACTATTGCCTATGACTATGATTCATGCCTATGAGACTATTGCCTATGACATTGAATAAGAAACTATTGTGATTAGTCGCCCATGACTATTGTGGTTAGTTGCCTATAACTATTGTAGCTAGTTTCTTATGCTTGTTCCCTTAATGATGTTGGATCTCATATTTAGTATGTAACCTTGCTAGTTTATTCCTATTCACTGTTATGTACATCGAGCCTAGTAGGGCCATTATCATTGTATGTGGTTCATTACTGCATGCCTATTCTTTCTTGTGTTTATCCCCTATTCCTTTTGCTAGGGCCATTTCATGAGTATTTAGAGAACTTGGGGAAATATGTTATACGGGGATTGGGCATAGCTTAATTAAGTTAATTTGGCATAACAATATGTTGGCATAATCTGAATTGGCTATAATAGAGAATGATTTACATATGTATTAGTCTTGGGCAAAAATGGTAAACTAGAATATTGAATCTAGTTTTGACATGAACTGTAAATGGGAATATTAAGGCTAAGATTTGAGGCATATATTGTATTATGAATTATGACCTTGATTTGGGCGTATAAGTTTAGGCTAAATTTATGATTAGGCAAGATAGGTAAATAGAGTTTTAGATATATATAATCTGCTAAATCTGTTATCTGCTAAATCTGTTATATTGCGTAATCTGCTAGTTCTGTTATATTGCCTAAACTGCTAATTAGATTGAATTGCATGATCTGCTAATTATGTTAAATTGCCTTATCTGTTAAATCTGCTAAATAGCCTAATCTGCAAGATCTGTTATCTGTTGAATGACGTAATATGTTGGAACTGAAATGCTGAAATTTGAAGTAAGTGAATCTGTAGGCTCGATTTAAATTTGGGCAAAACATGTTAATAGAACCTCGAATAATCTGTTGTAACTTGTACAGAAGTTTAATCTGTTAAATAAGAATAATTAGTCTGATACCTGTAAAATCTGTATTGGAATGAATTGTCTATGACATGAGGTTAGACTCTGTTTGCGGTGGAAGCATGCCCGGAACCAACCGGCTTAACCAGCAACCGCAAAACTGTCAGTCTAATGTGAGAGGTCGTAGGCATAACTAAAATATGCTTAGACACGAGGTTAGGTCTGGCTTGTGGCAGAAGTCTGCCCAGAACCGCCCGGCATATCCAACGGCCACAAGCTACCGACCTAATGTGAGAGGTTTGTGCATTAATTGATGCAAATCTGGGATAAATATGATGTCTAAAATGTTTTGGGTGAATAGGGTTAAACCAATTGGACTAATGAATTTAAAAAACCCATTTCGTTAATCTATAGGCCCAATTACAAAGTTAGACAAATATGTAAATCTGTTAAATCCGTATATCTGATCCGTTAGTCTGAAACTTGTCTGATCTGTAAACTAGTTGGTCTGAACTCTGTATGTCTGAACTTGTAAACAAGTTAATCTGAAATCTGTTAGTCTGGGGGCATAAGGTTAGGAGGGAAAATACTTGTGTCATCTGTTGTTTGGGACCTATATTAGTCAGTAACCCTTTCTGGTATCAAAACTTCAACCCAACAGTAGGTAGGGTCCAGGCACGCTTACTGAACTAATTATAAGTGGTTCATTCTGATAATGGCGAGGGGTGTTGATGGTGCATTCCAACCGGGTCATGTGCGTGCATGGATCCTGGTCTGCCTCTGAGGATGTAAGATGCCGTGACATCTATAAATAGGTCTGTGTCATTCAAAGGTTGCCACTTTAGGGAATGATACACCCTTTTGTGGGGCTGGCACAGGGTATTTATGTATTAGGGAGCCGATCGCGTGGGGTAGGATTTAGGGTACACTAAGTTCTGTCTGTTCTGTGGGGTACCGTCTGTTTCTGTTGGGTGGTAACACCTGTCTGTTTCTGCGTGGTACCGTCTATTGGTTTGGTAAAGGCCCATTTACTAGTGTACACCTAATTCTAACATTCTGTTTCCGTAGGGATTATTCTGTTTCCGTTTCTGTCTCTGTTCGGGTGGTAAAGGCCCGTTACTAGCATTCTGTTTCTGTACTTTCTGTTCGGGTGGTAAAGGCCCATTATTAGCATTATGTTTCTGTACCTTCTGTTAGGGTGGTAAAGGCCCATTATTCTGTTTCTGTTTCTGTTTAGACATTAGGGTTACACCTAATCCTGTTATACTAGTATTAGTGCAGAGAATTGAAAAGTAATATCATCATGTTTCTTCTGTTTAACCTAAGTATATCTGTTATTCCTGTTTCCTGTTATCTCTCATCCAGTTTTATTTGCATGCCATGACATTATTATCTGTTCATAACCGAAAGTCACTGGACTTGCCAGACTTTATGTCTGACCCTTGTTGTTTCGCCTCTTTTCTTCCGTTTCCCTCCCCTACCCCAGGTTTTCAAGGAGGGAATACTCTAGCTTGATCCGGATCTTTCTTCCTGCTTGGAGTGCTTGAAGTGCTTAAAGTATGGCTTGACTTTTTCTGGCATCTTTGGTGGGGATTATGATTTTAAAGTTTCGTACTCTGATGGCTTTTGAACAAGGCTGATATATATGTACGTGAGTTTTTGGTAAAGTTGTAACCGAACTGATTTCTGTCCGCTGCAATAAAGTTATAAAGTTTTTCAAGTATTATTTTTATATCTGTCTTGTAATATTCTGTTCTATTTACTAAAATGCTCCATCAAAGTTAAGGCATTCCCTTTGCGAGTGACCTTAACGGACGTGGGGTGTTACATCAATGAAACCACTTTTGTTAGATCCGGGATGTCAAATTATTGCTAGGTTTCAAATTCCATAATTTTTGAAGTTAATATGTGAGCGTGGCGAAGGAAAATGTGTTTGGTTGATTTTAGTTAAATTGGATCGACTTGAAAATGGCCATTTTTCAAACGGTCTCAGAATTCGACGAAACTAGTTTTTTTGGGACCGTACCATCAAAACATAGCTAGATTTATTTTTATGGAATTTTTGGGATCAGTATGTGGCCCCGGCAAATTGAAATGTACGTTCAAATCAAGTATTGAATGTTTTATATTTTGATTTGAAGAAAAACTGACTGAAACATTCGAATGGGCCTACGAAACATATCTCATTGTGTTCGAAATGGGAGTATTTAGCTAGGGACGACAGTTGTTGGGTTTGGATTGGAGTTCGTTTGGAGAAAACCCTAATTTTTGAAATATATAAATTGGCGAATCACATTTTTTCTTTCATTAAATAAATTAAAAAAAAAAGGCGGAAACCCTTTTCTCTCTCCCTGATTGGATGACGGCCCCTCTCCCAACCTTCTCTCCTCCTTATCTCCTTCCACACGCACCAATATCGAACGCCCCAGTTGAGGTTTTTGAAGTACTCCTCACACTCTTCACATTCATAGCACCCACAACCTCCATCACTTCGTAAATCGCGAGAATCGAGGTCGCAAAGTCCAGCCGTTCGTGCCTAGTTTGCTCCTCCGATCTGAGTTCGAGCTGGCGGCGGTTGGCACCCCCTGGCGCGCGATTCCAAGCTCTACCTCATGGTGAAGACCGATCGACGAATCGCTGGACGGATCTCGCGAAAATTCAAAACCTAGTTATGAACAAAGCAGTGAGGTATACGGCTGTATAAATTTGAACTGATTTTTACAATTTTAAGCGTTGCAAACTTCTAAAAAATATATCTTTTTACTATGTTGTTGAAATCCAGTGAAACAAGAGACTGTGGACTCGCGTGGACGTCTTCTACATTCTAGAAGAGACTGGATATTTTTCTGAGCCTTCTACAATTTTTGGAGGAGTGGAACCCAATAAGAGATTTCTGATTTATAAACGATATGGAAATGACGATGTATAAATTATATAGTCGATGTATGAATTATATAAGCACTGTACACCTCATGTATAAGCGTTGTATAAGCTGTATGTTCGATGTATAACTTATATATTGGCTGTGAAAATTATATATGCGTTGAATGATATTGAAATATATTGAAATGAAATCAAAGTATAGTTATATATATATATATGTATACTCCCCTAGTCCACAGACCATGGACGATATATATTGGTTGTGATATTGTTTGAATTTGGTTGTGAAATTTGGTGAATATCATGAATGGTTGATTGGAAATGTATGATTGTGGTTGAAATCCCAATAGGATTAGTATATGGGAAAATTCGTCTGCGTACGAACTAGATATTGAAATCCCTATTGTCAAAAGCTGCAAGGCTTTAAGGTAGAGCGAGGAGCCGTACTCGAGACGGTGTCGGGTTTAACTACCCAGCCGTTATGCTGCCGAAATTTTCTGAAATATTTCTGTGTTTGATTTATTTTCATTTTTTGAAATATATTCATGTGATGAATGAAATAAAATGGTTTAAACGATAAAAATAACATTTTTATCGAATGAATGAAATAAAATGTTTTAACGATAAAAATCACATTTTTATCATCTATATGAAGTATATAAAATAATCGTGTTTTGAAATAAATTGTTTTAACAATAAAAATCACATTTTTATTGTATGTACGAAGTATAGAAAATATTCATTTTTGAAATAAATTGTTTTACAAATAAAAATCACATTTTTATAATATATATGAATTGGAAAAATCTACATTTTTGAAATAAATTGTTTTGACCATGTAAATCACATTTTTATTGAATGTATGAAGTATATAAAATAATCGTGTTTTAAAATAAATTGTTTTGACAATAAAAACTACATTTTTATTATACATATGAATTGTTAAAAATAGTGATGTGTTGAAATAATATCTATTGGATAAAAATATCATTTTTATCACATATATGAAATGAAATGGTTTAGAAATAGAAGAATGGATTATATTTATATATATAATTAAAATAAATTGAATAACAAAGCTGCAGTTCATGTTTTGAAACCGTGATTTCAAACGATTATTGCGGGAGATCCGACCATCGGATTTTCCCGAAACTGAAATCGTTGGGTTCGCTTTGGAAATATCTTTCTAACGACACCAACTTTGTAAAGATCCGACGGTTGGATTGTCTGGAATGTTTAATTCAAATCTGAATGAAAACAGCGCCAGAATCGATTATATATATATATATATATATATAATTAAAAAAAATCGAATAACGATGTTGCAGTTCGTATTTTGAAATCGTAACTTCAAACGATTGTACCGGAAGATCCAACCGTCGGATTTTCCCAAAACTGGAACCGTTGGATTCGTTTTGAAAAGATCTTTCTAATGATATAAAATTTGTAAAGATCCAATGGTTGGATTTACAGATATGTGTAAATCAAATCTGGAAAAAACAGCGCTATGGCCGCGTTATGGCCTGAAGCGTCGTTTGAATGAATTGTCTATTTTTAAACGAATAAAAATAGCGATAAATCATTATAAAACATTATAAACGATATGGAATGGAAATAAATAGAATTTACTCGGTTTATTGGATATTTGATGGTTGAATGTGTTTGACGTGAAAATTACATTAAAGAACAGAATTATTGATGTCAAATAATTTAACCATTGAAATGAATTAATTTGTAATTCTAAATATACGTGAATTATTTGAAAAGGCCGAGTTAATTCTCATTTCAAATAATTGATCGATGGTTAGAAGTCGAAGATATGAAGACGGTGCAAGATCGACGATCTTCACAATCGAATGGATGGGTGCTACCGATGCTCACGATGGGAGTAGCTACCTTAAACGGGGCTAAAGTGGTAGCCGTCCAGACGTACTTGTTGATTGTACAGATGTGCAAGGTATAAGGTGCCTCCGGTTTCGTTTAGACCCAGAACGGACTTGTAAATGGATGTGTGTCTGACGTTGTATATTGACAACGTGGCATGCAGAGATGCTGTGATCAAAGCTTTTGTTGAAAAGCAGAGCTTTGTGGTTGATGATCAAAGCACGGCTTTGAATAGCTAGCTTTGTGTTTAGCGTTGATTCGCGAGCCTCACACCTCGTTATGAGCCAGAAACGGGATAGAATATCAGAGAGGACATACGTTTCCTTCTAGCTAGGAGTGGTGCTTTGGGTTTTACACACCCGGGCATTTTACTTATGTGGATGATGGAAAGCGAGGCATCGGTTAGTTCCGTCTCTTCGAAGCCGATGATTTGGTCGGATATGACCAGTTTATGCCTCATAGGTCGGGGAAACACAGTGTTCAGGCATTTTAATCCACATCGGGTGGACCGGCCCTGACGATCCAAGGCTTGACTGAGTACTTGCCTGAGACATGGGCTAGATTGTCTCAAAGCGGTAAGGACGATCCCTTGCCTTGGTTCATGACGGAATCCAATTTCCAACTACGACATCGTGCGGTTTTGATTGTATACCTATATATGGCGACATAGTGGTATGGGGCATTAATGCCGTCTATGATTGATAGTTATGATTGAAATTGTTTTTGAAACATATAAACACTAGCAATTATATCAAATGATTTGTTTTTCTCGTATCAAGCATATTTCTGCCATTATAAGGTAAAACTCTATCCTCCAGTTTGCGTTGCATTGTGTGATGGGAACTAAGTCTTATAATGGCTTCATTTTTATAAAAAGCATTGCGATGTTTAAAAGATTTACTTGTTTTAAATCACTGGCAATCCAGTGGAGTAAACCCGTTCCGCGTTAGCGGCGTGGTCTTGTGATGGCCATATTATAATGTAAGTTAAAGTAGATTTCTCATACCAGTCCCATGAATGACTCGTAGTTTGTTTCATTTGCAAACTCGGGTGCCCCTATTTCTACACGGGAAGCCTTGTATTCTGGTTTTAGTGGCTCTTTTTGGATAGCTGGAGCTGAAGATGGATTCTATCATTTCTTTCTTTTTATGCTGTTCAGCTCCTGTTGTACATATTATGTTTTGATTCCGCTATAGACATTTTATGTAAAGCTGAACTGTATTGTGTACTAAGTATGATCCTGTATACTGTGTAACTCTGATGATTATTATTTCCATTATATTCTGTTGTACATTATCTGGTGTATTTATTTATTTATGTTCTGTTGTTATCTGTTTATGTGTTATATTCCAAAGATTACCCTTGCCACCGTGGAACGGGGGTTTGGGGTCGTCAAATTTTGATAGCATCTCTATCATCATGAAGAAAATCTTTGATGGTTTTGGTTAACTTCATTTTCTGAGATGAACTAGAGGAAGCCATTGAAGTGTTTGTTTTGAAGAGTATAGATATGAAGAATATAGTTTGAATTGTGAATGAGATGTAGATAGAATAGATGTATCTATAGGAATTGAATGGATATGAATTAATTGGCACAACTTATCAGAAATCAATGACACCTTTTCAGACCTTGGGAGTTGGTGAAAAATTGGAGGGTAGTTTTAAAGTTTAAACCTTCGAAATTCAAATTTTGAATTTCAAATTACTGGCTGATATGACGACATATAGACATATGTATGTCGACATATATGTATAATTTTAAATGATACTTGATTTTTGTGACTTTTGATTTAAATTATCGATTTATATTTAAGGTTTAACTATTTCCCGAAATAATTCTAATCCTAGCAAACATCCAAAATTTATTTTATTAATTATTATTATTAGTATTTGAATTTCAAATTTTAAAATTCAAATTTGAATTTAAAATTTCAAGTTTTGAATTTTAAAATTAAAATTTCTAAGATAAAACAAAGAAAGCAATCAAAACAACCATTCAACCAATGAAAATTTAAAATTTAATTAAGGCGTACCTTATTTTTAGATCCTTACCTTCGAAATTTTATGAATTCTGAATTGTCGTGAAGCATGCATTTGAGTTTTCGATTTCTGGCTCTTCATCACTTGACGACGAGTCTAAATCATCGAAAGTTGCTGGTGTGCTCTCTTTCACTTCTTTGATGAGTGGTTGTTGTCCGTTTGTTGATTTTTCTGGATATAAACACATTCTCTTCATATGGCCTGGTTTATTGCAGTTATAACATCGACTATCATTTCTTCCTGAACTTCCTTGGTTATTATTTTGAAAATTATTTTTCCTTCTGTATCTCAGAAAATTTCTGAAATATCTTGTCATTAAGGCTGTTTCTTCACTACTCGAGTCAGAATCATTTGTTATCGCTTTTGTAACGACCCGGAAAATCCGAGCCAATTTAAATTTTTTATTTTTAAGTAATTTAGTTGGAAAATGAGGCAAAATTTAAAATTTTCATTTTAAATAATGATTAAAGCCAGTGAAAATAGCCAATTTTCAAACGATCTCTGTTTTCGACGAAACCAATTTCATCGGAACCGGAATATCATATTATTGCTAGGTTTCAATTTTTAGAATTTTCCGAATTTATATGTGAGCATGGCAAAGGGAAATGTGTCTTGTTCATTTCAGTCAAATTTAATCGACTGAAAAATAGCCATTTTTCAAACAGTCTCAGAATTAGACGAAATTAATTTTGTTAGGACCGTATTGTCATAACGAAGCCAAATATGTTTTTTTTTGGATTTTTCTGAATCTGTATGTGGCCTCGGTAAATTTATTTGTACGACAGAATTAAAATTATAAAGGATTTAAATATTAATTTAAATGATACAGGCCACATACAACCGTTTGGACTGACGGGACCTAGCCCGTTGGATCCGGAATAGGGTCTATTTGCTAGGATAGGCTTCAGTTGGACTGGAATTGAATCAGTTTGAAAGAAATGGATTTATTCGTAAAATTGCAATTAAAAGATTATAAAATAGGATTTTAGAACCCTAATCTTCTTGGCACTGTTCATCATCCAGAATTAGGCCGCCGCCATCTCTTTCTAACGTCCAAAACTTCATCCCTCTTTTTCTCCCTCCTTGCTTCGAATTAAAACTCAAACCACCCACCAAATCGAAGAGCTTCGCGCCCTCTATCCGCTCATACCCGAACCATCTCGCCTCATCACCTGTAGCGCTCGTACCAAGCCCACGAAGTCGCGGGTTTTGCATCGCCCCCACGCCCACGTGGCAGCACCGAGCTGCTCCCCTTCGCCGGAGTAGGTGCGGCGCCTGTAGCCCAACGCGGTGGGACCCTCGGATCGAACTCCAGCTCCTCGGATCAACGGTGAAATTGAACCCTAGGTCGGGATAGACCCTGAAACTCACGGCCGAGGTTCTGAACTGAGGAACAAGGTTCAATTTCTTAATTAATTATTTATTTAAATTAATATAAATTGTTTTATAACTTAGTTAGACCATAACTAACGCATACGGCATCGAAACTTGATGATTTCAGAAGCTGTGCACTCGTATCGGCAAGATCTGCGAGCCTAGACTGACCAGAGCTGATTCTGAACAGCTTGAAATTTGACAAATTGCAAAACTGTGAGAACTCTGATCTAATTTAGATAATTATGTATTAATGTAAATCGTGAAATTCTAATTCGTATACTATTGTTCTTGATCTGCGTCACGATGATATTGGTATGCGATGAGTTTGTGATTATTGTATGTGGTGATGCCATGAAATATTTGTGTTATTCAGCTATGTTATTTTGGTGTAATCATGAAGAGACTCTCATCTTTATTATCTTCTTTATTTTCATCTCTTTTTTTTTTTAAAAAAAGGATTTAGACCTTTAAATATATAATTTCTTTTCTTTATGAAAATCTGAATCTTGGATTCACAATAGATTAAAATAACAAGTTTTAACATAAAAACTTGTTAATAAGATAATTGACAAATTTTTACATAAACTGTGTCAATAAAATAAAGGACAATTTTTAATGTTATATTTTTGACAAAGTTTCAACAAAATTTGTTAACTAAATAAAAAGAACAAAATTTTTATGTTGTTTGTTAACTAAATAAAAAGAACAAAATTTTTATGTTGTTTGTTAACTAAATAAAAAGAACAAAATTTTTATGTTGTTTGTTAACTAAATAAAAAGAACAAATTTTTATGTTGTTTGTTAACTAAATAAAAAGAACAAATTTTGAGGTCATTTTGTTAACAGAACAAAAAGGACAAGATTTTATGTTATTTGTATACATAAGAAAAGGACAAAAATTTTGTTAACAAAACAAAAGGGAATTATTTCATGTTATTTTCTTTATAAATTTTTACATAAACTTTGTTAATAAAATAAAGGACAATTTTGACATGATATTTTCTCTGTAAATTAAAAAGACAAATTTTATGTCTTGTCTACAAATCAAAATACCCAAATTTTTTTTGCAAGTTAAATCTTTATTTATAAAACGAAATGTAAGTTCTAATCTTTTAAAATAAAGATGAGGTCCTTATGTTTGATTCATCAAAGTTACACCAAACCACATCTGTGTTAATGTAGATGAGACGACACCCAAACCTACATCACTGGGTTAACGGTTTTATTACGACACCAATTTATATGTTGGGTTATTTGTATTGTGACAACACCATTTTATACATTGTGTTAACTATGTTGTAATGACGCCAAAGGTATACACCAAACCATATGCTGTGTATGATTGGTATGGTTAGACATATTATTGTGTGATTGACATGAAATGGACACTAAATTGTAGAGTGCCACCTTTGGGTTCGACATGAAATAGATTGTTTTATGTATTGAAATATCACATTGAACATATACGTTGACATCAAAAATGTCATAGTCAAGTTAGTAGAGTTGAAATGGGTCAAATCTTCATCGTCATGATAATATATAGTTAAAATGAATTCAATATTGACATTAGAAAATATACAAATATTGGTATTAGAAATGTTGACGCTAGAGAAGGTGTTTTCATAAATAAGAATTAAAAGTTGCATTTTCTTATGTAAAAGAAAATAAAAATAAAAGGGTTGCATTTTACAATGTCAATGTAAATAAAAATTTTTTTTTTTGAGAAAAAATGGTAAAAGAACATTGCATTGTAAAGTGAAACCTACTTTTCTAAATAAAGAGAAACATTTTCTTTGTTAAGAAGAAAATAAAAGAAAACATTTTCTTTGTTTAAAAGAAAGAATACATTTCTGTATTTAAGAAGAGAAAAGAGAAAAAAAAAACATTATTCTCCAATATAAAGAAAATAAGACAAATAACCTTATTTTCTTATGTAAAAGAAAATAAATGCAATATGTATATTTTCTTATGTAAAAGAAAATAAATGTAATATGTACATTTTCTTATGTAAAGGTAAATAAATGTAATATGTATATTTTCTTATGTAAAGGAAAATAAATGTAATATGCACATTTTCTTATGTAAAGGTAAATAAATGCAATATGTATATTTCCTTATGTAAAAGAAAATAAAAGTCAATATGTACATTTTCAAGGCAAAGGTAAGTAAAAGAAAACACTTACATGTTCAATGTCAAGGGTAAAGGAATAAAACAAAGTTATTACTTTTGTTTAATATAAAAATGCACATAGTCTAAAATATGATTTTCGTCGCATTAGACTTTGTAGCGAGGCCCTTAATGAATTTCTTGTTCTTCTCAGTTGGGTCTTGAATTAGGTTAGGGGCATAACGGGAAAGCTCATCAAATTTCATCGCATATTCAGCAACTGTCATATTTCCTTCTTTCATATTGACAAATTGTTCACGAAGACGTTCTCTTGCTTGTGGAGGGATGTATTTCTCGTTGAAGAGCTCTTTAAACTTTGCCCAGGTCATATTGGCCACATCGTTTCCAATCTTAACTGCGTCCCACCAGTGCTCAGCTTGATCTTTGAGTTGCCATGCAGCCAGGAAACGCTTCCTCTGATCCTCAAGTTCCATCCCTTCTAAGATATTCTCGCAATTCTTGAGCCATGACTCTGCTTCAACAGCAGACTCTCTACCAGTGAAAGGAACTCCGCCCAAGTTTTTGAATTTCTTTGACATCCGTTCTAAGTCGAATGGCTGTGCGACTATAGGGTCGGGCTGCTCATGAATGGGCTCTTCTTCGGGTGGCCCTCTAGCTCCACCTCTCCCACCTCCACGGGTTCTAGCTCTAGTACTCATAATGAATTAGTCTGTAACATCAAGGGGAGAGTCAGACCACAGAAATGAAAATCTTCCAAAGGAAAGGCTAAGAGGTGAAAATGATGTAACGACTGATAAATATGTGCTATTATGTTATGCTCACTCTAGGACTTTAGTCCTATCTCTAATGAGACTTATTGCTATAAATATGTTATATTCCAAAACTAAGGTTAAACCTGGGACAGGAAATTCTTCAGCTTCAAAGCCACAGGGGAAGAAGAGAGACCGGAGCAAGGTGACATGCTTTAATTGTGGCAAGACCGGGCACTTTGATTACGAGTGTTAAGCGCCGAAGAGAGTCAAGAGAAATGAATCAGGCCCCAGTCAGAACCGGGGTCAGAGCTCTCAGAAACAGGGTCAGAATTCTCAGAATAGCAGCCAGAATCCTCACCGCAACCTGGAATGCTACAACTGCCATCAGAAGGGGCATATCAAGCCAAATTGTCCATTGCTGAAGAATGCTCAGGTGGCACATGTATATGAGGGTACGACTACACCAACTCCTACCGAGGGCCCAGGTACACCTGATGTTTTAAGTGGTACTCTTAACATTAAAAACATCCCTATTACTGTCCTATTTGACACCGGTGCAGTACGTAGTTTTATTTCTTCTGACACCATTAAAAAGCTAAAATTAAGTCCAAGGAAACTTAAGGAATTAATTAGAGCCCATAGTCCGATAGGAGGTTCCCTTGTTCTAGATCAATACTGTAGAGTGCCGATCTCCTATTCTTGTTATCAGTTCCCCTTTAATCTGATTGTCATGAATTTCTCTGGTTATGACATTATATTGGGAATGGATTGGCTAACCAAATTTGAGGCTGAGTTGGTATGTGCTAAGAGGATTATCAAAGTCAAAACTAAGCTTGGCAATATCACCATACCCTGCCACGGCTCAGCCACTGACAGAAAAGAATTCTGGTCCTCTCTAGAAGTCACTCCTACTTCTATTGAGGAAATCCCTATTGTCAGGGATTATGCCGATGTATTCAAAGAAGTTGAAGGCTTACCTCCACGAAGAGAAATCAACTTCAGAATTGACTTGGCTCCGAATGCAAGGCCTGTCGTACATCCTATTCGGAGAATGTCACCCAAAGAAAAAGAAGAGCTGAGAAATCAAACCAACCAACTTTTGTTTAAGGGCTTGATCAGGCCTAGCTTCTCAGAATGGGGCGCAGCCGTGGCGTTCGTTCCAAAATCAGACGGTACCCTCAGGTTATGTGTGGACTACCGTGATCTCAACAAACAAACTCTGAAGAACAAATACCCACTGCCTCGTATTGACGACTTGCTCGACCGCTTGCATGGGGCGCGAGTTTTCTCTAGAATGGACCTAGCTACAGGCTTCCATCAACTTCGCATCGCAGAAGAATGTGTGCCTCTAACTGCTTTCAGAGGGCCGGATATCTTTTACGAATGGCTGGTAATGCCTTTCGGTCTATGTAATGCTCCAGCATATTTTGTTGATCTGATGAATAGGGTTTTCAGGGATGTTATAAATAAATTTGTGCTCGTGTTCATCGATGACATCCTCATTTTTTCTAAATCTTCTGCTGAGCACGAACAACATCTGAGGGAAGTCTTGGAGATTTTGCGTAGAAGTGTGCTGAAAGCCAAATTCTCCAAATGCATATTCTGGCAAGAAGAGGTGAAATTCCTCGGACATGTCGTATCAAAAGAAGGCATTTCAGTTGATCCAGGAAAAATCTCAGCCATCCAAGACTGGAAGCAACCTCGAACCCCCACCGAGGTCAGAAGCTTCTTAGGGCTGGCTGGTTATTATCGGAAATTTGTCAAAGATTTTTCGAAGATTGCTTGTCCATTGACAAACCTGACCAAGAAACATACAAAATTTATTTGGACGCCCGAGTGCGAGAAAGCCTTCCAAGATTTAAAAGAGAGGTTGACCAATGCTCCTGTGTTGACCATTATAGATGGCAATCAGGATCTGTCAGTCTGGACTGACGCTTCTCATCAAGGTTGTTTCCTTAATATTAATCAACATGTTAGGGATAACAATTTCTTTTATTGTCAAATCTCATTTTAACGTGTTAGTCCTTTATCCATTCAAGGTATTGGGGCGGTGCTGATGCAACAAGGCAAAGTGGTCGCATATGCTAGCCGCCAATTGAAACCGCATGAAAAGAATTACGCCACTCATGATCTTGAGCTAATGGCGGTCGTGTTTGCTCTTAAAATTTGGAGGCATTATCTCTTGGGTGAGAAGTTCGAAGTATACACGGATCACAAATCCTTGAAGCATCTTTTTACCCAAAGAGATTTGAATATGAGGCAGCAACGCTGGGTTGAATTTCTTGCATCATATGATTTTGTTATCCTATATACTCCAGGGAAAGCCAACGTTGTAGCCGATGCGCTCAGTCGAAAGAATACAGATGGTGAAAAACTCCTTCTCGCCAATCTCGTTATTACTTCTACTCTGATTGATAAGATCTCCGCTCTCCAGAAGGATGATAAATTTATTCAGAGAATTATCAAAAGAATTCAGGATGGCGAAACCACTAGCTTCCAAATTAACGACAGAGGGATTCTGAGGCTATCTGGCCGAATTTGTGTTCCATACATTCCTGAGCTCAGAAGGGAAGTTATGGATGAGTGCCACAAATCTAAGCTTAGTATTCATCCAGGGGTGAGCAAGATGTATCAAGACCTCAAGCGCACATTCTGGTGGAAATCCATGAAGAGAGATATTTCTATTTATGTTTCTAGATGTCACACTTGTCAACAGGTCAAAAGTGATCAGCAGAAGCTAGCAGGTCTATTGCAACCGCTAGGAGTTCCAGGCTGGAAGTGGGAAGAAATTTCTATGGACTTTATTGATGGCTTGCCTCGTACCCGAAAGGGGAACGATAGTATATGGGTAATTGTTGACCGCTTAACAAAGTCTGCCCATTTTATCCCTGTCAAGACCAACAGAACAGCTCGGAGTTTGGCGCAGCTTTATCTTAAAGAGATTGTCAGATTGCATGGGATTCCAAGAAGCATTGTTAGTGATCGGGATCCCCTATTTACGAGCAAATTTTGGGAAGCTTTCCAAGAAGAACTCGGTACTAAGTTGAATCTGAGCACAGCTTATCACCCTCAGACAGATGGCCAGACTGAGAGGGTGAACCGCATTCTAGAGGACTTGTTGCGAGCGTGCATTCTGGACTATGGTGGTTCATGGGAGGACCATTTATACCTGGTGGAGTTCTCTTACAATAATAGTTACCAAGCCAGCTTGGGAATGTCACCATTTGAGTTACTATATGGTAAACCATGTAGGTCCCCAGCATGTTGGGTGGAGCCAGGCAATCGATTAGTCTTGGGTCCCGACATGGTTCGTGAAGCATCGGACAAAGTTGATTTGATTAAGAAGCGCCTGTTGGCTGCTCAGAGCCGACAAAAGAGTTATGCAGATCAGCGAAGAAGACACTTAGAATTCTCTGTTGGGGATCGGGTATATTTGAAAGTTTCCCCATTGAGAGGCGTGATTCGTTTTGGTAAGACGGGGAAATTGGCGCCAAGGTTCATAGGCCCATTCCCTATTCTCGAAAGGATCGGTACTCTTGCTTATCGAGTACAGTTGCCCGACTGGTTGCCTGGGGTGCATGATGTCTTTCATGTGTCTCAACTCCGCAAGCATGTACACGACCCTGATTTGATTGAGGATGAATTGAATCAGCAGGTCTTGGATATTGCTCCTAATCTGACAGTGAGAAAAGATCCGATAAAGGTTATTGGCAAAGAAATCCGGGTGTTGAGAAACAAGAAGATTCCCCTAGTCAAGGTGCAGTGGAGCAGTGATCCTAGGGACTGCACTTGGGAGACAGAGGATAGCTTCAGAAGGGCTTATCCCCATTGCAGAGAGGATATCTCCGAATGATGCTTGTGTTAAGGTACATTTACCACAATTTACATTTCTGTCGTTTCCTACTTTTACTTTCTTTTCGAGGACGAAAAGTTTTTAAGTGGAGGAGACTGTAACGACCCGGAAAATCCGAGCCAATTTAAAATTTTTATTTTTAAGTAATTTAGTTGGAAAATGAGGCAAAATTTAAAATTTTCATTTTAAATAATGATTAAAGCCAGTGAAAATAGCCAATTTTCAAACGATCTCTGTTTTCGACGAAACCAATTTCATCGGAACCAGAATATCATATTATTGCTAGGTTTCAATTTTTAGAATTTTCCGAATTTATATGTGAGCATGGCAAAGGGAAATGTGTCTTGTTCATTTCAGTCAAATTTAATCGACTGAAAAATAGCCATTTTTCAAACAGTCTCAGAATTAGACGAAATTAATTTTGTTAGGACCGTATTGTCATAACGAAGCCAAATATGTTTTTTTTTGGATTTTTCTGAATCCGTATGTGGCCTCGGTAAATTTATTTGTACGACAGAATTAAAATTATAAAGGATTTAAATATTAATTTAAATGATACAGGCCACAGACAACCGTTTGGACTGATGGGACCTAGCCCGTTGGATCCGGAATAGGGTCTATTTGCTAGGATAGGCTTCAGTTGGACTGGAATTGAATCAGTTTGAAAGAAATGGATTTATTCGTAAAATTGCAATTAAAAGATTATAAAATAGGATTTTAGAACCCTAATCTTCTTGGCACTGTTCATCATCCAGAATTAGGCCGCCGCCATCTCTTTCTAACGTCCAAAACTTCATCCATCTTTTTCTCCCTCCTTGCTTCGAATTAAAACTCAAACCACCCACCAAATCGAAGAGCTTCGCGCCCTCTATCCGCTCATACCCGAACCATCTCGCCTCATCACCTGTAGCGCTCGTACCAAGCCCACGAAGTCGCGGGTTTTGCGTCGCCCCCACGCCCACGTGGCAGCACCGAGCTGCTCCCCTTCGTCGGAGTAGGTGCGGCGCCTGTAGCCCAACACGGTGGGACCCTCGGATCGAACTCCAGCTCCTCGGATCAATGGTGAAATTGAACCCTAGGTCGGGATAGACCCTGAAACTCACGGCCGAGGTTCTGAACTGAGGAACAAGGTTCAATTTCTTAATTAATTATTTATTTAAATTAATATAAATTGTTTTATAACTTAGTTAGACCATAACTAACGCATACGTCATCGAAACTTGATGATTTCAGAAGCTGTGCACTCGTATCGGCGAGATCTGCGAGCCTAGACTGACCAGAGCTGATTCTGAACAGCTTGAAATTTGACAAATTGCAAAACTGTGAGAACTCTGATCTAATTTAGATAATTATGTATTAATGTAAATCGTGAAATTCTAATTCGTATACTATTGTTCTTGATCTGCGTCACGATGATACTGGTATGCGATGAGTTTGTGATTATTGTATGTGGTGATGCCATGAAATATTTGTGTTATTCAGCTATGTTATTTTGGTGTAATCATGAAGAGACTCTCATCTTTATTATCTTCTTTATTTTCATCTCTTTTTTTTTTAAAAAAAAAAAGGATTTAGACCTTTAAATATATAATTTCTTTTCTTTATGAAAATCTGAATCTTGGATTCACAATAGATTAAAATAACAAGTTTTAACATAAAAACTTGTTAATAAGATAATTGACAAATTTTTACATAAACTGTGTCAATAAAATAAAGGACAATTTTTAATGTTATATTTTTGACAAAGTTTCAACAAAATTTGTTAACTAAGTAAAAAGAACAAAATTTTTATGTTGTTTGTTAACTAAATAAAAAGAAAAAAAAATTTATGTTGTTTGTTAACTAAATAAAAAGAACAAAATTTTTATGTTGTTTGTTAACTAAATAAAAAGAACAAATTTTTATGTTGTTTGTTAACTAAATAAAAAGAACAAATTTTGAGGTCATTTTGTTAACAGAACAAAAAGGACAAGATTTTATGTTATTTGTATACATAAGAAAAGGACAAAAATTTTGTTAACAAAACAAAAGGGAATTATTTCATGTTATTTTCTTTATAAATTTTTACATAAACTTTGTTAATAAAATAAAGGACAATTTTGACATGATATTTTCTCTGTAAATTAAAAAGACAAATTTTATGTCTTGTCTACAAATCAAAATACCCAAATTTTTTTTGCAAGTTAAATCTTTATTTATAAAACGAAATGTAAGTTCTAATCTTTTAAAATAAAGATGAGGTCCTTATGTTTGATTCATCAAAGTTACACCAAACCACATCTGTGATAATGTAGATGAGACGACACCCAAACCTACATCACTGGGTTAACTGTTTTATTACGACACCAATTTATATGTTGGGTTATTTGTATTGTGACAACACCATTTTATACATTGTGTTAACTATGTTGTAATGACGCCAAAGGTATACACCAAACCATATGCTGTGTATGATTGGTATGGTTAGACATATTATTGTGTGATTGACATGAAATGGACACTAAATTGTAGAGTGCCACCTTTGGGTTCGACATGAAATAGATTGTTTTATGTATTGAAATATCACATTGAACATATACGTTGACATCAAAAATCTCATAGTCAAGTTAGTAGAGTTGAAATGGGTCAAATCTTCATCGTCATGATAATATATAGTTAAAATGAATTCAATATTGACATTAGAAAATATACAAATATTGGTATTAGAAATGTTGACGCTAGAGAAGGTGTTTTCATAAATAAGAATTAAAAGTTGCATTTTCTTATGTAAAAGAAAATAAAAATAAAAGGGTTGCATTTTACAATGTCAATGTAAATAAAAAAAAAATTTTTTGAGAAAAAATGGTAAAAGAACATTGCATTGTAAAGTGAAACCTACTTTTCTAAATAAAGGGAAACATTTTCTTTGTTAAGAAGAAAATAAAAGAAAGCATTTTCTTTGTTTAAAAGAAAGAATACATTTCTGTATTTAAGAAGAGAAAAGAGAAAAAAAAACATTATTCTCCAATATAAAGAAAATAAGACAAATAACCTTATTTTCTTATGTAAAAGAAAATAAATGCAATATGTATATTTTCTTATGTAAAAGAAAATAAATGTAATATGTACATTTTCTTATGTAAAGGTAAATAAATGCAATATGTATATTTTCTTATGTAAAGGAAAATAAATGTAATATGCACATTTTCTTATGTAAAGGTAAATAAATGCAATATGTATATTTCCTTATGTAAAAGAAAATAAAAGTCAATATGTACATTTTCAAGGCAAAGGTAAGTAAAAGAAAACACTTACATGTTCAATGTCAAGGGTAAAGGAATAAAACAAAATTATTACTTTTGTTTAATATAAAAATGCACATAGTCTAAAATATGATTTTCGTCGCATTAGAATTGGCGGACAAAAATATTATGTTATAAACAAAAGAATGGATTTTTGAAATAATGGAAGGCGCCAAATGGTTTGATTTATATATAATATAAATTGAAACTAAGCGAAACACGCGCGGTAGTTCGCGTTTTGAAATCATAACTTTAAGAGGTTGTATAGAAAGATCCGACCGTTGAATTTTCCCAAAACTGGATTCGTTAGGACCGTCTTGGAAAGAGCTTTCCAACGACATAAAATCTACCAAAATCTGACGGGTAGATTTTAAGATATGTCTAAAACAAATTTTGGTAGAAACAGCGCCAGGGTCGCCTATCGACCCGAAGCGTCGTTTAATTAATTCGCACTGTCTTTAAGTAAATAAAAATAGAAATAAATCGCTATAAATAAATATAAACGACGTGAAATGATTTAAATGATAATTATGCGATGATTATTTGAAAAGGCCGAGTTTAACTCATTTCAAATAATCAAACGACGATTTAAATCGAAATAATAGAAGACGATGTTGAAGACCGGCGATCTTCACATCGAACGGACAACGATTATTGAGACCTTGAACTGACTTGCTCCCAGGAAAGGGTTGATGTAGTAGTTGGCCGGTCGTATGGGTTGATTGTCCGGATAAGCGAGAACCTCTCTGGTATCTCCGGTTTCGTTCAAAACCCAGAACGGACTTGTATGGACGCGCGTCTGACGTTGGAATTCGTTTCGTGTAACTAAATCAATTTTTATTAATGTATGCTTGTTTGGTGGTAGAGAATTTATTCTCTGCTTAACACCCTGGTATATGTTAGTAGTTATAGATAGCATGACGCGAATTGTCAATGTGGCCCGCTAAGATGCGAATGATCAAAGTTTTGTTGAAAAGCAGGCCTTGTGAAAATGATCAAAGCACAGCCTGTTTGGGCGTAGCTTTGTGTATAGCGTAACCTCACGAGCCTCACACCCCGGTATGAGTCAAAACGGGATACGGACTGCAGGGAGTGCACACGTTTCTTTCTAGCTCAGGGACCTACCAGCGCTGACATTTTACTTATGTGGATGATGGAATTTGAGGTACCTCGTTGTTTATAGGCCGTTGGTGGTCACATTATAGGTTCAAAGGAACCGGGAAGCGTGTGTTCAGGCATAACTAATCCATACACATATGTGTGGACCGGCCCTGAAGATCCAAGGGTTCACTGCGGGGAATCCTGAGGCATTTGCTAGAGTGTCTCGAATCGGAGAGGAGCTTGCCCCTAGCCTCGACTCATGACGGAAACCAATCCTCCAATACGACATTACGATTTTAGTTGTATACTTATATACGGCGGCATAATATATGGTACCTATGTCGTCTAGGATTAATACATTTATATTGAAATGATTTATGAAAACTTATGCACACTAGTAGTAATACGTTTGACGTATTTATCATCTTTTGATCGTTATAAGGAAAAACCCTTTCCTCTGGTGTGCGTTGCATTGTGTGATGGGACTTGGGTCTTATAACGATCTCATTTTTCTTTAAAAGCATAGCGTTATTCAAACGACTTACTTAATTATGCACTGGCGATCCAATGGAACAAACCCGTTCCGCCTTAGCGGCGTGGTCCTGTGATTCGCCATATAGTTAGTTAGTATAGAAAGATTTCTCACACCAGTCCCACGAATGACTCGAATTTTGTTTCACTTTGCAAATTTCGGGTGCCCTCTTTCCACACGGGCAGCCAATTGACAGGTTGTTAGTTTGCTTCCTTGGAGTTGCTGATCTTGGAGCTTGCTTATTTGCTTTGGTGTTGCTGCTTATCGAGGTGCTTTGTTGGACTATACAGACCCTCACCTTTATCTTTGTTTCTGCTTAGACTTTGAGACATTTAAATCGTATTCCACTTCATTTCAAACTGTATCTTTAACATTATGTACTTGTTTCCTTTTGTTGGGATTTTGATGTAATAAGTAGGACTCTGTGATTGGGATTCTGTGTTATGATAACATCCATATTCCGCTGCTATGTTGATGTTGTTGTCTTATAGTTTCTTATATTTATGCTGTTATCTGTGTTATGTGTTGCTATATTTATGTTATATTCCTATGATCATCTCAACTTTCGTTCTTCGTAAGTTTGGGGTTATCACAGCTTTAAATGCTATGGATTTATTTTCAGTTGGCTTGTTCTCCTTTCTTTTCTGTAATTGAACTTCAAAAGACATTAGATTCCCAATTAACTCCTCAATCTTCATTTAACTGACATTATGTGCTTCTTCAATCGCAAAAGTTTTCAAATCCTATTCCGACGTCAATGAACTCAATATTTTTCTGACTTGGTCTCCTTCATAATAAGTTTTTCCAAGCGCTATTAATGAGTGCACTATCTCTTTAAATATGCAATACATATCAGAGATAGATTCATTCTCATTCATTTTGAATAACTCAAACTGGTTAACTAACATTGATATCTTAGTTTGTTTAACTTTACCAGTTGTAAAGTTCTCCAAATCTCATGAGCTGTTTTACATTGTAATGACATACATTGGCAGAGGTATTGTAATTAATTTATTTAATTATTTAAATAGTGAATTAAAGGATTTAATGGTCGTGGAATTAAATAATGGTAAATATTTAATTAAAATAATAAATTAAATAATATATTTAATTCAGTAATAATAAAAAATAGTGAAATTCACAGTATGGTGTAATTTGGGTTATTTAAAATATATATATATATATCGGTTTAGAGTTGAATTATATTAGCGAATATATTTAAACGACGACAGTCTGAACGTGGAATTATAATATAATTAAAATCGAGCTCGAAATGGCGCTGCAGTTCGATATTTGGCGATTTGAACTTCAACTGAATATACAGGGTTCGTTTTAAATCAGATTTCTGTGAAACAAGAAACGTGTGGAGCTGGTGGAGTATATCTTTCTAGTGGAAGAGAAAAATTGGGATTTCGTCGTATAGATTTTGAGTTATGTCCAAATCAAATTTTAGAAAAGTCACTGTGGAATTCCTTTATAATTTATAAAGGAATTATTTATATTTTAAAAAGGAAATTCAATATAAATTGAATATCGGGTTGACTCAGAAGTGAATATCGAGTTGTAAATCCATATAGGAATATTCTGAAGTTGCACGGTATTCCTCTGTGAATATAGACGATAGTATTTATTTTTAAATATTAAATTTAATTATTTTTAAATATATTTAATATTTAAAATAGGCTATTTAGAGCTTTAAAAATAGCCACTTTTGCAAACTAAGTGGGAATTCGACAAAACTAATTTTGTTGGATCCGCAATGTTAAATTATTGCTAGATGTCGAGTTTCGTGATATTTAGGGTCAGTACGTGACCATACGGATTTTTAGAGTGAAAAATAGTCAGTATTTTGACAGTTAAAAATAAGCTGTGTGAGCAAACGGAGTCGAAATTCGACGAAACCAGTTTCGTTGGGACCGTAATATCGAGCTGTAGCTACATGTCCAGTTTCGTGATTTTTTGATATCGTGTGTGATTGCACAAATTTTTAGAAAGCAAAAATCAATAAAAAAAACAAAATATCTAAATGAAGTGTGTGAATATTAAGGAGCCTTATCTTCATCCTTTTCGACCACACAACCAGATCACCCTCATTATAAATCTGTCTTCAAGCCACCACAATTCTTTTTCCAGAAAAACCCAAAACGAGAGCAAAGTAAAATCAAAACAATTCCAAACGAAATCAATAAATCCCAGAAAATATATATATGGATTCGTATGAAGATCCTCTTCGAATTGGTGTGTTGATACATAGGTGCAACGGGTTTTCCTGGTGCTCGAAATACCCAGCGTGAGTTATTTGGGAACTAGGGTTAGCGGTTATGGTTGTTTGGAGCAACGATGAGTGGTTTCGATGTTGGATTTGGGTTCACAGATGAAAACCGCACCATAGTGGAATTTCTGGTGGGATCAGTGGGAAACAATGTCGCAGGTCCTGTAGCTGTCGTGGGAAAGAGGAGTTCGACGCGGTGCAAGGGAGGGATCTGAGTTGAGTGATGATGGTACGGGTATATGCGGTTTTGAATGAGGATCGTTGTGGATATTTCTGTTCGATTTTAAATGGGTTGTGGAGGAAGAAATATCAGTGGAAAGTAACGGCCATGGCTCTTCAAGCTTGCGGTTTCCTGTATATCGTTGGGGGAGAAAGAACGAAGTGGGCTGGGTCTGTTTTGTAGGAGAGTGGGCCGGTCAAATGGGTAAAGCCCAATTGGTTTATTTATTTAATGTTTTAATTTAAATTCAAATATGTATTAACTTGTAATGGCTGTATCTAGCTCGTACTAAGTCAGATTGACGAACCGTAAGTTGCGTTGAGATCGTATGGAAGACGGCTACGCACTGGAACTGGCTGAGAGTAAATCCGAGCTCGTTACAATTTATAGAAAAATAAATTGTCTGATCTGAATCAGCGACAATTATCGTTAATTAACGATGATAGTCCAATGTGAGTAAAACTCACCAACTCCGAACAGTTCTATTTTTATAACTTATATTTAGAACTAATAAATGATGACTGATTGCTGTGTGTTAACTGTTTGGTTGAGTTGTTTGTGTATTGATTGAAATTATAGATAACGATATATATATATATATATATATATATGTATATAAATCGTTAATCGAATATTGATTCTGTTATCAGAATATTTTATACTTGTTTTGTTTAACATCTGTGATGCAGGGAAACAGGTTGGAGGAGTCCAACTGGACTCCTCAATATTTATGATACTATTCTGTTCATATAGTGTAATATGTGATGTGATATCTAATCTGTTTGATTATGTATAATTGGAATGTTGTGGATCATTATAATTCGATATTTTAATATCATAAGGGACCCTGGGATGTAAAAGGAAATATTTCAATGTATATTGAAATAAAGGAATTTTATAAAATCAACCGATTTTATAAAAGGGAATAATTCGAAAATAAAGCATTTATAAAATCATAGGATATTATAAAGAAGAATATTTATTTAGAAAATAAATGGAATTGTAAAAGGAACATTTATTTAGAAAATAAATAGGATAAAAGGAAAAAGGAAATTAACGAGATAGGAAAGAGTTAGTCGATTAGAGTTATCAAATAGAGTTATCAAAAAGAAGTTAATCAAATATAGTTTATTCGAAGAAGTTAGTCAAACATAGTTATTCTGGATAAGTTACCATTTAGCACGACTGCTAGCGTAATTCGCAGGGTTGCAGATAGCCTACGGCGGTCGGATGTTTCCTGAGGGAATCAGGCGTAACCATTGTGATCGCTGCGATCTAGAGTCCAGCGAATGGAGTAAAATCGAATACAGTTATTCGAAATAAAGTTAAAACGGATATTTGTTTAGAAATAGAGTTAATCGAATAGAGTTAAAGAAATAGAGTTAAGCAAAATTAGAAACTGGCTAGAGATTAGTAAGTTGAATGGTTTCCTGGGTATCGATCTGATGTTGGTTTCAGCCTTCGGGGTTTATACTTAGAAAATTGTTCTGATACTAGTTTACAGTTAGGGACTGATAGTTGTGGAAGAATAGTGATATGTAAATAACAAATGGAAATGTTTTCCAGTGTTAATAACGTATACTTTCTAAAACATAGAAAATAAGGAAATGTGAATATATATATATATATATACGTATGTTTTGATGATTGGATCGATATTTCCTTTTGGAAATAAGATCGTTGTGTGTACACGGACATGTTTTCATTTGATAGATAAATCACCGACTATCAAAGTTTTGACCATTTTACGTTGTTAATATGGAGAGACCGGTTGGATTATTATCCAAAGAACCACTCTGTATTGGCATAAGCGTTGCGAATCATTTATGCCAAAGATAATTGAAGACGGAGTAAAGTGCAAGGGCTGTTGTATAAGTCTTAGATAACAGCGACTAAGATGGATATACTGAATAGTGCCTTCAGTTTGTCCAGCCCCAGGACAACTTGTATGGATGAAGGTCTGACAGAGTATATCTGGTAGATCACGTAAGTTGATCGTTTCAAACGTATTTACGTTGGTGGCAGAGGAATTCGTTTCTCTTAGCTTATACCCGTGGTATTTTTGGGAAAATCAATTTGTGATTTAGAGGGTATGACGATGTGACATTCTAAGTGAATGAAGATGTGGTATGTGAAAAGATAAGCGTAGCTTCTAGCCTCACATCCGGTAAATGACAGAAATCGGGCAGGCAGCATCGCTAAGTCGGTCGCACCGAAGTATGGTGTATAATCACCTATCTAGAGAATATTCATTTGCTTCTTTAATCTATCAATGCTGTCCCATATATATATATACGAGAACGGTTGCTGATCCCAACCGTTGGTGATGTACATTCGATACACTCAAGCGAAATGAGTGGTCGGTCATGTGTGGCCGGGTTGCAAGATGTTCTTTTTGAACCCAATGTATTCCTCTCTAGAGGTAAACTAGCAGAAGGTGGTTCCATACCTTGTCATAGTTGGAAATCCATTACCCAATACGTGCTTGCGATTTTGATTGTCTATTATTTATGTAGAACGTGAGATGAAAGCGTTCCTGCTAGATTGATATCTATTTGTGTTTAGACATTATTATAATATCAGAATGATATTGCTTGTCAAAGATGTTGGATTCTCATAAGGGAAAAACCCGTTCCGTATTCATGGCGTGGTCTTATGAGATATCATATACCTGTTTAAACTATTTTACTCACACCTGTCCCATGACTGACCCAGAGTTTATTTTGTTTTGTTTCCCTAAACTCTTGGGTGCCTAAATTTGTACGGGCAGTCATGTAGTCGGGATTTTACAGATACACTTGGGGAGCTTGGAGCAGGAGGCTTCAAGATCATATAGCTATAGTTTATTTCCGCTGTGTTATAAGTGTTGTACTTTGATAAGTGTTATTGTATACATACTGTTTGTATTTCAAAAGTTATGTTATATTTTATTCGTTCCGCTGTGAGATTCGTGTTACTCTGATGATGATGTTCTTCTTCTTCTTCTTCTATTCTATAAGTTCTACCTTATCTTTCCTCACACTCTATCTACTTTCTATTAATTTCTTGAATTTCTAGTGCAATTTGGGGTTAGACTTGTGTTTTTGGTCAGCTCAAATTAGTCCGGATTTTCGGGTCATTACAGTTGGTATCAGAGCTTAAGTTAAGAATTTCTTGGCTCTGTGGCGTGACTCGGTAGAGGTAGGGTTAGTAATACCCTAGATTGAGTTTGAGTGTATATATACGAGTGCGTATTTGTATTTGATATAAAATGGTTTTATATTGGGGAGATTCATTGGTTGAGTAGTTTATGAATTCTGGTCGATCAGTTTGATCCACTGTATCGGTAGGGGTTTATAAACACTTGAATACGATGGGCCGACACAGTATGGATATGTGATATATTATCATATATAGGTTGTGATTATAATCGAGTAAGATTATAACATGTGAAATGGTTATATATAACCAATCCGAATTCGTATAAGTGAAATACGTGAAATCAAATGGATTGAATCAGAATTTAAATCAGAATTGAAATTAAAACCTTGGAGATTTGGGAAGGTTTTTGTCAACAGATTTGGATTAAGTATAAGAGAATTTTAAAATCCTCGGAGATTTTAAATTGGTTTAAAGCCTTGTGAATGGTATTTGAAATATATTTCAAAGTGGAAATGTTTAAGAAATGGTTTTGAAGTGATATACTATTGAACTCACTACGGTCGCTGGAAAGTAACACCGATGTTGACTGCGTAGCATCATCGGTGTGATTTTCGAGTTGCTAAGTGACGGATTTCTACCAAAGAAATTGTTTTTGAAATTGTTTAGAAAAACAAGTTTTTCAAGAAATTCAAATGTTTTGAATTGTTGTTATGATTTCAAAAATGCAATTGAAACAAAACCCGAGAATTTGAATTTAACTTGTTAAGTTAAATAAATCGAGATGGTAAAAACAAATAAGTAAATTAGAATTTAACTTGAACCAAGTTAAATAAAAACTGGATTTGATTAGAGAATTATCTAGAAATTGAATTGAAGTGGTAGGTTAAGAGTTTAGAATCGAAGATGGAACTCGAATTGGAAATGTTATTGTGGTTTGGATAAGCGAATAATTGGTTGAGATAACGTTGTTATATGTTGGGTTGATAACAGGTTGAAAGTGATAGAGTTGATATGCTCGACAAAAAGGTACAAGTTTATAGTTGATATAAGCATAAGATTTATGAGCCAAATTGGCAAGCCGCTAGGCTGTTTGATTTTCATTTGGGTTGGAGAAGGCCTAGAGGGGAAAGTTGGAGTTTTACCGATAGGGCTGTACAAAGGAGGTTATGGCGAAATTTTCCGAAAAATTCAAAGTGTTAGAAAAATTTCAGAATTTTTGAAAATTTTAGTTAGTTGGAATGAATAAATATTTTAGTCGATATTAATTGGTTCAGTTGAAAACAGAAATAAGGGTAAACAAATCTTAGGAATTCCAATAGATAGGGTCGTCCTCTAACTTAGCAATTTCAAGGACGAAATTATTTTAAGTGGGGAAGATTGTAATGACCCGCATTGGCAGAGGTATTATAATTAATTTATTTAATTATTTAAATAGTGAATTAAAGGATTTAATGGTCGTGGAATTAAATAATGGTAAATATTTAATTAAAATAATAAATTAAATAATATATTTAATTCAATAATAATCAAAAATAGTGAAATTCACAGTATGGTGTAATTTGGGTTATTTAAAATATATATATCAGTTTAGAGTTGAATTATATTAGCGAATATATTTATACGATGACAGTCTGAACGTGGAATTATAATATAATTAAAATCGAGCTTGAAATGGCGCTGCAGTTCGATATTTGGCGATTTGAACTTCAACTGAATATACAAGGTTCGTTTTAATTCGGATTTCTGTGAAACAAGAAACGTGTGGAGCTGGTGGAGTATATCTTTCTAGTGGAAGAGAAAAATCGGGATTTCATCGTATAGATTTTGAGATATGTCCAAATCAAATTTTAGAAAAGTCGCTGTGGAATTCCTTTATAATTTATAAAGGAATTATTTATATTTTAAAAAGGAAATTCAATGTAAATAGAATATCGGGTTGACTTAGAAGTGAATATCGAGTTGTAAATCCATATAGGAATATTCTGAAGTTGCACGGTATTCCTCTGTGAATATGGACGATAATATTTATTTTTAAATATTAAATTTAATTATTTTTAAATATATTTAATAATTAAAATAGGCTATTTAGAGCTTTAAAAATAGCCACTTTTGCAAACGAAGTCGGAATTCGACGAAAATAATTTTGTTGGATCCGCAATGTTAAATTATTGCTAGATGTCGAGTTTCGTGATTTTTAGGGTCAGTATGTGACCATAAGGATTTTTAGAGTGAAAAACAGTCAGTATTTCGACAGTTAAAAATACGCTGTGTGAGCAAACGGAGTCGAAATTCGACGAAACCAGTTTCGTTGGGACTGTAGTATCGAGCTGTAGCTATATGTCCAGTTTTGTGAATTTTGGATATCGTGTGTGATCGCACAAATTTTTAGAAAGCAAAAATCAAAAAAAAAAAACAAAATATCTAAATGAAGTGTGTGAATATTAAGGAGCCACATCTTCATCCTTTTCGACCACATAACCAGATGACCCTCATTATAAATTTGTCTTTAAGCCGCCAACATTCTTTTTCCAGAAAAAACCAAAAAGAGAGCAAAGTAAAATCAAAACAATTCCAAACGAAATCAATAAATCCCAGAATATATATATATGGATTCGTATGAAGATCCTCTTCGAACTGGTGTGCTGATACATAGGTGCAACGGGTTTTCCTGGTGCTCGAAATACCCAGCGTGAGTTATTTGGGAACTAGAGTTAGCGGTTACGGTTGTTTGGAGAAACGATGTGTGGTTTCGATGTTGGATTTGGGTTCACAGATGAAAACCGCACCGTAGTGGAATTTCTGGTGGGATCAGTGGGAAACAATGTCGCAGGTCCTGTAGCTGTCGTGGGAAAGAGGAGTTCGACGCGGTGCAAGGGAGGGATCCGAGTTGAGTGATGATGGTACGGGTATATGCGGTTTTGAATGAGGATCGTTGTGGATATTTCTGTTCGATTTTAAATGGGTTGTGGAGGAAGAAATATCAGTGGAAAGTAATGGCCATGGCTCTTCAAGCATGCGGTTTCCTGTATATCATTGGGGGAGAAAGAACGAAGTAGGCTGGGCCTGTTTTGTAGGAGAGTGGGCCGGTCAAAGGGGTAAAGCCCAATTGGTTTATTTATTTAAAGTTTTAATTTAAATTCAAATATGTATTAACTTTTAATGGCTGTATGTAGCTCGTACGAAGTCAGATTGACGAACCGTAAGTTGCGTTGAGATCGTATGGACGAAGGCTATGATTGGAACTGACTGAGAGTGAATCTAAGCTCGTTACAATTCATAGCAAAATAAATTGTCTGATCTGAATCAGCGACAAGTATCACTAATTAACGATGATAGTCCAATGTGAGTAAAACTCACTAACTCTGAACGGTTCTATTTTTATAACGTATATTTAGAACTGATAAATGATGATTGATTGCTGTGTGTTAACTGTTTGGTTGAGTTGTTTGTGTATTGATTGAAAATATAGATAACGATATATATATGTATATAAATCGTTAATTGAATATTGATTCTGTTATCAGAATATTTTATACCTGTTTTGTTTAACATCTGTGATGCAGGGAAACAGGTTGGAGGAGTCCAACTAGACTCCTCAATATTTATGATACTGTTCTGTTCATATAGTGTAATATGTGATGTGATATCTAATTTGTTTGATTATTTATGATTGGAATGTTGTGGATCATTTTTATTCGATATTTTAATATCATAAGGGACCCTGGGATGTAAAAGGAAATATTTCAATGTATATTGAAATAAATGAATTTTATAAAATCAACCGATTTTATAAAAGGGAATAATTTGAAAATAAAGCATTTATAAAATCATAGGATATTATAAAGAAGAATATTTATTTAGAAAATAAATGGAATTGTAAAAGGAACATTTATTTAGAAAATAAATAGGATAAAAGGAAAAAGGTAATTAACGAGATAGGAAAGAGTTAGTCGATTAGAGTTATCAAATAGAGTTATCAAAAAGAAGTTAATCAAATATAGTTTATTCGAAGAAGTTAGTCAAACATAGTTATTCAGGATAAGTTACCATTTAGCATGACTACTAGCGTAATTCGCAGGGCTGCAGATAGCCTGCGGCGGTCAGATGTTTCCTGAGGGAATCAGGCGTAACCATTGTGATCGCTGCGATCTAGAGTCAAGCGAATGGAGTTAAATCGTATACAGTTATTCGAAATAAAGTTAAAACGGATATTTGTTTAGAAATAGAGTTAATCGAATAGAGTTAAAGAAATAGAGTTAAGCAAAATTAGAAACTGGCTAGAGATTAGTAAGTTGAATGCTTTCCTGAGTATCGATCTGATGTTGGTTTCGGCCTTCGGGGTTTATACTTAGAAAATCGTTCTGATACTAGTTTACAGTTAGGGACTGATAGTTGTGGAAGAATAGTGATATGTAAATAACAAATGGAAATGTTTTCCAGTGTTAATAACGTGTATTTTCTAAAACATAGAAAATAAGGAAATTCGAATATATATATATATATATATATATACGTATGTTTTGATGATTGGATCGATATTTCCATTTGGAAATAAGATCGTTGTGTGTACACGGACATGTTTGCATTTGATAGTTAAATCACCGACTATCAAAGTTTTGACCATTTTACGTTGTTAATATGAAGAGACCGGTTGGATTATTGTCCAAAGAACCACTCTGTATTGGCATAAGCGTTGCGAATCATTTATGCCAAAGATAATTGAAGACCGAGTAAAGTGCAAGGGCTGTTGTATAAGTCTTAGATAACAGCGACTAAGATGGATATACTTAATAGTGCCTTCGGTTTGTCCTGCCCCAGGACAACTTGTATGGACGAAGATCTGACAGAGTATATCTGGTAGATCACGTAAGTTGATCGTTTCAAACGTATTTACGTTGGTGGCAGAGGGATTCGTTTCTCTTAGCTTATACCCGTGGTATTTTTGGGAAAATCAATTTGTGATTTAGAGGGTATGACGATGTGACATTCTAAGTGAATGAAGATGTGGTATGTGAAAAGATAAGCGTAGCTTCTAGCCTCACATCCGGTAAATGACAGAAATCGGGTAGGCAGCATGGCTAAGTCGGTCGCACCGAAGTATGGTGTATAATCACCTATCTAGAGAATATTCATTTGCTTTTTTAATCTATCAATGTTTTCCCATATATATATACGGGAATGGTTGCTGATCCCAACCGTTGGTGATGTACATTCGATACACTCAAGCGAAATGAGTGGTCGGTCATGTGTGGCCGGGTTGCAAGATGTTCTTATTGAACCCAATGTATTCCTCTCTAGAGGTACACTAGCAGAAGGTGGTTCCATACCTTGTCATAGCTGGAAATCCATTACCCAATACATGCTTGCGATTTTGATTGTCTATTATTTATGTAGAACGTAAGATGAAAGCGTTTCTGCTAGATTGATATCTATTTGTGTTTAGACATTATTATAATATCAGAATGATATTGCTTGTCAAAGATGTTGGATTCTCATAAGGGAAAAACCCGTTCCGTATTCACGGCGTGGTCTTATGAGATATCATATACCTGTTTAAACTATTTTACTCACACCATTCCCATGACTGACCCGGAGTTTATTTTGTTTTGTTTCCCTAAGCTCTTGGGTGCCTAAATTTGTACGGGCAGTTAAGTAGTCGGGATTTTATAGATACACTTGGGGAGCTTGGAGCAGGAGGCTTCAAGATCATATAGCTATAGTTTATTTTCGCTATGTTGTAAGTGTTGTACTCTGATAAGTGTTATTGTATACATACTGTTTGTATTTCAAAAGTTATGTTATATTTTATTCGTTCCGCTGTGAGATTCGTGTTACTCTGATGATGATGTTCTTCTTCTTCTTCTTCTATTCAATAAGTTCTACCTTATCTTTCCTCACCCTCTATCTCCTTTCTATTAATTTCTTGAATTTCCAGTGCAATTTGGGGTTGGACTTGTGTTTTTGGTCAGCTCAAATTGGTCCGGATTTTCGGGTCATTACATACATACTAATATTCTATTAAACTCATTCCTATCTAATAAACGAAACAACATATTGATGGCTGTAGATTTTCTTTATGCAGCAGCCTTTTGTTCATTTGTCCATTGTGCAAAATTAGTTGTGGGTTCTACATATTCATTTTGTGTGATATTCCATGTGTCTAATCCTACTGATTGTAAATAAATTTTCATTCTACATGCCCAATATGAATAATTACTACCATTAAACACTGGTGGTCTAATAGTGGACTGACCCTCAGTAAAAGAACTATTATTATTACCAGTGTTGGTTGCCATTACTAAAAAATTTCAAAAATCAAATTATGAACTTTTTGAAAGACCAGGCTCTAATACCAATTGTTAGGGAATGCGGAATGGATCGTTAAGGTAAAAGTAACACTAGAGGGGGGGGGGTAAATAGTGTTTTTTAAGAAATCTAAGAAAATTTAAAACTTATATGATATACTATATGAATCACACACCACAGAAACAATCATAGAAACAGATTCAAACATAAATACAGAAATAAACAAAAATAAAATGTAGAAAAGGGAAGAACACACCGAATTTTATACTGGTCCGGATTACTCCTACGTCCAGTCCCACGCAATGCCGGATTGCGAACAATTTTATTACTATATCAATATCCAAGTACAACACCCTTGATTTCATGGCCACAAGGTTAACATCGATTCCAACACTCTTGATTTCACGGCTATAAGATTACCACTGATTCCCTTGATCAAGTATATTCCCTTGATTTTATGGCTACAAGGTTAACACTGATTCCTTCCTTGATTTCACGACTACAAGGAACACACTGTTTCCAAAACTATCCCAGATGATTACAACAGCCCTATAACTCTTCAATAGCACTTCGATTCAGAGAGTAATGAGCAGAGTCAGAAGAGAAGAAGTTTTATATAATTAGACTTTAAATTGGCAAAGTATAAGTGTAGAAATCATAAAAATATGAAATAATAATGGAGGAATGAAAAGAGATGAAGACGGAGAAGAAGAATGGTTAAAAATTTGAAATCAACCCCTATTTATAAGATTTGAAAGGTTGCAATGCTTCTAGAATGTTACAAATGGTGAAAAGACACTTCCTTTCGATTTTGAAAATGTGATAGTTACATGTCAACATCCCTATCTTTGTATGTTGACATATCCTCTTCAAAATTTGAAATTTTAAAAAAAATTCAAGTATTTTAATATATATATATATATATAATTCTAGAAATTCTTGGATTAAAACATGGTGATATAAACAAGTATTATAAAGTAGAAATTCATATGAAATCATAAATATAAACTGTCTAAACATATTATAAATTTATAAGGTTTAAAACTATATAAATATAAAGTATATAAAAGTATATAGCTATATAAATATATATAAACTTATAATCTATAAAACTTGAGTTTAAAATCAATAGTTAAACAGAAAAACTTAATTAGGATAGAATTTGGAAAATAGAATTTAAAATTAGAAATTGGAAAACAGAATTTGAATTTGAACCTGGAGTGTTATTCAGAGTCTTACATAAACTAGACTCTATTACTATATTTACCTTGAACTCTTGAAATCTTGATTACTCATGAGTCTTGAATCTTCTCCGAATTCTGAATCTCTCGAATCTTTATATCTCTAAAACTGTATAGTCTTCAGCATTAATTCCTATATACAAACTGTTTGAGTCAAAATTGGCTCAAACACCAATGGTGCTTTAGAAGCACTTCACCAAACGGTCGTATTTAAAGTAATAGGGCCACAATCACTAAAAAGCAAAGTAAAAGACAAGAGAATTTATAGTGGTTCGATCTTAGATAGAACTACGTTCACTTTGGAAGGATTTCATTTCAACATTCATGGTTGCAAGACATAGAATCTTTCTTTGCATATTCATCTTCTCTTATTACAAGTAAATCTCACTTAGATCTATATAAATTGGTGGAGAAATGATTAGACCGGCGGAGAAGTGGTGAAATCGGTTGAGGAACGATGAGAAATCTTCGAATGCAAGGAGGATGAAGGAGGATCTTCAATCCCTAAGACACTTGGTTGATCTTGATGGAAACCATGGTGGATTAAGCTCTTGATCTTTGTGTAGAAGTGTTAGATGATGTTATGATCACTTGAAATGATAGAGGAAGCAATTTGGCGGCCCTTAGGGGTGGTGGAAAATCCCCCTCTCTTGTGGTGGAAGCCATGGTCCATTTATAGGTGAGCTACCATGAAGAAATGAGCTGAAATTCATATATGCAGGTTTTGGGTCGCTTGTGTAGTTATTTACAGAAATGTCATCGCCTGGTTCTGAACTACTGCAGACAGCTGTTTCCAATTGTTCTGCTCATCCATGCGACCATGATGTGTGCAAGTGACTGAGATAGGAGCGAGTGGTCAGACCAGGGGATGTTTGGGGGACCAAGGACCGACTGACCAGTTTGACTCATACATGTGAACCCCATTTTGTTTGACCAAAAGATGGTGCATGATCTTCAGATGTGCGACTGACCCCATTGTTTAATCATTCCACTTGTGTGAGCGATCAACTCTATATCACCTACATGAGTGACTTATTCTCCATTGCATGACCAGATGATGCACGAGCGACTGAGATAGGAGCGAGCGACCTGTATGAGTCAGTATGGAGCTTGTAACACCCCGAATTTTCTGTTAACCGTATATTAACAAATTTAAAGTATAACTAATTCTAAATGAAAGAATTAAGGGAAATGGGTTTCGCCGTTGTGCTCGTCTCGGAATTCTGCCTGAGATAGAGTCCGAGTTTGCGTGAATCGGACTCCGTATGAAGGAGTTTTGACCTCTGGAAGTTTCAGAATTCAAATTAGAAATTCAAACAGTTCAAATAAAGTTTGAAATTCAAAAATCAGACCCAAACTGGGTTGGGCGGGAAAATTCCTGTCCAGGAACCAGGTCGACCAGGGGGTCGACCTGGGGGTCGACCTGCCCAATCGACCTGGTTTGGCCCTGGCTGGCCTGGTCGGGTTCTGGTCGAATTTCTGAGCTCTGGTGTGTCACTAGGGCTGACTTATCACATTTTGGTTGGCTCCTCTCGAAGTGAATGGTCCAGATTCGTCTGTGATCATCTGACGGCTCAAATCAATTTGAAATTCTATATAAACAACTCAAGTCACCAACCTAAATTCACATAAAAATTAAAGACGGAGCCGCCATGCTGTCTGGAGGAAACTTAGAGGAGCCTCCACTTGTAGAAAAGCTTAGAGACGAGTGAATCTAATTCATATTTAAAATCAAAACAACGTTAGTCTACCCAAAGGAAAACATTTCAAATTTAGAACTCAGAATCCAGAATTCAAGTTCGTCGTTTGTTGTAAGTATAGTGATTTTTCCGATGTGAATAAAAGTTAGGATTTGATTCGATGTAAATTGGAAATGGAATTGTGTTATTGTATAACAACGATGTAAATTCATATCTATGTGATGTAATGATATTATGATGTTTGTTGTATAATTGACTTGATGTTGGATCCATTAGAATGTTTGTGGATTAATCTAGTTGACGTTGGATCTATTCAAATTCACATACAAGTTATTTGGCTCATATCTACGCCTATATGTTTAGGTGATTATGACAAGTTATATGCTGTACAATAGAACCTTTACGTCTAAATGGTTAAGTTCATATACATGCTCCTAGGTTTATACAAGAGTTGCAAGTTCCTAATTGGATCCATGTCAAGATCCACTTTAATACATGTTTCATGTTGTAATTAGACATATGATTAGATCTAGTTTACACCCTTGCGATGAAACTATACATACTTTATGGACATGTCACGTTCTTGTCATATGCTAGTTATGTTCGAGGTTATGCCTAGATCTAAGCATGTTTAGGCTTATGTTATTTAAATCATATGCTAATTTATGTGACACCTATTTGGTTAGATCCCTATTTCAATGCAAGTTCACATATATGTAAGTTGTTTAGGGCTATGTTGCAAATTCACATGTATGTTGATTTAGTCTACGTTGCAAGTTCACACCTATGACATTCATGTTGACTATTTTGCAAGTTCACACCTATGATGTTCATATTCACTATGCCAAAAATGCCAAGTTTACACCTATGTCATGTTTGTGTTAATGAATTTCCTTATGCCAATTTTGTGTACGCTAAATTAGGCTAAGTTTTTAGCCTAATATTATATGTTAAAAACCATGCGGACGAAAATTAGGCTAAAATTGTTAACCTAATACTTAGACGGGGTAACGTTGGGATAAATTGGTAATTATAAGAAACTTGACACAAATTGGTGAAAATTATATGTATTGGCATGTTTGTCACATGCCAAAATTGGTGGCACTTAAACGGTATAAATTGTTATACCAAAAATGTTAAACATGGAAAGTGGGTCATAACATTAAATTTACATATAATAAGTAAAAGAGTCAAATATGTAAATTTAGAAAATACGAGTATGCTTAACCCGAGGTTGGATTGAGTTGTAATGTAAACCTGCCCGGACCCGCCCGGCTGTCCAGTAATCACAACGATACCTATCCAATGTGGGAGGTTAAGGCATTGAGCCCAATAATGACCCGAGGTTAGACTAAGTTACAGTGTAAACCTGCCTGGAACCGACCGGCACATCCAGTAACCTAACAATATCTGTCTAATGTGAGTGGTCGGTGCTTGAAAAGGCTAAGGACAGACAAGTCAGGATGGTAGGGTTAAGTTAACTAAAACACTTAACCAATTCAACATGTTAACTAAACTGATGGATGGGGTTAGCGTAATACAGACACTTGACCACTTAACATGTTTGACCAGAAAACCCTAGTAACGAGGGACCCGTTTCAGTAGTAACCCAAATTAGGTATCATGGTACCCTAAAACTAGGCAGGGTGGGGCACGATTACTGGGCTGATTGTAAGCGATCAAAGCGAAGACGGTGGGTGCAACAGTGTGGGTTCTAACGGAGTTCGTGCATGCACACACTTCGGAGCAGACAAACAGGGCACTGGGGGCACCAGTAGTATAACCTATGTATTCTAGAATTGTGTCGGGACGCCGCCATGGGTCTTGATACACCCTATGGTGGGACCATCATAGGTATCTACAATCATTGGGGGTCGTAAGTCACAGTTGTGTATGCGAGTAGGAGCCGATCTTTAGAAAGGGGATCACTTCTTCCTCAGCATGGGGTGCCAGTCGGAATAAACACAAGTAGGTGCAGAGTTATTGTGTGGGGTGCGATAGTATATTCGGTTCTAAACTACTTTATCTTAGTTTATGATACTTTCCTATTTCCAGTTTATACCTATCATGCCCTTATTCTTATTCTCATACTGAAGAGTCACTAGACTTACTAGGCTTTATGTCTGACTCTATTTTTCTTTCGTCTTCTTTTCTTCCATTCCCCCCCAGGTCCACAGGGAGGAAACAACTCAGCTTAGTCAGATGCTTTACAAGCTTGCAGACATTAGATGTATGGTTTGGACTCTCTTTCCTTGGCTATGGCTTTTTGACATGTTCTATGGGGATTTATGCAGCTTTATCATGTTTTATGCTTCTTTATTTAATAATCAAGACAGAAATGATGATGTAATGTTTTGGAGGTTATTATGAGACAATTATGGAAATGTTTTGTATGAACACGTATTTATGAAATAAAAGTCTGTTTGTTTTCTGCTACTTATATATATGTGTTTATATATCTGTCTTGAGTTTATCTGTGACTTTTACTTATAAACCTCCACCAAAGTTAAGGCATTCCCTTTGTGAGTAACCTTAATGGAGGTGGGGTGTTTCACTTGGTATCAGAGCATAGGTATACCAGATCAGATAAAAGTTTTTGAAATTATTTTCAAAAGAGAAGTTTAAAGAAGCACTTTTCAAGAAAAAGTTTTGATATTTTAAAAGGCATAATCCCCCAAAGCCATATGCACTATCTCTCTATCCTTCGTTTTGAATCTTTCCTTTTGGTTTCAGCATGTCTAGAGATCTTAACCTTCTAGAAGGAGTACTGGTACCCGACTAGTTCAGGAGGTACCTAGAGGCTAGGGCCAATGGCACGGGCCCAGCAGACATTCCTCCTCCAGTGGCAGCGGTTCCTCCTCCTCCTCGTGGAAATGCTTTTACAAAGACATGTAGAGACTTCAAGGCTATGGGTGGAAGGGACTTTTATGGAACTGAATCCTTTGTAGTAGCGAGAAACTGGCTAAAGGAGATTGAGGATCTGTTTGTCATCTTCGAAGTTGACGACAGGAAAAAGATACAGCTAGCGGTATGGTTGCTTAAAAATGAAGCTACTTATTGGTGGGAGATCACCACTGCTGAGAGGCCAGTGGAAACATGGAAAGATATCAGGATGAGGTTTGAGATGAAATTCCTCTCCCAAGCTGAAAGAAGCCTTCAAATGGAGAAGTTCCTAACTATTAAACAAGGAAGCATGATGATCAGGGAGTACGTCAATCAGTTTAATCAGCTGGCCAGATTTGGGCTGGACATAGTAAACACCCAACACAAGAAGGCTCTTCGCTTCGTCAATGGTCTGAATAAGCCTCTACACAGCCATGCTATGACCCATGTATCCACGGGAGCGACTTATAAAAGCTTGGTGGACATGGCATTGCTACACGAGGAAGACAAGGGCAAGAAAGAGGCAAAGGTGGAAGAAAATAAAGAGGGTTTACAGGCTAAGAAAACAGACTTCAAGAAAGGCGGGAAGAACAATAAGTCCCGTGAAAATAGAAAGTGCAATTTCTGTGGCATTGTTGGACATATAGTGAAAGACTGCAGAAAGATGAAGGCGAAGATGAGTGGTGGTTGCTTTCATTGCGGAGAGACTGGACACTTGGCTAAGGACTGCCCAAAAAAGCAAGGGCAGGGACAAAGGACTAGATCCACCTCAGGAGGACAGGTTCACGCGCTGGTGGCACCTCCATAGGAACGAGGTAGAAATATTTCTATAGAAAGTGTAGTCTATCTTTATGATCACCCAGTTCGCACTCTCTTTGATTCTGGTGCATCACACTCCTTTATTCCATCTGCTTTAGTAGAATCCCTGCACCTAGACACTAGTATGGTAGAAGATCCCTTTTTTGTTTTAAACCCAATTAGGGGCTCATCTTATTTGTCAATGGTTTGTTTGGGTTTGAAAATCTCTATTCTAAGTGCTGAATTTAGATGTAGTGCCTTTGTTTTGGGTTTCTCGAGATATGGATTGATCTTAGGCATGGACTGGTTATCCAGTAACGGTGCCATTCTTGATTGTGAGAAAAGAATGGTTAGACTCTTAACTCGGCTAGGTAACACTCTAGAAATTTCTTGTAATCCCTTGAATGCTGTTATGCTTAGTTATCTAGAGTCGCTTGATGCTTCTGTTGAGAATTTGCAGTCAGTTAGGGTGGTCCATGAATATCCGGAAGTCTTTGAGGAGGTAAAGGGCTTACCTCTGAGGCGGGATATAGACTTTCTCATATATCTTGTTGATAATGCAAAGCCCGTAGCTCTGCCTGTTAGACACATGGCTCCAAAGGAGAGAAAGGAGCTCAGTAAGCAAGTTAAGGAGCTTCTCGAGAAGGGATTTATAAGAAGGAGTATCTCAGAATGGGGTGCTCCAGTGGTGTTCACCACCAAAGCAAATGGTTCACTACGTCTTTGTGTGGACTATAGGGAGCTAAACAAGCTGACTAAAAAGAATAGATACCCGCTTCCCAGAATAGATGATTTGTTTGATCAGCTTGTAGGTGCGTCGGTCTTCTCCTAACTTGATCTAGCTACCGGGTTCCATCAGCTAAGGGAAGCTAAAGATAGTATTGATAAAACGACGTTCAGAACCCCAGACGTTTTCTTCGAGTGGCTCGTCATGCCTTTCGGCTTGACAAACACACCCACTTATTTCGTAGACCTAATGAGCAGGGTGTTCAGAGAATTCCTCAACAAGTTTGTCGTCGTCTTCGTAGACGATATTTGATCTTCTCAAAGAATGAGGAAGAACATGCTCAGCATCTGAAAGAGATCATGGAAACTCTTTGAGTTCATCAGCTAAAAGCCAAATTCTCCAAGTGCCACTTTTGGAGAGAAGAAGTAAGACTTCTTGGGCATATAGTGTCCAAAGAAGGGTTGTTTGTGGACCCTGCGAAAGTGGTGGCAGTGCAAGATTGGAAGACACCAAGAAATGCAACCGAAGTCCGAAGCTTTCTCGGGCTAGCAGGTTTTTACCGAAAGTTCATTAGGGATTTCATGAAAATCTCAGCTCCACTCATGAGGCTAACAAAGAAGAATCTACCATTCACTTGGGATTTGGACTGTGATATTGCTTTCCAACGCCTAAAAAGGGCTCTTACAACAGCCCCAGTTCTAACTTTGCCTAACGGAAGCAAGATGTTCACAGTATACACGGATGCATGTGGAACGGGACTAGGCGCTGTTCTAATGCAAGAAGGAAGGGTAGTAGCTTATGGAGGAAAACAACTGAAAATTCATGAAAAGAACTACCCAACCCACGATCTTGAGTTGGCCACCACCGTCTTTGCACTTAAGTCTTGGCGCCATTATCTCCTAGATGAGAAGTTCGAATTATATACTGACCATAAATCGTTGAAGTATCTTTTCTCGCAGAAAGATCTTAACTTAAGGCAGCAAAGATGGATGGAGTTCCTTGCCTTATATGATTTTGAAATTTCCTATACTCCTGGCAAAGGCAACGTAGTAGCAGACGCGTTGAGCAGAAAGAAACTGACCTTAAGCCCTCTCTTTGTGGAAAGGCAAAGCTTGGAGTATATAGCCAGTTTTGACTTTAGGCCCTCCTCCGATTTTGTACTTGGTTTATTGGCATCCCTAGAAGTACGGCCCACTCTTTTAGACTCAATAGGGGCCGCACAAACGAGAAGACCCTCAGCTCTTTGATGTGATTGATAAGCTTATTAGAGGTGAGACTTCTAGTCACCTCAACAGATACACCATCGATGATAAAGGTTTGCTGAGACGGGATGGAAGACTATGCGTCCCACAAGCAAGGGAGTTGATAAAGAAGGTTCTCGAGGAAGCGCATCAATCCAAGATGACTATACACCCTGGCGGAGATAAGATGTACAAGGATATAAAAAGAACTTTCTTTTGGAGTGGCATGAAGAAGGACGTGGCAGATTTCGTTTCTAAGTGCATGACCTGCCAACAGGTCAAGGCGGAACAGAAGAAGCCTAGAGGACTGCTTCATCCTCTAGAGGTCCCACAATGGAAGTGGGATAGCATTTCAATGGACTTCATTGATGGGCTGCCTAGGTCAAGAAGGGGTAATACTAGCATTTAGGTAATAGTGGATAGGCTCACAAAAAGCGCCCACTTTTTACCTGTCAAGAGTAGAAGGACTGCCTCATCTCTAACGTCTCTTTATCTTAAAGAGATAGTTCGACTCCATGGAATACCCTCCAGCATAGTGAGTGACAGAGATCCCATCTTTACGAGCGAATTTTGGCGGAGTCTGCAAGAAGCTGTAGGCACACAGTTATGCATAAGCACGGCCTATCACCCCCAAACTGATGGTCAGATAGAAAGGGTGAATAGAATATTAGAAGATCTTTTGAGACTATGCGTCCTTGACTTCGAAGGGACATGGGAGGATCATCTTCCTTAGGTGGAATTCGCCTACAACAACAGCTACCAAGCCACCATCGGTATGGCGCCCTTCAAAGCTTTGTATGGAAGACCGTGCCGATCACCAACTTGTTGGTGGGAGTCTACTAACAAACTTATACTTGGGCCAGACATGATTCGAGAGACTTCAAAAAAAGTGGACTTGATACGAAGGAGAATGAAGACTGCCGAAGATAGGCAAAAATCCTACGCCGACAAAAGAAGGACCGACCTTGAGTTTGAGGTTGGGGACAGTGTTTTCCTTTAGGTATCCCCTTTAAGGAACGTCGTTCGCTTCGGATCCGCAGGAAAGCTAGCACCAAGATTTGTAGGACCGTTCCCTATTATGGAGAAGATTGGGGAAATGGCTTATAGAGTAGAGCTGCCTAAAAGGTTGGCTGGGATTAACAACGTTTTTCACGTTTCCCATCTCCAAAAATGTCTACATGAATCTACGGAAGTGGTGGAGACAAGCATTTTAGAAGAAGCCGAAGTGGAACGCGAAGCAACTGTGAGGAGAGTTCCAACTCGAATCATAGGAACTGAAATCAAAAAGCTACGCAACCGCGAAGTCAAGCTCGTCAAAGTTCAATGGAGCGAAGCTGAGGAAGACGCAACTTGGGAAACTGAGGACAGAATACGCGCGACTTGGGAAACTGAGGACAGAATACGCGCGACTTACCCTTTTATTTTTGAGGGTACATCTTTGATCTCTCTCTTTTTCCTTAAGTTATGCTTGTATCTATCTTTTAGGTATATCTCCTTGGTCTTACCCTTTTATCCTTAAGTAGAAACTAATGGATGTAAACATGTATTTGAAACATGTTATGATTTATGGCTGCAAGTGGTTGCTCGTGGATGCATATACACACACAACCTAGGTTTTAGATCGGCTCAGTCACTCCATATTGCATATGCATATGCGTATTCATATTTGTATGTGGTTGAGACTTGATATGTTGTAATATGGATGTCGCATTTATATGAATGGTTGCGCACTCATGTAGAATTATGAATAGGTAAAAATTTGCATACATAATGGATTCATGACACTTACATGTTTTGCATCAAGGAGGTCAACTGAATTAGTAGACTGCCTGATTTTGCATTAGATAAGGACATGTACACACACTATACGTATGATCATGAAGCATTAGAAGTCTTTTAAGGACAATGGACGCCTGTGTTTGTTGGTTGAGTAGATGGACGATTGGATGTTTGGATTTACATTCTTTCAGACTTGAAGATTTTGGGGACGAAATCCTTTAAGGAGGGGAGAATGTGACACCCCGAATTTTCTATTAACTGTAAATTAACAAATTTAAAGTATAACTAATTCTAAATGAAAGAATTAAGGGAAATGGGCTTCGCCATTGCGCTCGTCTCGGAATTCTACCTGAGATAGAGTCCGAGTTTGCATGAATCGGACTCCGTATGAAGGAGTTATGACCTCCGGAAGTTTCAGAATTCAAATTAAAAATTCAAACAGTTCAAATAAAGTTCGAAATTCAAAAATCAGATCCAAACTGGGCTAGGCGGGAAAATTCCCGCCCAGGAACTAGGTCGACCTATCGACCTGGGTGACCAGGTCGACCATAGGGTCGACCTGGGGGACGACCTGCCCAGTCGACCTGGTTTGGCCCTGGCTGGCCTGGTCGGGTTCTGATCGAATTTCTGAGCTCTGGTGTGTCACTATGGCTGACTTGTCACATTTTGGTTGGCTCCTCTTGAAGTGAATGGTCCAGATTCATCTGTGATCATCTGACGGCTCAAATCAATTTGAAATTCTATATAAACAACTCAAGTCACCAACCTAAATTCACATAAAAATTAGAGACGGAGCCGCCATGCTGTCGGGAGGAAACTAAGAGGAGCCTCCACTTGTAGAAAAGCTTAGAGACAAGCGAATCTAATTCATATTTAAAATCAAAACAACGTTAGTCTACCGAAAGGAAAGCATTTCAAATTCAGAACTCAGAATCCAGAATTCAAGTTCGCCATTTGTTGTAAGTATAGTGATTTTTCCGATGTGAATAAAAGTTAGAATTTGATTCGATGTAAATTGGAAATGGAATTGTGCTATTGTATAAAGACGAAGTAAATTCATATCTATGTGATGTTTTGGTATTATGATGTTTGTGGTATAATTGACTTGATGTTGGATCCATTAGATTGTTTGTGGATTAATCTAGTTGATGTTGGATCTATTCAAATTCACATACAAGTTATTTGGCTCATATCTATGCCTATATGTTTACGTGATTATGAGAAGTTATATGCTGTACAATAGAACCTTTACGCCTAAATGGTTATGTTCATATACATGCTCCTAGGTTTATACAAGAGTTGCAAGTTACTAATTGGATCCATGTCAAGATCCACTTTAATACATGTTTCATGTTGTAATTAGACATATGATTAGATCTAGTTTACACCCTTGCGATGAAACTATACATACTTTGTGGACATGTCACATTCTTGTCATACGCTAGTTATGATCGAGGTTATGCCTAGATCTAAACATGTTTAGGCTTATGTTGTCTAAATCATATGCTAATTTATGTGACACCTATTTGGTTAGATCCCTATTTCAATGCAAGTTCACATATATGAAAGTTGTTTAGGGCTGTGTTGCAAATTCACATGTATGTTGATTTAGTCTACGTTGCAAGTTCACACCTATGACATTCATGTTGACTATTTTGCAAGTTCACACCTATGATGTTCATATTGACTATGCCAAAAATGCCAAGTTTACACCTAAGTCATGTTTGTGTTAATGAATTTCCTTATGCCAATTTTGTGTACGCTAAATTAGGCTAAGTTTTTAGCCTAATATTATATGTTAAAAACCATGCGGACGAAAATTAGGCTAAGATTGTTAGCCTAATACTTATACGGGGTAACGTTGGGATAAATTGGTAATTATAAGAAACTTGACATAAATTGGTGAAAATTATATGTATTGGCATGTTTGTCACATGCCAAAATTGGTGGCACTTAAACGGTATAAATTCTTATACCAAAAATGTTAAACTTGGAAAGTGGGCCTTAACATTAAATTTACATATAATAAGTAAAAGAGACAAATATGTAAATTTAGAAAATATGAGTATGCTTAACCCGAGGTTGGATTGAGTTGTGATGTAAACCTGCCCGGACCCGCCCGGCTGTCCAGTAATCACAACGATACCTATCCAATGTGGGAGGTTAAGGCATTGAGCCCAATAAGGACCCGAGGTTAGAATGAGTTATGGTGTAAACCTTTCCGGAACCGACCAGCACATCCAGTAACCGTAACAATATCTGTCTAATGTGAGTGGTCGGTGCTTGAAAAGGCTAAGGACAGACAAGTCAGGATGGTAGGGTTAAGTTAACTAAAACACTTAACCAATTCAACATGTTAACTAAACTGATGGGTGGGGTTAGCTTAATACAGACACTTAACCACTTAACATGTTTGACTAGAAAACCCTAGTAACGAGGGACCCATTTCAGCAGTAACCCAAATTAGGTATCATGGTACCCTGAACCTAGGCAGGGTGGGGCATGATTACTGGGCTGATTGTAAGCGGTCAAAGCGATGGCGGTGGGTGCAATAGTGTGGGTTCTAACGGAGTGCGGGCGTGCACACACTTCGGAGCAGACAAACAGGGCACTGGGGGCACCAGTAGTATAACCTATGTATTCTAGGATTGTGTTGGGCCGCCGCCATGGGTCTTGATACACCCCATGGTGGGACCAGCATAGGTATCTACAATCATTGGGGGTCGTAAGACAAAGATGTTTATGCGAGTAGGAGCCGATCTTTAGAAAGGGGATCACTTCACCCTCAGCATGGGGTGCCAGTCGGAATAAACACAAGTAGGTGTAGAGATATAGTGTGGGGTGCGATAGTATATTCGATTCTAAACTACTTTATCTTAGTTTATGATACTTTCCTATTTCCATTTTATACCTATCATGCCCTTATTCTTATTCTCATACTGAAGAGTCACTAGACTTACCAGGCTTTATGTCTGATTCTATTTTCCTTTCGTCTTCTTTTCTTCCGTCCCCCCTCCCCCCAGGTCCACAGGGAGGAAACAACTCAACTTAGTCAGACTCTTTACAAGCTTCAAGACGGTAGATGTAAGGTTTGGACTCTCTTTCCTTGGCTATGGCTTTTGGAAACATTCTATGGGGATTTATGCAGCTTTTATCATGTTTTATGCTTCTTTATTTAATAATCAAGACAGAAATGATGATGTAATGTTTTGGAAGTTATTATGAGACAATTATGGAAATGTTTTGTATGAACACGTATTTATGAAATATAAGTATGTTTGTTTTCCGCTGCTTACGTATATGTGTTTGTATATCTATCTTGAGTTTATCTGTGAATTTTACTTATAAACCTCCACCAAAGTTAATGCATTCCTTTTGTGAGTGACCTTAATGGAGGTGGGGTGTTTCAGAGCGTGAACGAACAACCGCATGGTTGGTCATGTGCGAGTGGCCTATATGTGTGCGGGTAAGCATAGGATGAGCGAGCGACCACTTAGTGTCTTGGATCACTTACCTATGAGTTATGTACGAATGATCAGGAGAAGTAATGAGTGAATGTCCCTCATGCAAGTAAGTATGAAAGCCTGTTTTAGGGGCGAACGATCCCTCATGCCGTGCTCGACCTTTGCCTTGTGCTTGACTCCTATTGTGTACGAACGACCTTCCCTTCTTACTTGATTTGGGTTTGTGCAATCGTCCTTGGCGTGTCTAACCTAAACACGTACGAACGATCATTGTGATACTCGAACATAGTTGTTTATACAGATTTAATCAACCAACATATGTACGGTTTTTAAGGGATAAACATTTACCCCTTGAAGTTTGTAATTTTTATTTTGCAAAAAATTACAGGCTTCGAAATAATTGGTCATAACATAGTTTGGTAGATTAAACCTGGATTTTCACGAGACGATTATACATAATGTTCAGTCGCATTAGGTAGATATGACCGTTCGAGGTTAGGTTACGTCGAGATCGTTTATACACGTATTTGAATGAGCCTAAGGTCGCTCGCACTCCTCCTTTGCAGGTCAACATGTCAACGTAGTCGAGAAAACCATTTTGAGTTTGAACGGGCAGGCTGGATCTGTCAAGTCAACATACCAATGTAGTTAAGCGGGCCATTCAGGTTTAAACGAGTTGGGGTGCCACTCTTGTGTGAACAAGCCTATACATATCTCTTTTGATTGAGAAACAAGGAAAGTTGAGGAAACAAGCTTGTGTATGTTTCTATGACTCGAGCAATTGGACCTAGTTGTTTACTTGAGATTATGCGACTGACTTGAGCGATCCGTCCAGATTTGAGCGAATGGTTCTGGGCGAGCCTATTCGTCTTCCCTCCTTATATATGTTCTTTCAACCTTCATTTTTACACTTTACTCATTTTATCAGATAACCTCTTTTAATGGTGGCACTGTTTTAGGGAACTCCACACAGATTTCCACACTCAATCTTAAATTTCCAACCGAGCTATCCTCTCAGTCTTCCAGCCTTTCGTTCTGTTTGATATCTACAGCAAAGCTCAACCAATCTTCGAATCGAATTAGAGCAATTTTCCCCTGATCTGAAGCATCCTGATTGTGATATAGGTGAATCCTTTTTTTTCCACTTCATTTTGATTTAGTTGAGTGGTTTTTTGGGTTTGAATCGGAGTTTTTTGTGATAATCAAAACTGTCTGGTTTAGTGATTAGGATGAGGTTGGAGTAAATGTTGTAGTAGAGGTATTTGATTCATTCATGGTCCTTTAAATTCCGATCCTAGTTGAATGCACATGAGTGGTTTACTGAAATGCCTTAGACAACCCTTTGATGCATATTTGTATAATCATGTTGTTTGGTAATGTATGTAATGCTCTTGTGATCATATGTGAGTGGTTTGAACCAAGCTTTTCGCGCTCGAAAGAATACAAACTTTTACCGCACATACGATGCTTGATGAAATGCTTGCACCGTAGAACCTTGTATGAACTTGTAACATTTTGTTATTTTAACAACATTAAGATGATAAATTAAAGAATAATTAATTTAATATCCAAAATTAAGCGAAACAGACTGTGCAATTGCATTCATCTCAGAATTTTGGTTAAAATAGACACCTGGTTTGCATTAAACGGACACCGAATGAAGAAGTTATTAAGGTTTGAAGTTTTTATACGCATAAGAAGAATATACATACATATAATTGGTCCAGAAAATTCAACACAGTTCAAAATTGCAGAATTCAAGGAAGCGGGAAAACTCCCGTCTAGGGGTGTCGACCCATGGATCGACCCCTCAAGGGAGGGTCGACCCCCCTGCGGCAGATCTGGGCAGATTAGGGTTTGAGGTTACGACTATATATATGGCCTCATTTATCTTGTTTCTCCACACCAAAAATAATGGATAACTAGATGCTGTCTCTGGCCAGATTAAATCGAGACTTTTCTTCTTCTGCAATCAAGTCGATCAACTAGAGTTTATATATCTGTGATTCAAACATCTGCAGCCTTTCTTCTACTTCTCTTAGATCCAATCACAGTGAGTATACATTACTTTTAGATCTAAATATTTAAAAAGTAAAATTTGACATGACTATAACTTGGATCTATGCATGTGACTATTTGAATAATATCAGATCTGTTATAACCTGTGTATTTTAGTTATCTTGACATAAATATGAACTTGCTCTAAACCTATACCTATTTATCATGTCAGATCTGCCATTGTTAGTTGGTCTAATTTATTACCTAGATCTCGTCATGCCTGTTTATGATACATCTGTCATGATAGAATCAGTCCTATTGTCACATGTTCATCAGATTTGTTCCTATATGCCTATCTTGTTATTATACCACTATATGTTTATGCCTATTTCTACTTTTTTATATCGATCTTGTTAGTATGATCATTTATATCCTCTTCCCTTCATCTTTTTCCCTTTTTTTATAGCCAGGCTACCTTCGAGCCTAGGCATGCCGCTGAAATATGCGAATTAGTTAAATTAGGAACGAGGGGAAAACGTTAATTTGGGGCATAACTTGTATTGGGAAATTTGGGGCATAAATTGTATTGGAAAATTCGGGCATAACTTGAATGAAATATATGAACATGAATTTGGGGACATAAATCAACTTGTGATTAAACACCTTAATTTGGGGTATACGGTTCATTATGAACTTAACTTGGGAAAGGGGCATGAAAACCTATAACGACATCGGAATAATTGGTTAATAATTGAAATGCCTAGAATTACAGTAATTAGAAACTGTAACCGCGCTTTGACATGAGGTTAGATTACACTTGTGGTGGAAGTTTGCCCGGAATCGCCCGACATATCCAGCGACCACAAGTGGTGAATCTAATGTGAGGGGTCTAAGTGCATAAACACGAGACATGATAAGACATGAGGTTAAGTCCGACTTGTTGAAGAAGTTTGCCTAGAACCGACCAGCATGTCCAGCATCCACAATTTATAGGCTTAATGTGGGAGGTTTAGCACATTATAACCATAAATGAATATGGTAATGAATTGTAATACTTAACCTAGTTGAACCCATATGGATTGTATGAACGTATAACTTGAATAGGGGTTAAGTAAACTTGCTTGAAACAGTAGGTGAGTTAAGTAAATCTCAGGTGGGTGGGTAATATTTATATATATAGGCCCACAAACTTAACTTGTGAGGTCATGCAGCCTTTTACTCTGGTATGGCATAACCTGTGGAAAACCTAGTGGGGATGCAAGCATAGGTGGAGCTTTGTTGGAGAATGGAGTTTTGATGACATCAATTATCATTGATTATAAAATATATACTAACATCTTTATCTAGAATATATATATACACACACATATGCAGGATTTGTATATAGGAATTAATACTGAAGACTGTACAGTTTAAGAGCTTTTAAAGATTCAGAATTCAGAATAGATTCAAGACTCATGAGTAGTCAAGATTTCAAGAGTTCAAGATTAATATAATTATAGAGTCCAGGTTTTGTAAGACTCTAAATAACACTCCAGGTTCAAATTCTGATTTTTCAATTCTTTTCTCAATCTTCTCTATTTTGTTTTTCTATTTTATTTTCAATCTTCTCTATTTTGTTTTTATATTTATTTCTATTATTTTTCTTCTTTGTTTTCCAAACTTAAGTTTTTATATATACTTTATTTATATTTTATATAGTTTAAACTTATAATTTTATAAACATATTTATATAGTTTAAGAATATGTTTTCATATGTTTTTCTATCATATAATATTGATTTACAACATTAGAATTTTACTCAAGAATTTTCAGAATATATTTTATATCAAAATACTTGAAAATGCTTTGACAACGAAAATTACACATGATTATGTCGACATAGAAAAATATGTATGCCGACATATAACAACTATTTTTCTAATTTTGAAGGGAAGTGTCTTTTCACTATTTGAAACGCTTCAGAATCATTGCAACCCTTCATACTCTATAAAAAGAGGGTAAAACCGAATTATTTAACGTCTCTTCTTCTCCATCTTCATCCCCTTTCATCCTACCATTATTCTTAATCATTTTTATTGTTTTTACACTTATACTCTGCCGAATTCACTTCTGATTTGATCAAACTTCTTCTCTCTACACTCTCTACCCAAGTGCTATTGAAGAGTTATAGGGCTATTTTGTAATTGCTTGGGTTGAATAAACCCTGTTTGTAAGTCAAGGAGTAATTGGTGTATCCTTGTAGCCGTGAAATTAAGGAATAGGAGTCGGTGTGCCCTTGTTGAGCCGTGAATCAAGGGATTGGAGTCAGTGTCTCCTTGTTGAGCCGTGAAATCGAGGAGGTTGTATTTGGATATTTGAAAATAGTAATAAAACTCTGCACAATCCAGTGTTGTGCGGGACTGGATGTAGGAGTGATCCGAACCAGTATAAAATCCGGTGTGTTCTTTCCTTTTATGCCCTTTTAATTCTGTTTATTTTGCATCTATGTTTGAATCTGTGTTTGAGTCATCCCATAGTTCTCTCAAATTTTAGTTTTGTTTAAATTCTTACAAACACTATTCACCCCCCTCTAGTGTTTGCTTTGCCTAAATGATCCATTCCGTAGGCCCTAAATGGTATCAGAGCAAGGTCTTTCAAAAAGTTCATAATCTGATTTTTGAAAATTTGGTAAAATGGCAACCAACACTGGTAGCAATAGTAGTTCTTTTATAGAGGGTCAATCCACTGTTAGATCACCACTTTTTGATGGTAGTAATTATTCATATTGGGCATGTGAAATAAAAATCTATTTATAGTCTGTAGGATTAGACACATGGAATAGTACACAAAATGAATATGTTGAACCCACAACAGCATTTGCACAAAGGAAAAATGAACAAAAGGCTGTTGCACAGAGAAATTCTAAAGCCATGAATATGTTATTTTGTTCATTAGATAGAAATGAGTTTAATAGAGTATCCATATGTAAAACTGCTCATGAAATCTGGAGAACTTTACAAGTTACTCATGAAGGAACTAGTAAAGTTAAACAGACTAAGACGTTCATGCTAGTCAATCAATTTGAATTATTTGAAATGAATGAGAATGAGTCTATTTCAGATATGTATTGCATATTTCAAGAGATAGTGCATTCACTAACAGCACTTGGAAAAACTTATTCCGAAGAAGATCAAGTCAGAAAAATATTAATTTCGTTAACTCAAGAATGGGATCAGAAGACTTTGGCTATAGAAGAAACCAAAGGTGTCAACGAAATGAAGATTGAAGAGATAATTGGGAATCTAATGTCATATGAAGTTCAATTACAGAAAAGAAAAGAAAATAGATCAACTGAAAAGAAGTCTATTGCACTGAAAGCCACGATAAATGATTCTGACTCGAGTAGTGAAGATAATGAAGAAACAACACTTATGACAAATCAGTTTAGAAGATTCCTAAAATATAGAAGGAAGAGTTATAATAAAGAAAATTCAAAATTAAATGATGGACGATGCTTTAACTGCTTAACAAACTAGGGCATGTAAAGAAAATGTTTCCATATCAGACAAATCTACTCAACAACCGGACAACTCAAATTCGTCAATGGAAAGAAAGAAAGCATATGCAGCAACGTTAGATGATTCAGATTCGTCGTCAAGTAATGAAGAATTAGAAACCGGAAATACAAATATATGCTTTATAGCAATTCAGAGTTCAGAAGATCATGAAGAAAAGGATCAAAAAACCGGGTACGCATTAATTACATTTTAATTTTATTTGTTTGAATGGTTGCTTTGTTTTTTTGCTTTGGTTTGAATTTAAAATTTAATAAACTATTTGAAATTTGAATTTTGAAATTCAAAATAATAAGAATATAATATTAAATAACCAATAAATTAATAAAATAAATTGTTTGTATGTTTATTAGGATTAGAAGTATTTTAGGAAATCGTTAAACCTGAAATATAAATCGATAATTTAATTCAAAACTTGAAAATCCAATTTTCTTATGAAATAAGCCCTATATGTCGACATAAAGAAATATACATGTCGACATATCAAACAAATTTGAAATTTAAATTTTGAATTTCAAAAGTTTAAACTTTCAAACTTCCCTCCAATTTTTTCACCAACTCCCAAGGTCTGAAAAGGTGTCCTTTCAATCTGAAAAGTTGTGCCTATTAAATTCATAACTATTCATTTTCTATATATATATATCCATCCTTTCTACCTTTCATTCACAACTCAAAATAACATTCTCCATATATATCCTTCTCAAAACTATCATGTCAATGGCTTTCTCAACTTCATCATAGAAATTGAAGATAACCAAAACCATAAAAGGTTATCTTTACAATGACAAAGAGGCCATTAAAACCTATGGTGACTATTTAGCAAATGCTAAAGTTTACACGGGTGCTTTCGCCATCTTTAGCGACTTTCCATCTTATGATCTCGTCTCTCTCTTCCAACACAACGAAATCTTGAGTCTAATTGACTCTCGTGACAACGACGAAGTATGTTATCCCAAACTTGTGAAGGTGTTCTACGCAAATCTCAACCGCAGATTTTATCAAGGCAACGAAAATCAAATTTGGAGTAGTGTCAAGGGAACTCAAATTGTTCTCAATGCCGATCTTTTAGGAGAATTTCTAAATTGTAGAAGTGAGGGCACGGATTTCTTAACTTTCGCTATCGATGAAACCGATTTGGAAACCTATCACGATATCTTCGATAATGGTGCTCCAATGGATTTCCCAAATCGTTTCTTTCGTCCAAAAACAAGAATAATCAACCTCCTCCTTCAACACACCATCACTCACCATTCCGGAAATTACAACAATCCAACTCTTAAAGTCCAAAAGGCTCTCTTTGCCATTATGGGTAATTACCTTATCAATTGGGCCGATATGATTCTAAATGAATTTAAGCCCATAGATGTATCTTCAAGAGAAAACACTCTCTACTATGATGTTTATCTCACTCGCATTTTCAAATGCTTTGGAGTTGATCTTCATGGAGAAGAATTTGTCCCTAGGAAAGTGTTTGACGCATCAAACATTCATCTCATGTAAATTCCTATCACTTTCAAACCTTATGAGACATATGAGGCCAAACAAGCTCGATTGCAATAAGAGCAAGACCTAATGGAAGTCGAAGAAGAAGAGACTTCTATGGAAAGTATCGAGTATCCAACCTCAAATCGTAACCTCAAAGACACGATTATTCAAAATCAAGTGAAAATCGTCAAAAATCAAAAGAAGCTTAATAATAAGTTTAACAAGAAGCTTTACAAAATGACCAAATTCATGGTCAAGATAGGAAGAAAGCTTGGAATTTCATCTTCTTCATCATCATCCAAAAACTACGCCATCTAGTTTAATCTATCTTTATATATTTCCTTGTATTTGCTTTCGAATCTCGTATTTAAGTGTGTCTTGTTTAGTTGGATATATTTGCTTACTATTAAGCAATGCATGGAGTTTTATTTCTATTTAAATCATCTTTATGTTTCTGATAAATCATAAAATATATCATAATATTACAAGAGTTTAAAAGAATTAAAAATAATCAAAATTTTCAAAAAACATACTATAGTATGTCGACATAACTAAACATGTATGTCGACATATAATAGAAAAAATTTCTAAGTTTTTCAAATTTTAAAATTAAAATAACTACTCATGTCCATTCAAAATCCAATGAATTCCAGACCCTATTTAAGTCCATTTCTTCCAGAAAACTTCATTATTTCATTACTCCTTCTTTAAACATTTCTCATCAAATCCATGGCAAATCCTGTCCATAATCTAAGTAAAAATCTAGAAGAAACTCTCAATTCATTCAAAAACATTCTCTCTACAATTCTACGAAATCAGCGTCATCTTGAGTTGAATCAAATAAAGATGTTCGAACAACAAGAAAAGCACTTTGACGCAATGTGATGGCTAATCTCTTCTCTTTTCAGAGACGAAGAAAATAATCTCGCAAAGGCTCCATCAACCATTGAAGATGAAGATAGCGAAGTAATTAAGAAGGATCCTATCTTTGGAGAAGATGGTTGGGTTGAAGTTCCAACAGACGTTTAGTTGTTTGGTACGATTTGATTGATTCGTTTAATTACTCTAAAAAAATATGGTGTGGTTTGATTTAGACTATATTGATTGGAACTTGTAAATATTAAGACATATGGTGTGGTTTAGTTTGGATTGGTTTGACAAACATATGTAATAATGATACTTGATTTGGTTTGTGTTTAATTATCATATTACGTATTATTCACTTTAGTTTAAATAGATTAGGAATGTTCTACTTATAATTAGTTAATAAATTAAAGGGGAGTATTTTTTATGTTCTATTCAGAGTATTTTTAGGAATATTACTTAGATTCTCCAGTTGTTTAACTTAGGGGGAGTATCTTTAATCGTTCTTTTTAATAATGCCAAAGGGGGATAAATTATAAAATATAGGCATAGTTTTATAGAATTCTTATAGACATGGGGAGTATAAGAGGATCATCATCAAACAGGTATATACACGTATGATATTTTATAAACTAAGGTTGTCATCATCAAAAAGGGGGAGATTGTTGGAGAATGGAGTTTTGATGACAACAACCTTATTTCAAGTATCATTGATTATAAAATATATACTAACATCTTTATCTAGAATATATATGTACATATGAAAGATTTGTAAACAGGAATTAATACTAAAGACTGTACAGTTTAAGAGCTTTTAGAGATTCAGAATTCAGAGTAGATTCAAGACTCATGAGTAATCATGATTTAAAGAGCTCAAGAGTTCAAGATTAATATAATTACAGAGTCTAGATTTTTTAAGACTCTAAATAGCACCCCAGGTTCAAATTCAAATTCTGATTTTTCAATTCTTTTCTCAATCTTCTCTATTTTGTTTTTCTATTTTATTCTCAATCCTCTCTATTATGTTTTTATATTTGTTTCTATTATTATTCTTCTTTGTTTTTCAAACTTAAGTTTTTATATATACTTTATTTATATTTTATATAGTTTAAAACTTTATAATTTTATAAATATATTTATATAGTTTAAAAATATGTTTTCACATGTTTTTCTATCATATAATATTGATTTAGAATATTAGAATTTTACTTAAGAATTTTCAGAATTAATTTTATATCAAAATACTTGAAAAATGCTTTGAAATGGAAATTACACATGACTATGTCGACATAGCAAAATATGTATATCGACATATAACAACTATTTTTGAAGGGAAGTGTCTTTTCACTATTTGAAACGCTTCAGAACCGTTGCAACCCTTCATACTCTATAAAAAGAGGTTAAAACCGAATTTTTTAACACCTCTTCTTCTCCATCTTCATCCTCTTTCATCCTACCATTATTCTTAATCATTTTTATGGTTTTTACACTTATACTCTGCCGAATTCACTTCTGATTTGATCAAACTTCTTCTATCTACACTCTCTACTATCTGAATCAAGTGCTATTGAAGAGTTATAGGGCTATTTTGTAATTGCTTGGGTTGAATAAACCCTGTTTTTAAGTCAAGGAGTAATTGGTGTATCCTTATTGTAACGATCTAAGGTTTTTGGCCCCAAAAATCAACATAAATACAATTCTGTATCGCATGCCTATCTTCCAAGCACCGAAAACAAAGGACATTATTAGAAAGAATCTAGAGGGTGAGAAAAGAAAGAAAGTTAGAATAGAAGAAGAGGAAGAACCAACACAACACAGAATCATAGTCTCACATCACAGCAGAACAAAATATAATATAGAAATAAATCTTTACTGAGAGCTTTAAAAATACTTACAATCATCAGAGTACATCACACATCTGGACAGTTATAATAACCTGTCCTCATATACAACACACAGCGGAATACACATCATATATATAATACATCTGAACTTCTCCAGCTCGTCTCTGGACTTCGCAGCATCCGACAACCTGGACCTGTACAACCAGATCTAACCCGAGCATTTAAAAAACACTAGGCCAATCTGGTGAACCAGAGTGGGAAAAACTCGCACAGTATTAAGGAAATCATCCAACTTGATTTTTAAGTTAAAATCTTTTCGAAAGAAAAGGATAATCGTAAGACCAAATCCACACATAAATACGGATGGTTTTTAACTTACGATAACCCAAAACATTTTTGAAATCAATATCTTTTCTGATATTATAATAGTGTCTAAATACAAGTAAATAGCAATCTAGCGGAACGTTTGCATCTCACGTTCCACATATATAGTATAAAATCAAAACTGCGGGCGCTTATTGGAGAATGGATTCCGACTATGACAAGGTATGGAACCACCTACCGATAGTGTATCTCTAGAGGCGAATACACTGGGTTCAACAAGAACGTTTTGCAACCCGACCCACACATGACCGACCACTCATTTCGCTTGAGTGTATCGAATGTATATCACCAACGGTTGGGCTCAAACCAACGTTTACCAAGAGGAACAACATCGAAATAGATTAAAGAAGCAAAAGGAATTTCTCTAGATATGTGATTATACACCCTAATGGGAGCGACCCACGTAGCCATGTTGCCTGCCCGATTTTTGTCATTTCCCGATTGATGAGGCTTGAGGTTTAGATTAACTTTTGAACATCGGGTCATCATTCACTAATTGACATCCACAAAAATACATTAGCAGTTAAGTTAAAAGAACGACCATTCTCCGCCAACAACTATAGCCCGTTTGAAGAAATCAACGTACGTGATCCCTTTGGAAATACTCTATCAGACATCCGTCCATACAAGTCATCCAGGAGCAGGATGAACTAAAGGTACTCTCCTACTGCATCCAATATAGGAATCACCCCATGGATTAGCAGCGAGTAGTCCTTGCAATCCGTAGAGTCCAACCATGACAGAACCACAGTTTATCTATGGTTGTAATCCTAGAGATTTTTAGCAGTTCTTCCATATATGAAGATCCACAGTCTTCAATGATCCAACTCGATCACCTTCTGATATCTTCACGTATTTGTTGGTTGGAATGGTTTTCAAATATATATTCAATCCTGGTCTTTCCGTACCAACAATCGTACTGGACAGAATTGATAGTCGGTTATTTAACTATCAAAATAAACAGTGATTCAATCATGAAAATCCAAGGAGTTCACTGGTTCAATATTCAGCATCAATTGGCCTTTTAATTAAAAAAATATAAATTTTAAAACCTTTAAATATTTTGATATTACGAATATTGCTTTACGCTTCTTATTTAACATAAGATTATTCTTTAAACACATCCATTTTAATACCTAGAGAAAAATTCTACATCATATCCAGTTTTCTATTTTAACTTCAAAACATTATTATCTAACATTGGGAAATCAATTCAACTTATTATTCGTAAACCGACGTTACTAAATATTTTTTATTCAGTACTTAAAATCAATGATCCACGCTTATTCTTATAGAAAAAAAACTCATCTTTTACATTTCCTTTTTAAATCTCGACAATATTGTTATAATTCATGCAACCACTTTTTATTTCTCCTTTCCACTTTGGCATTCTCATTATATATATATTCCAAATTTTCATTACACGTTGCATTATTATTTCTGTAATGGGAATAATAAATTATCACTAACCCCTTTTTCCATTACCAACTAATATCATCTTCAGGTAATCCTGACGTTGTTCAAGTTAGTGTATTTTAATTACCTCTCAGACCTTGATCAACAACGTTCTTATCTTAAGATACATACGGGTTGTAATCCAAAAACCAATATTCCATTCTAATATCAATACGAATTCCATTTAACTATTTTATTTAAAATACGGTTTCATACAACCTTCTTATCTCTTTGAAAATCTCCTTCTCAAATATAACATTATTCCTTAATTTAATAATTAAGTAATTCCTTATAAAACACCACTTGTTAACCTTTACCTTTTTAAACAATTTCATTCCATAATTCGGATTTGTTTATCAAATCCTATGATTCACTTCTACTACCAAATTCGCTTTTACCAATTTCTTTTCGAATCCATCTAACCATTTCTCGCTTTGAGATTCTCATTTCAATTCCCCACTTTTATTTAATCTCATTATTAAGTAACTTTAATGTCAAATTAACGCTTTAACATGTTAAACCTCATTTATATAACCTTGGTTTATTATAAACCCTTTACCTTAATTTTCTTTTACTTAATTTAAATAATTAAGAAACATTTATTTTAAGCTATCATATTCGCTTAAAATTCTCTTTATAACTTTGTTACAAAACTCAGGTTTTAAATTAAAGCCTGTCCATAAACTCCTTTCGCAAATCAATTAGATTCCATTTCAATCTCAATTACTCTTTAAATGAATTTTAATTAAATTTAAATCTCCTAAATTATTATTAATCCGGATAATGATTTACTTCGATCATTAACTACTGTGAAAGTAGTTAATCCCTTTATTAACTAAAATAAATAGTAAATTCTTTTTTTTTTCAAAAAAATCTTATTAAAACAATATTCATTACACTATTTTGTTCAAAACACACTAATTTAACAATTCGTCCTAGTTAAAAACGGTCGATTTAATTAACATAAAACATGGTTATCTCATTAACCGATCCCAATTAATTCTCATTTTAAAATAATTAATTTAAATCATTCCATTTAATTATTTCTTAACAAAAAAATTATCCAACTTAATGGTTAGGTTTATTTCCATTCACGAGTTTATAAATCTGATTAACATCAGATGTTACTTTATAAAGTCAATTAATAATTAATTATAAACTTAAATAATAAATGATAAATATTTATTTCCTTATTATAAACTATTATTTAAAATAATAAAATAAAAAATCTATATCCCGTTATAAAATAAATTTTATAACTTCAGTTCTATCAATTCACCTGATGGTAAATCAATTTAAACAAGACAATTTATTCTTAGGCCATTTACTGCCGAATATTTAACCAATATTGCCCATTAGTTAAAACAAAACACGGGTTGACTTTTCAGTCCATGATCACTAATCAAATATATTTCCCAATCACGACTGTTCATATATGATAATATGAAAATAAATAATATATTTCAGGAATCCCGTTGGATCCCTCCAACCTGTTCTTCCCTTTATTCAAAATGGTTATCTCAAATCAGATCATTCTGTCCCATTTAACTGAAAATTTACATAACAGTAAATAACAACTATTTAACATTAACCAGTCAACAAAACAATTCAAATAATTCAAACAATTAAACACTTTTATAAATAAATGTGACCAACAAGGTAAGTTACCTTTATTAGGTCAAATCGTTAAAATAACGATCTGGTATTTCAATGAAATTAAACCACAGTTTAATTTCATTGGTTAAATTAGTAAATAAATATATAACTAGCAAACAGTCAACTATCAACAAGCAGAGCACACAAAATAAAAACCCAATTTATATAAAATATAAATAGGAAGTACCGAGTGAGTTTAACTCACCTTGATTTTATATAACGCTGAGCGGTTCATTTAATTAAATTAAACCAGTGTTTAATTTAATTAAAATTATCAGAGCATTCCAGGACTGTCCAGACTGGCTTCGGAATGAAGTGTTCGTAACCGTGGTTCCAATGCATTTCGTTTCCCTAAATTCTGTCCACATAGTCACAAGTTATAAATATTTTAATTATCTGATTTTTAAATAACTATTATTTGCTTGGTTAAATAATTAATTAACAATTACATTTGTTAAAACGAGACATGTCTGATCATTCCTTCTGTTCCTAAAATGAGACCGACTCCTTCCAGTCCCAGCGTTCCCTTTCCTGTTGAGTTCACAGCCTGCAAAACCCATGCCTTAATTATTAACAATTAATTTAGCTAAATTTAAAACTAATATTCCCTAATTTCTACTTACTTTAATATAAGTGTTAATGTATGTACGGTCAACCCTCTTTTTTTTCTTTTGTTTGTGTTATACGAACCCAACTTTTCAATTATTCTCAGTCCACGTTTTGTAATGATTTGTTCCCCATTTGTTCAACAAATTCCACCCCACCGGTGCATCGTCCCATTTCTAAACAATTGCTTGAGACCAAATCAACCTTTAATTAGTTATGTTAATCAGTCTTAGCGTTAATAACTAATTAAATTAAACTATTTAATATTTTCAATATAGTTACAGGAAATCTGGAGAGAAACCCACCCACACATTACAATTCCTGTTCCTACTCCTGCACCACCGTGTTTCCCCTTCTTGATTCATCCTACTCTGTAAAAACTGGCCGATCTGTTTTCTCACTTCTCGCAGATTCACTTTTCTATTTTAATACCACGTACACCCTTTTCTGTTCTGAAATTTTGAACCACCGCATACCTAATCGCACCAATCACCGGCCTTAAGAAATCCCTAATCGCACCAAAATCTGACCACCGGAACTCGATCTGGGTTAGCCAGAACCCGCGCCCGAGTGTACTCCTCCATCACCCCGATCCTTGTGCATCTCGGCTTCCCTAATCATCCTCAAATCGAGTTCGACCGACGCTGCTTCATGGCCAGATTCAGGCCACGCCATGGTTCAGATATTGATCACCCCCGATCACCTTGTAGAGCTTACAAAGCTCGAGATAATTGAAGTTAGTAAATTCATGGAATAATACATGGATTTGCAGAAAAATTTGGTGGAAGGTTCTAAGAGTAGGGATCGTTAATTTCAGAAGTTGGAGGCGCAGTGAATAAACGGTAGACTAGGGCGGAATATGAATTATGTTTTGACCAGTTTATAAGGGATATATATTGTAACAACCTGGAAAATCTGAGCCAATTTAAAATTTTTAATTTGGCTATTTTAGTGAATTTTAAATATTTTAAATAAATATTTTAAATAATAACGATGAAAAGTATGTTTGAGTCAACATTTGAAAATAAATATAATTATTTTAAATTATAAACAAGGCCTGAAATGGCGCAGCAGTTTCAAAATTCGAATTCAAACTTTAACTGACTGTACCGAGTGCAAAATAAAACGGATTTTAGTGAAACCAAAAATATTTAAATCTGTTAGTGAATATCTTTCTAACGAATCTGAAAAATCAAAGTTTCATAGCGGGAATCAAAAGTTATGGCCAAATGAATTTTCAGAAAGGTCGCTATAGAGAATATATAGCTCTTGAAAATAGACATTTTGCAAACGACCTCAGAATTCGACGAAACCACTTTTGAGTGATCCGGGATGTCGAGTTATTGCTAGGTTTCAAATTCCATAAATTTTGAAGTTAATATGTGAGCGTGGCAAAGGAAAATGTGTTCGGTTAATTTCTGTTAAATTGGATCGACCAGATAATGACCATTTTTCAAACGGTCTCAGAATTCGATGAAACTAGTTTTGTTGGTACCATATCGTCAAAAAATAGCTAGATTTATTTTTCGGGAATTTTTGGGATCAGTATGTGGCCCCGGCAAATTGAAATGTACGTTCAAATCAAATATTAAATGTTTTATATTTTAATTTGAGGAGAAACTGACTGAAACAGTCGAATGGGCCTACGAAACTTATCCCATTATGTTCGGAATGGGGGTATTTAGCTAGGGACGACAGTCGTTGGGTTTGGATTGGAGTTCGTGTGTGGAAGGGGGTATTTTCGGATTTTATAAAATATAAAAATATAAAAAATATGGGCCAATGAAATTCATTTCTCTCTCCTCGACTCTTCTTCATTGCGACGGCGAATACGAGCTTCTTCCTTCTCTCCTCTTTTTCTTCTAATCCGCTCAATAAAAACCCATGGCCCTTTGGAGAATTTTGTGGTGCTCCTCACGATCTTCACATCCATATAAAGATTGGATTTTTTCGTGGCTTGTAGCGCTCGGATCGATGCCTGGAAGTTGGCGACTTCAACTCGCCTCCGCCACCTCCTACCCCGATCGAAGTGGACCCCACCCCCCGACGCACGTGCGCCCCTCCTCCCTCTACGACGCTGCAAAACCCGATCGTCGCCACTCGCCTCAGATTGGAAGAAAACCACGAACCCTAGTTTGAACAAAGTGCTGAAAGGTACGACTTTGATTATTTTGAACTAATTTTAACACCTTTAAAGTGTCGCAAACTTTGATTTCACGATAAAAATCATATCTTTTTCGTTTCTTATCGAAATCCAGTGAAACAAGAGACGCCGGGACCATGAGGACATCTTCTACATTCTAGAAGAAACCGGATATTTTTCTGAGCCTTCTGCAATTTTTGGTGGAGTGGAACCCAATGTGAGATTTCTGAATATTATAAACGATATGGAAATAACGATGTATAAATTATATAGTCGATGTATGAGTTATATAAGCGTTGTACACCACATGTATAAGCGTTGTATAAGTTGTATGTTCGATGTATAAGTTATATATGCATTTTAAAAATAATATACGCATTGAGATAAATTGAAATGATATTAAAATGAAATCGAAATATAGTTATATACGTATATCTATATATATATATAATCCCCTCGTCCACAGACTATGGATGATATATATTGGTTGTGATATTGTTTGGATTTTTGGTTGATGTGAAAATTTGGTGAATGTCATGAATGGTTGATTTGAAATGATTGATCGTGGTTGAAATCCCAATAGGATTAGTATATGGAAAAATTCGTCTGCGTACGAAATAGATATTGAAAATCCCCATTGTCAAAAGCTGCGAGGCTTTAAGGTAGAGCGAGGAGCCATACTAGGGACGGTCCCGGTTTTAACTACCCTGCCGTTATGCGGCCGAAATTTTCTGAAATATTTCTGTGTTTGATTTAAATTCATGTATTGAAATAAAATTCATGTCTTGAAATAAAATTCGTGTCTTGAAATAGAAATTCATGTGTTGAATAGAAATTCATGTGTTGAATGCAGTTCATGTGTTGAATAAATTCTTTGAAAAATAAAAATAACTTTTTTTATCATATATATAGATTATATAAAATACTAGTGTTTTAAATAAATTGTTTTACAATAAAAATAACATTTTACCTTATATATAAACTATATAAAATAATCGTGTTTTGAAATAAATTGTTTTACATTAAAAATAACATTTTTACCTTATATATAAACTATATTAAATAATCGTGTTTGAAATAAATTGTTTTACAATAAAAAATTACATTTTTATTATATATATGAACTACAGAAAAATTGATGTGTTGAATAAAGGACTAGAATGATAAAAATCATATTTTTATCGTATGTGTGAAGTTGAAAACATTCATGTGTTGAATATATAGATTGAATAATAAAATCTACATTTTTATTGTGAATATGAAGTGTTAAAAATGGTGATGTGTTGAAGTAAATGTCTGTTGGATAAAAATATCATTTTTATCAAATATATGAAGTGAATATGGTTTTGAAATCGAAGAATGAATTATATATATATATATATATATATATATATAAATTGAATAACGTAGCTGCAGTTCGTGTTTTGAAACCGTGATTTCAAACGATTAGTGTGGGAGATCCGACCATCGGATTTTCCCGAAACCGAAACCGTTGGGTTCGCTTTGGAAATATCTTTCCAACAACACCCACTTTGTGAAGATCCAACGGTTGGATTGTCTGGAATGTTTAATTCAAATCTGAAGGAAAATAGTGCCAGAATCGATTATATTTATATATATATAATTAAAATAAATCGAATAATGACGATGCAGTTCGTATTTTGAAATCGAAACTTCCAACGAGTGTACCGGGAGATCCGGCCGTCGGATTTTCCCAAAACTGAAACCATTGGATTCCTTTTGAAAATATATTCCGAATGATATAAAATTTTTGAAGATCCAATGGTTAGATTTTCAGATATGTGTAAATCAAATCTGAAGAAAAACAGCGCCACGGCCGCGTTATGGCCTGAAGCGTCGTTTGAGTGAATTGGCTATTTTTAAATGAATAAAAATAGCAATAAATCGTTATAAAATAGTATAAACGATCTGGGATGGAAATAAACCGAATTTACCCTGTTTATTGGATATTTGATGGTTGAATGTGTTTGGCGTGAAAGTTACATTTAAAACAGAATTATTGATGTCGAATAATTTAACCATTGAAATGAATTGATTTGAATTCTAAATACACGTGAATTATTTGAAAAGGCCGAGTTAAATCTCATTTCAAATAATTGATCGGCGATAAGAAGTCGATGATGAAGACGGTGGTTGAAGACCGGAGACCTTCACCTTGGTTGGATGGTTATTGATGTCTTGATTGGGAGGCGTCCCGAAATATAGATAATAAGTGGTGATCGTTCAAACGTACTTGGAGATCGATGGATATGCGAGGTATATAGTGCCTTCGGTTTCGTTCAGACCTAGAACAAACTTGTAAATGGACTGTGTGTTTGACATTGGATTTTGTTCATTTCTGATGGATCTCTATTTAATATATATCTATTTGACGGCGGAGAATTTATTCTCTTGCTTAACGCCTTTCTCTGAGACGTACGAGCTCAGAGGTTATATATCGATAGAAATCAGTCGCATGGAGTGAATTGCCTGTGTGGCATGCCTAAGTGGCGGATGATCAAGGCTTTTGTTGAAAAGCAAAATCTTGTGGTTGATGATCAAAGCACGACCTGTGTGGCATAGCTTTGTGTATAACGTTGATTCGCGAGCCTCACACCCCGATATGAACCAGAAACCGGAGAGGACATCAGGGAGGGCATGCGTTTCCTTCTAGCTAGGGTGGTGTAAGTGACCTACCAGCCCCGACATATATTATTTTCACCTGTGTGGTTGTTGCTGTTGCGAGGCGCCTCGGATATATCGGTGACTATGTGGAGCCGATGGAGTCATTGGACTCATTTACACCCCAAAGGGCGGGGAAACGCAGTGTTCAGGCATTTTAATCCATATCGGTGGACCGGCTCTGACGATCCAAGGGTTTGACTGAGTACTTGCCCTGAGGCTCGGGCTAGAGAGTCTCAAATTCGGTAAGGACTATCTTTTGCCTTGGTTCACGATGGAAATCCAATTTCCAAATACGTGACTTTGCGGTTTTGATTGTAAACCTATAAATTGGCGACCTAATGGCATGGGACGCTCATGTCGTCTATGATTGATAGTTATGATTGAAATTGCTTTTGAAACATATAAACACTAGTAATAATATCAAATGCTTTTGTTTTATTCATGTAAAACCCCACGCCCGCAATGGTCACTCACTAAGGGAATGCCATAGCATCGGTGGAGTATTTTAGTGAATATAGAACAGAAAAATTACAACAAGACAGATATAAGTAGTACTTGAAATTTAAAACATCATCTCATAACAGCGGAAATAAACATGTCTGGTTACATCATAAAACCACAATAAAAGTCAAGTACAATATCCATCAAAATAAAGAAGTACATAATCCCACTCTCTCATACAATAGCCAGGACAAAAGAAAAGATAACTGGATAACTGGAGCTTTACATCTATCCAAGCTCCTAAAGACTGGAACAGCAATCCGATCAAGCTCCACTACTGCTAGGATCCACCGTTGGACCTGAGGGTTGGGAAAAAAAAAGGAAAAGATAAAAACAACGGGGTCAGACATAAGTATGAGCGAGTCCTATAACTTTAACAATACAATCATTAAAGTAACCAGAGAAGACATAACTTGACCTACGGTAATATCTGGGGATGAATGGCTACACTAAGCAGCTTGGTAGACTTAGGATAAACTAAGATAACCGAAAAGACGCATCTACCCACCCAAGGATAATTACTAACTGCACCACACCAGTCATTCCTACTTAAAGGTTGATCCCTCTCAAGGACTTAGAAAATTTTTCCCCAGTAGTCTCGTGTACCCCTAGCTGACCACATAGGTGCCGTCTGCCCCTATCTCCACTAGGTGTACCTAGTAATTTTACCCAGTAGTTCCGTGTACCCCTACATAGGTGCCGTCTGCCCCTATCTTTATTAGGTGTACCCACTACTCCCCAGCGATCGGCTCCCTACCGTAGATACCCGTGCTGGTCCCACAGTGGGGTGTATCACTCCCCTAAAGTGGCAACCCAATACTATCAACGGTGCACGGCTTTATATCTACACGATGCAACAACGGCTTATCTACCAGCCCGGGCCCACACACGCATATGAAACCCGTTGGACTTGCTTTGCCACCGCTAACCCGTTTTGGCCTCTTATAATCAAGCCCAATATGTGTGTCCTGTCACTCGACATGGGTCGAGCCCACAAAGATACGTTTGGGATATTGGTTGAAATGGGCCCCCACAAGCTACCCACCTAAGCTTGTCACTTATCTAGTGTATCCCACTTAACCCTTTAATCATGTTTAATTACATGTTTCCACTTGGTTAAGTATTCTAATCGTATTTTCTATTGCCACCCAAGGCAACCCACTAGATTCCACATGCCACCTAAGGCAACCACTAAATTTCCACATGCCACCCAAGGCACCCACTTAACCCCTCATGTCCCACTACATGCTAATATGGTTAAGTGTTTCTTAATTAATTAAGACCGTGATCTCCCATAAAGACCTCCCACATTAGACTGGCTGTTATGACCGCCTGGTTAAGCCGGTAGGGTCCGGGCAGTCTTACGTCATAACAGAGTCTAACCTCGTGTCTTTACCTTAATCACGTATTTAATTTATGGCTAAGACCTCCCACATTGGGCTGACATTTGTAGCAACTGGTTAAGCCGGTCGGGTCCGGGCAGTTTTACACTACAAATGAGTCCAACCTCGTGTCTTAGTCGATTAATTACACCTAATTAATCACCCCCATATTAATTATCCCTAATTAATATCAAGTTTTCCATAACATGGGTAGACCTAACTCAATAGGTAAATTCCCATGGGGTAGACCTAACTCAATAGGTAAATTCCCACTTATGGTAATTTATTTTTATGGTATGCTTAATCATACCCAATCATACATTTATTAACATATTTACCAACCCCATCGTTCCCCACGTAAATCGTTCTCATTTCATGACATAATAAAGGGGAAGATCCATCACAAATATCATGGGTTTAGCATATAACTTTGTCATGGGTTAAGAGGATGTCAACTTGCATATATGAGCATATATTAACCCAACTACATTTAACCCAAACTTGCATATTATCATACACATATCTTGCATAACATGTTGAACTTGCATATAAGCATTCTCATAATTTCCATAACATGTTAAACACACATTTAAGCATACACATAACTTGCATAAGCATTCACATACTTACATAAGCATGCATAACTTGCATATCACGTTAAACTTGCATTTAAGCATATACATAACTTGCATAAACATCCATATACTTGCATAAGCATGCATAATTTGCATATCACATTAAACTTGCATTTAAGCATATACATAACTCGCATAAGCATCCATATACTTGCATAAGCATGCATAAACCCACTTATTAAATATGCATAAACTCACTTGTTAAATATGCATAAACCCACTTATTAAATATGCATAAACTCACTTGTTAAACATGCATAAACCAACTTATTAAGCATGCATAAACCACTTATCAAACATGCATAAACTCACTTATTAATTATACATAAGCATAGAAAAACATAGAGTAGCATATCATTATAAATGATTCAAACTCACTAATCCGCATTTAAGACCATAAGTCTCATTACACCCAATCTACTTACTTTAACAATTGATGTTAAAGTGATAGAAACTCACCAAAACCAAGATTAGCAAACTTATGAAGTGGGATTAGTTGCTAAGTATGAAGATGGTGATGATTAGAGATTGATTAGAGAGTGATTAGCTTGCAACTTCCTTCATAAACAAGTGGAGGCTCCTTCTAAGATTTAATTTGGCGGCATGAGGCCATCATTTCTATTTTTAGTATGGATTAGGGTAGGTTTAGGGTGTATTTATAGATTAGGAGAGTGTTTTAGGCCATTAGATTAACCCTAGATTAGATTAGGTCCGTTAGATTTAGGAAATCTCTAGAACCCAGCCCAGCCCTAGCCAGAAAACCAGATCTGGTGCACCCAAGCCCCCTGGTTCGAGACGCCGTGTCGACAGGCAAGTCGACAGGCAAGTCGACTCCCCCTGTCGACAGGCCTATCGACAGCCCTATCGACATGGTCAGGGCGGGAATCTTCCCGCCTAGCCCCGCAGGTTCTAATTTGAAATCCGAATTTTAAATTTCTAAATCTGTTTTAAGCTTTAATTTTTCTACAAACTTCATTGGGCCATAACTGGGCCATACGGACTCCGATTCTCGAAAACTCGGACTCTATTTCGCGTATTTTTCCGAGACGAACGCAATGACGCAGCCCGTTACCCCCAATTCCCACATCTAAGATTATTTATCCTGTAATTAGTGAATTTTAGTATTAACTAAAATTCGGGGTGTTACATTCTCCCCTCCTTAAAGGATTTCGTCCCCGAAATCTCTAAGCTAAGGAGAATGCATATCCTACCATCCAAGCAACCATCTACTCAAACCATCAACCACGGGCATCCATTGTCCTTAAACAGTTTCTAATGATGTATGAGCATATGCAAAAAGTGTGTGTATATGTTCCCTATCTAATGTATGAACATATGCAAACCATGATAGTGCCATGCATCCATTATGTATGCGAGAGAACCCTATCGACACATACAATATCTACATGAGTGCACAATCATTCACCAAAATGCATCATCCATATGATAACACAATCATTATACATCCATAAATATAGCTTCCTACACACAATTTTATGCAATATGCAATATGAAGTGATTGAGCCGATCTAGTGCCTAGAGTGTGTGTACATGCATCCACGAGCAACCACTAGCAACCACTTGCATCCACTTGCATCCATCAACCATAACATGTCTCAAACACATGTTTCAACCATAGGTTTACCCTATCTAAAGGTCAATCAGTACTAACGAGAGGATATACTAAATATAAGATAAGTACTAGACAACGATAGAGGAGAAAGTAAAGACATACCCTCAAAAAGAAATGGGTACAATGAACGCATCTTCGCTTCCGTCTCCCAAGTTGCGTTGCTCTCATCTTCTCCCCATTGCACTTTGACTAGCTGAACCTCTCTGTTCCTCAACTTCCTAGTCTCTGACCCAAGGATGCGAGTAGGAGCTCATCGAATCGTCGCATCACGCTCTACCTCTACATCTCTAAGCAAGCTCGGCTCTACCACCTCTGCCGTCTCATGTAAGCACTTCCTCAGATGTGATACATGGAATACATCATGAACACTACTAAGTCTGTCGGGCAACTCCACCCTATATGCCATCCGTCCAATCCTTTCCTTGATAGGAAACGGCCCAACAAACCTCGGTGCTAACTTCCCAACGGATCCGAAGCGAACAACATTTCTCAACGGAGATACTTTAACAAAAACCATATCCCCAACCTCAAACTCAAGATCCGTCCTTCTCTTGTCCGCATAAGATTTTTGCCTATCCTGTGCTGCTTTCATCCTTCTTCGAATCAAGTCAATATTCTCAGAAGTCTCCCTAACCATATCAGGCCCAAGCAAGATCTTATCCGTAGATTCCCACCAACATGTAGGTGATCGACATGGCCTTCCATAGAGAGCTTCGAAAGGAGCCATACCAATACTGGACTGAAAGCTGTTATTATATGCGAACTCCACCAATGGAAGATGCTCTTCCCATGTACCTCCAAAATCTAAGATACAAAGCCTCAAAAGGTCTTCTAGAATACGATTCACCCTCTCAGTCTGGCCTTCTGTCTGAGGATGATATGCGGTGCTCAGACACAATTGAGTCCCCACTGCTTCTTGCAAACTTCTCCAGAACTCGCTAGTGAAGATAGGATCTCGATCACTCACTATGCTAGAGGGTACCCCATGCAATCGAACTATCTGTCGAAGATATACAGAAGCTAGCCATGGAGCGGTCCTCTTGCTCTTCACAGGTATGAAATGGGCGCTCTTAGTAAGTCTGTCTACCACCACCCAAATTCCTGTATTACCCTTCCTCGATCTGGGTAACCCGTCAATAAAATCCATCGAGACGCTATCCCACTTCCATTGCGGAACTTCCAATGGGTGAAGCAACCCACCAGGTTTCTTTTGCTCCGCCTTCACTTGTTGGCACACCAAGCATCGAGCGACATACTCGGCCACATCTTTCTTCATACCGGCCGAGAAGAAAACCCTCTTCATGTCTCGGTACATCTTGTCCCCACCGGGATGAATAGTCATCCCAGAACGGTGTGCATCATCAAGAATAACCTTCCTCAAACCCTCGTCTTGCGGTATACAAAGTCTACCGTCTCTACGCAAGCACCCCCTATCGTCTAGGGTGTACCTACTCAAATGGCTGGACGACTCCCCCCTGATGAGCTTCTCCACCAACTCAACCAACTGTGGGTCGTCCCTCTGTGCTTCTCCAATCCGCCCCAAAAGAGTGGGTCTAACCTCCAAGGATGCTAGCAAACCGGGTACATAATCAATGGAAGGTCTGAAATCAAACATCGAGATAAATTCCAAGCTTCGTCGTTCCACGAACAATGGACTCAAGGACAACCTCTTCCTGCTCAAGGCGTCCGCCACCACGTTACCCTTGCCAGGGGTATATGCTATCTCGAAATCATAGGATGCTAAGAATTCCATCCACCTTTGCTGTCTCAGATTCAAATCCTTCTGAGAAAACAAGTACTTCAATGATTTATGGTCAGTGAACAACTCGAATCTCTCACCAAGAAGATAATGGCGCCAAATCTTAAGCGCAAAAACAATAGCGGCCAGCTCTAGATCATGGGTAGGGTAATTTTTCTCATGTGCCCGCAACTGCCTTCCACCATAGGCTATTACCCTTCCCTCTTGCATTAAGACTGCGCCAAGTCCTGTCCCACAGGCATCGGTATAGACAACAAATGGCTTGCTCCCATCTGGCAACACTAAAACTGGAGCGGTGGTTAAAGCTCTCTTTAACCGTCGGAACGCATCATCACAATCTACGTCCCATGCAAAAACAAGATTCTTCTTCGTTAAGAGGGTTAATGGGGCTGATATCTTCGCGAAGTCTTTAATAAACTTCCTATAATAACCCGCCAACCCCAAGAAACTTCTTACTTCGGTAGCATTCTTCGGAACCTTCCAATCCTGAATTGATACTACCTTCGCGGGATCCACAGCTATCCCTTCCTTGGAGACCACATGCCCCAAGAACCACACCTCTTTCCTCCAGAAGTGACATTTAGAGAATTTAGCCTTAAGGCTATGTGCTCGAAGAGTCTTCAATACCTCCCCAAGATGTAGGGCATGCCCTTCTTCACTCTTAGAAAATACTAAGATATCATCCACAAAGACCACCACGAATTTATTAAGGAACTCCCTGAACACCCTACTCATCAAATCAACAAAGTATGCAGGGGCGTTCGTCAACCCAAATGGCATCACCAGCCACTCATAGAAACCATCCGGAGTCCTAAAGCCAGTCTTGTCTATGCTATCCTCAGCCACCCTCAACTGATGAAACCCCGTGGCTAAGTCCAACTGAGAAAATACTGAAGCGCCAACCAACTGATCGAAAAGATCATCAATCCTCGGCAATGGGTGTCTATTCTTCTTTGTGAGCTTGTTGAGTTCTCTATAGTCTACACAAAGTCTGAGGGACCCATCCGCCTTCGTAGCAAATACTACTGGAGCACCCCACTCCGATATACTTCGTCTTATAAACCCCTTCTCAAGCAACTCCCCTACTTGCTTATGGAGTTCCCTCCTCTCACGAGGAGCCATGTGGCGCACTGGTAAAGATACCGGTTTAGCATTATCCACCAGATATATTCGGAAGTCAATCTCCCGCTTCAGAGGTAAGCCCTTCACCTCCTCAAACACATCCGGATATTCCCGGACCACTCTGACAGATTGCAAACTCTCGACCGAAGCGTCAAGCGATTCAAGATAACTTAGCATAACAGAGTCCCTGGGATTACAAGAAATCTCGAGAGTGTTACCCAAGCGGGTCATGAGCCTAACAACTCTCCTTTCGCAATCAAGAACGGCACCATTACTGGATAACCAGTCCATGCCCAAAATCAACCCATAGCCCGTGAAGCCCAAGACAAAAGCATCACATCTAAACTCAATGCTAAGTATAGAAATCTTCAAACCCAAACATATCATGGACAAATAAGTGGAGCCCCCAATTGGGTTTGAAACAACCAAGGGATCATCTACCAGACTGGTGTCTAAGTGCAGTGACTCAACTAATGATGATGAGATAAACGAATGCGATGCACCTAAATCAAACAATGTACGGACAGGATGGTCAAATAGAAAAACCAGACTTTCAACGGAGATAGTTCTACCTCTCTCCTGAATCGGTGGAACTGCGAGAGCCTGTACTTGCCCCCTAGCCTGACTCGGTGCCATAAGAGCTTACACCTGTCCTCCTGAGGTAGACCCCGTCCTTTGCCCCTTCTTAGGACAATCTTTCACTAGATGCCCTGCTTCGCCACAGTGGAAGCAGCCAGTCTTCTTCTTCTTGCGACAATCCTTGCTTAGGTGGCCAGGTGTCCCACAATTGAAACACTTCTTCTTCTTGCCCTTGCCACCGTTGCCTTTCCCACCTTTATTTTGCTGTTGTTGCTGAGGTCTCTTTTTATCTCCCTTCTTCTCGGGTGCCCTATTAGCATTGGGACCCTTCTCTTCTTCATACATGAGTGCCATGTCAACTAGCTTCTCAAATGTGGCCCCCATAGGGATATGAGTCATAGCCAACCCATGCATCGGTTCATTCAAGCCTTTCACGAACCTCAAAGCCTTCTTCTCCGGTGTATTCACCATGTCTAGGCCAAACCTTGCCAATTGATTAAACTTGTTGACATATTCCTTCACCGAGAGATTTCCTTGCTTTAGAGTCAAGAATCTTTCCATATACAAGTTTTCCTCCGCCCTTGAGAGAAACTTTGCCACAAATCTTTGTCTAAAATCCGCCCAAGAGTCAACGGGGCGTTCTCCATTAGTGACCTCCAACCAGAATGAGGCCTCTCCCTTCATTAACCAAGCAGCCAACTTGACTTTCTTTCCTTCTTCCATTTCAAAGATATCTATCAACTCTTCCACCTCCTTAAGCCAATCTCTAGCCTCCACAAAAGTTCCAGATCCTTGAAAAGGTTTCCCTCCAATAGCTTTAAATTCCTTGCAAGTCTTAGCAAAAGTATCCGTGCGAGGAGGAGGGGGAGGAGGAAGATCGGGTGCTACGGTTGGTGGAGGAACATTTGCTGGACCCGCAGTGGTGGCCCTAGCCTCCATCAATCTCCTATACCATACTGGTACCGTCACACCCTCCGGAAAGTTAAGATCCTCAGCCATGCTGAAACGAAAAAGGAAAGATTCAAAACGGAGAATTCGAAGGATATGGATATGGCTATTGGGGATTATGCTTTTCTTTCAAAAACTTTTCTCTTTAAAGACATGTTTTTTGAAAATATCTTTTCCAAAAAATGTTTTAGAAAAATAGTTTTCTAAAATTTTTATCTGTTCCGGTAACCTTTGCTCTGATACCACGTGTAACACCCCACGCCCGCAATGGTCACTCACTAAGGGAATGCCATAGCATCGGTGGAGTATTTTAGTGAATATAGAACAGAAAAATTACAACAAGACAGATATAAGTAGTACTTGAAATTTAAAACATCATCTCATAACAGCGGAAATAAACATGTCTGGTTACATCATAAAACCACAATAAAAGTCAAGTACAATATCCATCAAAATAAAGAAGTACATAATCCCACTCTCTCATACAATAGCCAGGACAAAAGAAAAGATAACTGGATAACTGGAGCTTTACATCTATCCAAGCTCCTAAAGACTGGAACAGCAATCCGATCAAGCTCCACTACTGCTAGGATCCACTGTTGGACCTGAGGGTTGGGAAAAAAAAAAGATAAAAACAACGGGGTCAGACATAAGTCTGAGCGAGTCCTATAACTTTAACAATACAATCATTAAAGTAACCAGAGAAGACATAACTTGACCTACGGTAATATCTGGGGATGAATGGCTACACTAAGCAGCTTGGTAGACTTAGGATAAACTAAGATAACCGAAAAGACGCATCTACCCACCCAAGGATAATTACTAACTGCACCACACCAGTCATTCCTACTTAAAGGTTGATCCCTCTCAAGGACTTAGAAAATTTTTCCCCAGTAGTCTCGTGTACCCCTAGCTGACCACATAGGTGCCGTCTGCCCCTATCTCCACTAGGTGTACCTAGTAATTTTACCCAGTAGTTCCGTGTACCCCTTACATAGGTGCCGTCTGCCCCTATCTTTATTAGGTGTACCCACTACTCCCCAGCGATCGGCTCCCTACCGTAGATACCCGTGCTGGTCCCACAGTGGGGTGTATCACTCCCCTAAAGTGGCAACCCAATACTATCAACGGTGCACGGATTTATATCTACACGATGCAACAACGGCTTATCTACCAGCCCGGGCCCACACACGCATATGAAACCCGTTGGACTTGCGTTGCCACCGCTAACCCGTTTTGGCCTCTTATAATCAAGCCCAATATGCGTGTCCCGTCACTCGACATGGGTCGAGCCCACAAAGATACGTTTGGGATATTGGTTGAAATGGGCCCCCACAAGCTACCCACCTAAGCTTGTCACTTATCTAGTGTATCCCACTTAACCCTTTAATCATGTTTAATTACATGTTTCCACTTGGTTAAGTATTCTAATCGTATTTTCTATTGCCACCCAAGGCAACCCACTAGATTCCACATGCCACCCAAGGCAACCACTAAATTTCCACATGCCACCCAAGGCACCCACTTAACCCCTCATGTCTCACTACATGCTAATATGGTTAAGTGTTTCTTAATTAATTAAGACCGTGATCTCCCATAAAGACCTCCCACATTAGACTGGCTGTTATGACCGCCTGGTTAAGCCGGTAGGGTCCGGGCAGTCTTACGTCATAACAGAGTCTAACCTCGTGTCTTTACCTTAATCACGTATTTAATTTATGGCTAAGACCTCCCACATTGGGCTGACATTTGTAGCAACTGGTTAAGCCGGTCGGGTCCGGGCAGTTTTACACTACAAATGAGTCCAACCTCGTATCTTAGTCGATTAATTACACCTAATTAATCACCCCCATATTAATTATCCCTCATTAATATCAAGTTTTCCATAACATGGGTAGACCTAACTCAATAGGTAAATTCCCATGGGGTAGACCTAACTCAATAGGTAAATTCCCACTTATGGTAATTTATTTTTATGGTATGCTTAATCATACCCAATCATACATTTATTAACATATTTACCAACCCCATCGTTCCCCACGTAAATCGTTCTCATTTCATGACATAATAAAGGGGAAGATCCATCACAAATATCATGGGTTTAGCATATAACTTTGTCATGGGTTAAGAGGATGTCAACTTGCATATATGAGCATATATTAACCCAACTACAGTTAACCCAAACTTGCATATTATCATACACATATCTTGCATAACATGTTGAACTTGCATATAAGCATTCTCATAATTTGCATAACATGTTAAACACACATTTAAGCATACACATAACTTGCATAAGCATTCACATACTTACATAAGCATGCATAACTTGCATATCACGTTAAACTTTCATTTAAGCATATACATAACTTGCATAAACATCCATATACTTGCATAAGCATGCATAATTTGCATATCACATTAAACTTGCATTTAAGCATATACATAACTCGCATAAGCATCCATATACTTGCATAAGCATGCATAAACCCACTTATTAAATATGCATAAACTCACTTGTTAAATATGCATAAACCCACTTATTAAATATGCATAAACTCACTTGTTAAACATGCATAAACCAACTTATTAAGCATGCATAAACCACTTATCAAACATGCATAAACTCACTTATTAATTATACATAAACATAGAAAAACATAGAGTAGCATATCATTATAAATGATTCAAACTCACTAATCCGCATTTAAGACCATAAGTCTCATTACACCCAATCTACTTACTTTAACAATTGATGTTAAAGTGATAGAAACTCACCAAAACCAAGATTAGCAAACTTATGAAGTGGGATTAGTTGCTAAGTATGAAGATGGTGATGATTAGAGATTGATTAGAGAGTGATTAGCTTGCAACTTCCTTCATAAACAAGTGGAGGCTCCTTCTAAGATTTAATTTGGCGGCATGAGGCCATCATTTCTATTTTTAGTATGGATTAGGGTAGGTTTAGGGTGTATTTATAGATTAGGAGAGTGTTTTAGGCCCTTAGATTAACCCTAGATTAGATTAGGTCCGTTAGATTTAGGAAATCTCTAGAACCCAGCCCAGCCCTAGCCAGAAAACCAGATCTGGTGCACCTAAGCCCCCTGGTTCGAGACGCCGTGTCGACAGGCAAGTCGACTCCCCCTGTCGACAGCCCTGTCGACATGGTCAGGGTGGGAATCTTCCCGCCTGGCCCCGCTGGTTCTAATTTGAAATCCGAATTTTAAATTTCTAAATCTGTTTTAAGCTTTAATTTTTCTACAAACTTCATTGGGCCATAACTGGGCCATACGGACTCCGATTCTCGAAAACTCGGACTCTATTTCGCGTATTTTTCCGAGACGAACGCAATGACGCAGCCCGTTACCCCCAATTCCCACATCTGAGATTATTTATCCTGTAATTAGTGAATTTTAGTATTAACTAAAATTCGGGGTGTTACAATTCGTATCAAGTATATTTTGGCAATTATAAGGTAAAACTCTATCCTCCGGTTTGCGTTGCATTGTGTAATGGGAACTAAGTCTTATAATGGCTTTATTTTTATAAAAAGCATTGCGATGTTTAAAAAATTTATTTGTTTTAAAGTACTGGCAATCCAATGGAGTAAACCCGTTCCGTGAAAGTGGCGTGGTCCTGTGATTACCTATATATTGATATGTTAAGTAGATTTCTCATACCAGTCCCATGACTGACTCGTAGTTTGTTTCACTTGCAAACTCGGGTGCCCCTTTTTCTACATGGGCAGCCTTGTATTCAGGTTTTAGCAGGCTCTTTCTGGATAGCTAGAGCTGAAGATGGATTCTACCATTTATCTCTTTTTATGTTGTTCTGCTCCTATTGTACATATTATGTTTTGATTCCGCTGTGGACATTTATGTATAGCTGAACTGTATTTTGTACTAAGTATGATCCTGTATGCTGTGTAACTCTGATGATTATGTTTATCCAGTGTATTATATTGTACATTATCTGGTGTATTTAATTATTTCTTTTATGCTATTATCTGTTTATGTGTTATATTCCAAAGATTACCCTTGCCACCGTCAGTACGGGGTTTGGGGTCGTCACATATATAGTGTGCCCATACCATTAAAATATTAATTACCAAACATCATCATGAGGTAACTCAATAAAACCTCTACAGACAATCTCCATTTTTGACAAAAAAACGTAATCTTAGCATAAAAAAATATTTCGGACCCGATAGGACCGGTTTCGTTGAATTCCGACATCGTTTGTGAAAAGTCCTTTATAATTATCGATGAAACACGAGGCATTTAAAATCCCTAAAATTACAGAAAAATCCAATAAACATGAGGCCTTGACATTCTACTAGACCTCTTCCTTACGGATCCAATGAATCTTGTTTCGTCCCAATCGGAGTTCATTCGGCTAGTCGTTTAAAGTAACCTCTGTCTGAATTGACCAAAATAATATAATTGATTTGGCTGTTTATCGTTGCCACGATGGAACGGTTAGTCCGATTGACACGAAAATTGAAATTTCTACAATAATTAATTAATATGAATCCAACGGCACCAGTTTCGTCGCATTCTGAGACTGTTTCCTAGTACGCTATTTTTATACGTACCGCAATGACATTTCGGACACCACATCACCTGGTCTCCAAAAATAACAATCTATATACCTATCCCTACTCTAATCGTCGACTCGAATTCAACGGAATTGGTTTTGTGGCTTGATTCAATCATTTTCTCGAGTTATACAAAAATATCCCTTTATTGAATTAAATAAATTTAATTACACATTAAATAAATTAACGGGGCATTTACGGCTACCGTGGTCACATACGACATCGGTTTGCCATGAATTTCAATACCGTGCAATAATTTAACGTTACGGTTCCCACGAAACTAATTTCATCAAAAACGGAGACCGCTTGCAAAATCGCTATTTTAAAGGCCTATAATTTAATAACAATTTCCATAGCGACTATTTTAAAATTTGATTTAGCCATAACTAACAATCTATTACATGGAATCTGGATTTTTCTCTTTTATATGAAAATTATCAACAATACAGTTCCAACATTTCTTATTTCACAGAAATCCGACTTATATCGAATCTTGTATATTCAATTGAAATTCAAAACTCCATATTACGAACTGCAGCGCCATTTCGAGCTCATTTTATATTTATATAAATATATATTGTTCAAAATTTGTTTTAAATAACGAATTAAATATTAAAATCGATTAATATTCCAAATAAAGTATTTAAAATAATAAATTAACTTAAATATTTGACTGCCAAAAATACGGGTCGTTACATTCTTCTCCCCTTAAAATAATTTCGTCCTCGAAATTGCTAAGGTATGAAAGAACTTTACAAACCCATTAATTTCCAGATCCAATTAATTTTTAAAATGAAAACAAATTCAATACCATATATAAACATTTTCAAAAATATCGAAAATTTTCTAACACTTTAAATTCTCGTAAAAATTCGGTAGAGTCTCCCCTGTACATAGTGACATCTGCGATATCGCAGGAACAAATAATATATATACATCAACCCACACGGTCGGAAAACAAAAATCAAATCCAAAATTTTATATTTTCGCGTAGGCGTACCTTTTACGAGCGGTATTGAGCATAATTGCTCAATGTATATGCGATTCACTCAACCAATATCAATCTGCCTAGCCATCTGGCACCTGTAGTTAACTCAATTCACATATCAGTAATATATATGAAGTTCTTAAATAATATTTCACTACTCAACAAGTATAACTACATCAATTCCAAAATCAAACTGATAGCATCAATTCATTTTCAAATACAGGGTTAACCCATAAATTTCAATTCATATGCAGTTTCATTCCAGTTTAGTTATAACGAAATTTATTCTTCAGGTATAATTCATTCAGCTCCATTAAGTTGCCGATTATTCCACTCAAACAACTATCATCTAATAACAAACAATTCACAGTCAACAACCAATACACAACCAAATAAATTTAATTTTCATTCCATATTAACATTTTACTTTGGTTTCAAAGATTTGAACATCAATTGATTAATACCCGATTGATTTCTATTTGATTATTATTTATTCATCAAATTTTCCAATTTATTCCATTTAATTTCAATATCATTATTAATTTAATTAAATTTGACAAAGTTAAGTTTCAATTCAAATTTCAATCCAATTTGAATTCCATTCAAATCAATCAAACAGACTAATATCTCAATAATTTGGTAAAAATTATTTCTATTTTATAAAAAAATATAATTTGGGTAAAATTATTTCATTTACCCGCTTTACAAAACAATATTGTATCAATTGCCAGTTCAATGCTTCTCAACACTTGAACCGATCAAATAACATAATACAAAACATTTGTATATGAAATTTACAAATACGCTCTCATATATATACACTCAATCTCGATCTAGAGTATTACTGACCCAATCTCTATCGAATTATACTACAGAGCCAAGGTTGTTACCAAACCTCGCTCTGATAACATTGTAACAACCTAAGGATTTTCGGCCCCGAAAATCGACATAAATACAATTCTGTATCACATGCTGACCATCCAAGCACCCAAAAAAAGGACGTTATTAGAAAGAATCTAGAGGGTGAGAAAAGAAAGAAAGAAAGTTAGAATAGAATAAGAAGAAGAACCAACACAACACAGAATCAGAGTCTCACATCGCAGCGGAACAAAATATAATATAGAAATAAATCTTTACTGAGAGCTTTAAAAATACTTACAATCATCAGAGTACATCACACATCTGGACAGTTATAATAATCTGTCCTCATATACAACACACGGCGGAATACACATCATACATATAATACATCTGAACTTCTCCAGCTCGTCTCTGGACTTTGCAACATCCGACAACCTGGACCTGTACAACCCTGTCAAACCCGAGCATTTACAAAACACCGGGTCAGTCTGGTGAAGTAGAGTGAGAAAAACTCACACAATATTAAGGAAATCTTCCAACTTGATTTTTAAGAAAATCTTTTCGAAAGAAAAGGATAATCATAAGACCAAATCCACACATAAATACAGACAGTTTTTACCTTACGATAACCCAAAACAATTTTGAAATCAATAACTTTTCTGATATTATAATAGTGTCTAAATACAAGTAAATAGCATACTAGCAGAACGCTTGCATCTCGCGCTCCATATATATAGTATAAAATCAAAACCACGGGCGCTTATTGGAGATTGGATTCTGACTATGACAAGGTATGAAACCACCTGCCGATAGTGTATCTCTTGAGGCGAATACACTGGGTTCAACAATAACGTCTTACAACCCGGCCCACACATGACCGACCACTCATTTTGCTTGAGTGTATCGAATGTATATCACCAACGGTTGGGCTCAAACCACCGCTTCCCGAAAAGGATAGCATCGAAATAGTTTAAAGAAGCAAAAGGAGTTTCTCTAGGCAGGTGATTATACACCCTAATGGGAGCGACCCACATAGCCATGTTTCCTACCCAATTTTTGCCATTTCCCGGTTGATGATACTTGAGGTTTAGATTAACCTTTGGACATCGGATCATCATTCACTTTGAATGCCACATCATCAGTTCCTCCAGATATCACTAATTGACGTTCACAAAAATACAATAGCAGTTAAGCTAAGAGAACGACTATTCTCCGCCAACAACTATAGCATGTTCGAAGAAATCAACGTACGTGATCCCTTTGGAAATACTCTGTCAGACATCCGTCCATACAAGTCATCCAGGAACAGGATGAACTAAAGGTACTCTCCTACTGCATCTAATATAGGAATCACCCCATGGATCAGTAGCGAGTAGTCCTTGCAATCCGTAGAGTCCAACCACGACAAAACCAGATTTTATCTATGGTTGCAATCCCAGAGATTTTTAGCGGTTCTTCCATTTATGAAGATCCACGGTCTTCAATGATCCATCTCGATCACCTTCTGATATCTTCACGTATTTGTTGGTCGGAATGGTTTTCAAATATATATTCAATCCCAGTCTTTCCGTACCAACAATCGTATTGGACAGATTTGATAGTCGGTTATTTAACTATCAAAATAAACAGTGATTCAATCATGAAAATCCAAGGAGTTCACTGGTTCAATATTCGTCATCAATTGGCCTTTTAATTAAAAACAAATGTAAATTTTAAAACCCTTAAATATTTCGGTATTATGAATATTGCTTTACGCTTCTTATTTAACATAAGATTATTCTTTAAACACGTTCATTTTAATACTTAGAGAAAAATTCTACATCATATCCAGTTTTCTATTTTCACTTCAAAATATTATTATCTAACATTGGGAAATCAATTCAGCTTATTATTCGTAAAACGACGTTACTAAATATCTTTTATTCATTACTTAAAATCAATAATCCACGCTTATTCTAATAGAATAAAACTCATCTTTTACATTTCCTTTTTAAATCTCGACAATATTGTTATAATTCACGCAACCACTTTTTATTTCCCCTTTCCACTTTGGCATTCTCATTATATATATATATATATATATTCCAAATCTTCATTACACGTTGCATTATTATTTTTGTAATGGGAATAATAAATTATCACTAACTCCTTTTTCCATTACCAACTAATATCATCTTCAGACAATCCTGATGTTGTTAAAGTTGGTGTTTATTAATTACCTCTCAGACCTTGATCAACAACGTTCTTATCTTAAGATAGATACGGGTTGTAATCCAAAAACCAATATTCCATTCTAATATCAATATAAATTCCATTTATCTATTTTATTTAAAATACGATTTCATACAACCTTCTTATCTCTTTGAAAATCTCCTTCTCGAATATAACAATATTCCTTAAGTTAATAATTAAGTAATTCCTTATAAAACACCACTTTTTAACCTTTACCTTTTAAAACAATTTCATTCCATAATTCGGATTTGTTTATCAAATCCTATGATTCACTTCTACTACCAAATTCGCTTTTACCAATTTCTTTTCAAATCCGTCTAACCATTTCCCACTTTGAGATTCTCATTTCAATTCCCCACTTTTACTTAATCTCATTATTAAGTAACTTTAATGTCAAATTAACGCTTTAACATGTTAAACATCATTAATATAACCTTGGTTTACTATAAACCCTTTATCTTAATTTTCTTTTACTTAATTTAAATAATTAAGTAACATTTAGTTTAAGCTATCATATTCGCTTAAAATTCTCTTTATAACTTTGTTACAAAACCCAGGTTTTAAATTAAAGCCTGTCCATAAACTCCTTTCGAAAATCAATTAGATTCCATTTCAATCTCAATTACTCTTTAAATGAATTTCAATTAAATTTAAATCTCCTAAATTATTATTAATCCGGATAATGATTTACTTCGATCATTAACTACTGTGAAAGTAGTTAATCCCTTTATTAAATAAAATAAATAGTAAATTCTTTTTTTTTAAAAAAATCTTATTAAAACAATATTCATTACACTATTTTGTTTAAAACACGCTAATTTAATAATTCGTCCTAATTAAAAATCGTCGATTTAATTAAGGCAAAACACGGTTATCTCATTAACCAATCCTAATTAGTTCTCACTTTAAATTAATTAATCATATAAATAATTTAAATCATTCCATTTAATTATTTCTTAACAAAACAATTATCCAACTTAATGGTTAGGTTTATTTCATTCACGAGTTTATAAATCTGATTAACTTCAGATGTTACTTTATAAAGTCAATTAATAATTAATTATAAACTTAAATAATAAATAATAAATATTTATTTCCTTATTATAAACTATTATTTAAAATAATAAAATCAAAAATCTATATCCAGTTATAAAAAAAAATTATAACTTCAGTTCTATCAATTCACCTGACGGTAAATCAATTTAAACAAAACAATTTATTCTTAGGCCATTTACTGCCGATTACTCAACAAATATTGCCCATTGGTTAAAAAAACACAGGTTGGCTCTTCAGTCATGAACACTAATCAAATCAATTACCCAATCATGACAGTTCATATATGATAATATGAAAATAAATAATATATTTGAGGAATCCCGTTGGATCCTTCCAACCTGTTGTTCCCTATATTCAAAATGGTTATCTCAAATCAGATCATTCAGTTCCATTTAACTAAAAATTTCCATAATAGTAAATAACAACTATTTAACATCAACCAGTCAACAAAACAATTCAAACAATTCACACAATTAAACACGTTTATAAATAAACGTGACCAACAAGGTAAGTTACCTTTATCGAGTCAAATCGTTAAAATAACGATCTGGTATTTCAATGAAATTAAAAAACAGTTTAATTTCATCGGTTAAATCAATAAATAAATATGTAACTAGCAAACAGTCAACTATCAGCAAGCATAGCACACAAAATAAAAACCTAATTTATATAAAATATAAATAGGGAGTACCGGGTGAGTTTAACTCACCATGATTTTATTTATCGCCGAGCTGTTCATTTAATTAAATTAAACCAGTGTTTAATTTAATTAAAATTATCATATCATTCCAGGACTGTACATACTGGCTTCAAAATGAAGTGTTCGTAACCATGGTTCCAATGCATTTCGTTTCCCCAAATTCTGTCCACATAGTCACAAGTTATAAATATTTTAATTATCCGATTTTTAAATAACTATTATTTCCTTGGTTAAATAATTAATAAACAATCACATTTGTTAAAACGAGACATGTTTGATCATTCCTTATGTTCCTTAAATGAGACCGACTCCTATTAATCCCAGTGTTCCCTTTCCTATTGAGTTAACAGCCTGCAAAACCCATGCCTTAATTATTAACAATTAATTTAGCTAAATTTAAAACTAATATTTCCTAATTTCTACTTGCTTTAATATTAGTGTTAATGTGTGTACGGTCAACCATCTTTTTTTCTTTTTTTGTGTTATACAAACCCAACTTTGTAATTTTTCTTAGTCCACGTTTTGTAATGATTTGTTCCCCATTTGTTCAACAAATTCCACCCCACTGCTGCATCATCCCATTTCCAAACAATTGCCTGAAACCAAATCAACCTTTAATTAGTTATCTTAATTAGTCTTAGAGTTAATAACTAATAAATTAAATGATTTAATATGTTCAATATAGTTGCAGGAAATCTGGAGAGAAACCAACCCTCAGGTTACAATTCCTGTTCCTACTTTTGCACCACTGTGTTTCCCCTTCGTGATTCATCCTACTCTATAAAAACTGGTCGATCTGTTTTCTCACTTATCCCAGATTCACTTTTCTATTTTAATACCACATACACCCTTTTCTGTTCTGAAATTTTGAACCACCGCATACCTAATCGCACCAATCACCGGCTACCTAATCGCACCAATCACCGACCTTAAGAAATCCCTAATCGCACCAAAATCTGACCACCAGAACTCGATCTGGGTTCGCCAGAACCCATGCCCAAGTGTACTCCTCCATCACCCATATCCTTGTGCATCTCGGCTTCCCCAATCATCCTCAAATCGAGTTCGACCGACGCTGCTTCATAGCCCGATTCAGGCCATGCCATGGTTCAGATATTGATCACCCACGGTCACCTTGTAGAGCTTACAAAGCTCGAGAGAATTACAATTGGTAGAATAATACACGGATTTGCAGAAAAACATGGTGGAAGATTCGAAGAGTAGGGAAAGTTAATTTCAAAACGTGGAGGCGTAGTGAATACACGGTTGACTAGGGCGGTATGGGAATAGGTTTTGACCAGTTTATAAGGGATATATATAGTGTGCCCATACCATTAAAATATTAATAACCAAACTTCTTCATGAAGTAACTCAATAAAACCACTACAGACAATCTCCGTTTTTGACAAAAAATTGTAATCTTAGCAAAAAAAATATTTCTGACCCGATGGGACAGGTTTCGTCGAATTCCGACATCGTTTCTGAAAAGTCCTTTATAATTATTGATGAAACACCAAGCATTTATAATCCCTAAAATTACAAAAAAAATCCAATAAACATGAGGCCTTGACATTTTACTAGACCTCTTCCTTACAGATCCAATGAATCTTGTTTCGTCCCAATCGGAGTTCATTCGGCCAGTCATTTATTCGTTTAAAGTTACCCTTGTCTAAATTGACCAAAATAATATAATTGATTTGGGCGTTTATCGTTGCCACGATCAAATGGTAAGTCCGATTGACACGAAAATTGAAATTTCTACAATAATTAATTAATATGAATCCAACGGCACCAGTTTCGTCGCATTCTGAGACTGTTTCCCGGTACGTTATTTTTATACGTACCGCAATGACATTTCGGACACCACATCACTCGGTCTCCAAAAATAACAAACTATATACCTATCCTGACTCTAATCATTGATTCAAATTCAACGGAATTGGTTTCATGGCTTAATTCGATCGTCTGCTCGAGTTATACACAAATATCCCTTTATTGAATTAAATAAATTTAATTATGCGTTAAATAAATTAACTTGGCGTTTACGGCTATCGTGGTTACATACGACATCGGTTTGCCATGAATTTTAATACCATGCAATAATTTAACGTTACGGTTCCCATGAAACTAATTTCATCAAAAATGGAGACTGTTTGCAAAATCGCTATATTAAAGGCCTATAATTTAATAACGATTTCCATAGCGACTATTTTAAAATTTGATTTAGCCAATACTAACCATCTATAACATGAAATCTGGATTTTTCTCTTTTATATTAAAATTATCATCAATATGGTTCCAATGTTTCTTGTTTCATAGAAATCCAACTTATATCGAATCATGTATATTCAGTTGAATTCAAAACTCCATATTACGAACTACAGCGCCATTTCGAGCTCGTTTTATATTTATATAAATATATATCATTTAAACTTCGTTTTAAATAACGAATTAAATATTAAAATCTATTAATATTCCAAGTAAAGAATTTAAAATAATAAATTAAATTAAATATTTGACTGCCAAAAATATGGGTCGTTACACTTGTAGCCGTGAAATCAAGGAATAGGAGTCGGTGTGCCCTTATTGAGCCGTGAATCAAGGGATATGAGTCGGTGTCTCCTTGTTGAGCCGTGAAATCAAGGAGGTTGTATTTGGCTATTTGAAAATAGTAATAAAACTCTACACAATCCAGCGTTGTGCAGGACTGGATGTAGGAGTGATCCGAACCAGTATAAAATTCAGTGTGTTCTTTCCTTTTCTGCACTTTTATTTTTGTTTATTTTGCATCTGTGTTTGAATATGTGTCTGTGATTGTGTTCATGGTGTTTGATTCATCCCATAGTTCTCTCTAGTTTTTAGTTTTGTTTAAATTCTTGCAAACACTATTTACCCCCTCTAGTGTTTGCTTTGCCTGAACGATCCATTCCGCAGTCCCTAACAAGCTTGTATCATCTTGTGTGTGGGACCCGTTTCAGGTTGTAACCCATATGAAGATATCCAAACGCGGGGGACGGTGTGGGCGACGCATACCGACCGGGTCATGTGCGTGCATGGTTTGGACAGAGGAGGATAAGACGTCGTGACACCTGTAGATATGGTTGTGCACATCCTGAAAAGGAAGGGTTGCCACTTTTGGGAGTGATACAACGTGCTGCGGGGCCAACACCGGGTATCAACGGTGTAGGGAGTCGATCGATTGGGGTAGTAATTAGGGTACATTTAGACTCCGGTATGTTGGGGAGCCCGTTAATACCCTTAGGGGTAAATCCAGTATGTTGGGATGTCTATTGATTGTATGGGGTGCAAACCTCTCACTGGAAGTACACCTAAGTCTACCATCTTATACTTGTTGGGGATCATATGGTTAATAAGACGCTAGTATTGGTGCAGAGAAAAGAAAATCATTAGAGAAGCGTAGTGTACTCTATCATGTTTATCCTGTTTACCTTATCATACTTGCTTTATATGTTGTTATCTCTCTCTTATCCACTTTATATGTTTGTCATAATACTTTTACTTATTTATATGCTAAAATTAACTGGACTCGCCAAACTTTATTTCTGACCCATTTTGTTTCCTCTTATTTCTCTTCTGTTTCCCCCTAGGTTCTCAGGGTGGGAATACTCAAGCTTGGCCCAAATTCTGCTTGCATTCTGCTTGGAGCTGCTTATATGTATTGCTCGAGCTCTTATCTTTTCTACTATAGCTATGTTTTTAATTTAGGCAAATTATGCTTCTTTTATTATTTACTCTGATGTTTTAAGTACAAGACAGAAATTTTAAGATGATGTACTAGGTTTGTGTATTTTCAGACTTATGATGTTTTGAACCACGATGTTATGCTTTATGATTAATAAAGATTTTAAATTCCGCTGCTATTTTATATCTATCTTGTAATGTTTCTGTTTTTATTTACTTATAACGCTTCACAAAACTTAATGCATTCTCTTAATGAGTGACATTAACGGACGTGGGGTGTCACACTTGGTATCAGAGCTGAAGGTTACCAGATTGGATAAAAGATTTTGAAAATTATTTTCAAAAAAGTTTTAAAAGAAATAATTTTAAAAAAGAAAAGTTTGTTTTGAAAAACATATTCCCCAAATCCATATGTAATATCTTTCGATCCTATGTCTGAATCCATTTTCTTTTCTTTTCAGCATGTCCTGGGAACCTCATATTTCTAAGGGCGTTATGATACCAGGTGTAACAACCCGTAAAATCTGGGCCAGTTTAAAATTTTTATTTTGGCCATTTTAGCGAATTTAGATTATTTAAAATGAATTATTTTAAATAATATCGACGTGAAATTTATTTTGAATATAATTCGAACGTATATATTATATACGTCGTCGTTAGAATATATAATAATTATATATAATTATAAAAGGAATAGAAAATGGCGCGGTAGTTCGAAAATTCGATTTCTAATTTCAAATGAATATACAGAATTCAATATAAGTCAGAATTGAACGAAACAAGAAATATTTGAATCTGTATAACTATATCTTTGGAACGAAGTTAACAAACTGAAATTTCATTTTAGAAATGATAAGATATGTCCAGTTGAAAATTAGAAATAGTCGCTGTGGAATTTATATATATTTTTATATATATAAGGCCCTTAAAAATGGCAATTTTGCAAACGACCTCGGATTTCGACGAAACCAGTTTTGTTGGGTCCGTGATGTCAAATTATTGCTAGGTTTCAAATTTCATAATTTTTCGAATCAATATGTGAGCGTGGCAAAGGAAAACGCGTTTGACCAGTTTCAGTTGATTTTAATCGACTGGAAATTGGCCATTTTTCAAACGGTCTCAGAATTCGACGAAACTAGTTTTGTTAGGACCGTATCGTCAATACGAAGCTAGAAATTATTTTTCTGGAATTTTTCTAGTTAGTATGTGGCCCCGGTAATTTGAAATGTGCGTTTAAAATTCAATATAGAGATTTAAATGAAAATTCAAAAGGAAACTGATTGTAACAATCGAATCAGCTTGCGATACATATCCCATTGTGTTCGGAATGGGGGTGAAAAGCTATGGACGACAGGCGGTGGGCCTCGTTTCGAGGTCGTGGATAAAAGTCAACCTTTTTGCGAAATTTAATAATTAAATAAAAAAAAAATATATAAAAATATCCTCCCTCCCTCTATTCTTCTTCCTGGCCCCCCCGAATTCATATACCAGAAATAAAAAAAAAAAATATTAAAAAACGGGGGAACCCTAGAAATTCCCGTCCGCCCTCCTCAATGCGGTAGGCGCCGCCGCCGCTCAAGGCCACCCCGACGGGCGGTGGTTCTCCTCCTCCTCCTCCTATCCTCCAAAACTGCCTTCCCTGACCCTCGAGACCCGCCTAAAATCGACGCCACCGTAGGCCGCACCTATCGGAGATCCCAGCGCCGCCAAGCCTCGTCAGCCCCTTCGCCAGAGCCTCCTGAGCCGCAGCCAACCCTCTCCGACTCCTCCTCCGACACTGCGAGCTCTCCTTCTGCCGAGAAACAGCAGCCGTGAGGTTTTTTTTTTTTTTTTTTTTTTTTTTTTTTTTTTTTTTTTTTTTTTTTTTTTTTCTTTTTTTTTCCTTTTCATTGATTTTCCAGTGATTCTAAAACTGATTTTTATTCTCTTTTCTAAAATAAAACCGATTTTATTTTATATTTTAAAACTGAAAATTTATTTTCATTTTAAAATTGAAATAAATGTTTTAAGAGAATAAAGAAAAAGATCGAATTTTTATAAAGAAAAAAAAAGATTAAAACTGAATTTTTAAAAGTATTCAAAACTGATTTTAAAAGCAAAGGTAAAAATCATATTTTTATATGTTGAAAGCAAAGGTAAAAATCATATTTTTATATGTCGAAAGCAAAAGTAAAAATCATATTTTTATATAGTGAATAGCGAAGTAAAAATTCGATTTTTACATGTGTAGAGAATACGGGCGAAAGCGACGGAAGGCGAAGATTTCTATAAGTGAAGTGCCGTGGAGCTAGGATAGCTATTGGTGAGAACTTCTCACTCAAAATTCTTTTTCTAGTTATATATATATACTAGGATGCAGACGGTGCTTAGTAGCACCCGACACAATCGTCCACAGACCATGGACTTGTTTGTTTGGCTGTTTGGTTGTTGATTGTGATATTGGTTTGAAAGTGGTTTGTGGTGTGAAAAATCGAATCGATAAATTGGTTAGGATTAGACGTGCGCCGTTATAAGGCGAAGGAGTAAGGCTAGGTTAGATTCTTACTCCAAATTTTGTGGTTTGCATAACGAATTGATTTGATTGATGTGTGAATGGCGTGGGCCTTCACTAGACCGGGGATAAGGCTAGGCCTCGTCCCGTTTCTAGTATCGTGCCATTATGCCGCCGAAATTTTCTAAAATAAGTTAGAAAAATAAAAATAGCATTTTATTTAACGAATGAACTGAATAGAAATTCATATGTTAAAATAAAATGTGTTATCGTTAAAAATATAATTTTTAACGTGAATGTGAATAAATAAATATTCATTTACAAACCAGACGGTTTGTTTATGTACACCTATTTGAATGACGTTGATTGGGTCGATAAATTTTACACATCGCCTAACTGCACAAATAAAATATGTGTTTGATTGTTTGAAACCCCACACGGGTGTTAGGATGAAATTTGAAGTTCACTCATCCTGATTGATTAAATATGTCGATCGATTGATTGACAGGCTGTTATAAGCGTTGAATATCTATATTTGATGCTTATACAGTGTAGTGCACTTTGGTTGATGGTTGATTATTTTCAATGCTATTATATACTTGTGTTGTATGAAAATCCATATAATTAATTTTATATGGTAATTGATTGGGCCTCATTCCAGTTTTGAAAAAGAAATATTTGAAATAGAATATTTGAAAATAAAGGAATATATGAAGCCGTGTTGATTAGATTGACGCCATTTTGACGTGAACGATATTTATATCGATTTTGAAAACGATTTCGAAATGAATTGAATTGAAAACGAATTCAAAATGAATTGAAAACGATTTCGAAATGAATTGAATTGAAAACGAATTCAAAATGAATTGAAAACGATTTCGAAATGAATTGAATTGAAAACGAATTCAAAATGGATTGAAAACGATTTCGAAATGAATTGAATTGAAAACGAATTCAAATGGAATTGAAAGCGAATTGAAATGAATTCAAATTGAATTGAAATGAATTCAAATTGAATTGAAATTCGAATCGAATAGAAATGAATTTTAAAACGAATTTATAAAGAAGAATTCAATTTTGGCTTTGAATTGAAATAGAAGTTGAAATAGGTTTTGAAACGATTTTAAAACTATTTATATAATTCGTTTTGAATAGAAATCGACGAAATATATATTATATATATTATATATATATAATATAATGGCCTGAATAGAACGCGCCGCGCCGCGGCAGTTCGCGAATTTCGACCATTGACTTCGAATGGACATTACGGGAGATCCGACCGTCGGATTCTCCTAAAACCGGAACCGTTGGGTTCGTATCGAAAAGAGCTTTCTAATGAAAATTAGAAATTTGAAATCTAACGGTTGGATTTGGAGTTACGTCCAAATCAAATTCGAAAAAGGTCGCTGTAAGTGCAGTTCGATGGCCATTGATGGAAATCGACTGTACGGGCCTTGATAAAATTATTAAAAATAGTAATAATTTGTGTAAAATCATGAGAAATGATTTGTGAAAGTTTGGGATGAAAAACTCCATATTTGAAAAGATAAAAATAGATCTTTATCGAAATGAACTAGTTTTGAACTAGAATTATAATTCTATTTATTTTTAAATAAATAAATTGAATTTGAAATGGTTTTGAAAATAACCAAAATTTCCAATGATTGCATTGGAGTGGATTTGAATCGAAATTGTCTTCGGAATATTTCGATGTTGGAATTCGTGATTATACAGGTGTTGTTATGGAAATTTGAAAGATATATATTTATATCGTTATTTCCAATACGACATTTGTTAGTCGTAGAATTCGATATTGAATATAAGCCGATATATTTTCTATTCAGAGCCTTGTATTGAATATCGAATGTGATTTGGGTTTGTCGTGAATGGTGTCTTCACTAACACTGTTCTTGAACCCAGTTGAGAAAAGATTAAATCTTTTTATTTAGATTTAATGAAGTGTACCAATTAAATGATATTTAATTGGAATTGAATTGGTATTGATTTTTGGGTTTATCGTGAACAGTGTTTTAAATAACACTTGTTCTTTAACCCGATAATTAATCGAATGTGATTTGGGTTAGTCGTGAATGGTGTCTTCACTAACACTGTTCTTGAACCCAGTTGAGAAAAGATTAAATCTTTTTATTAAGATTTAATGAAGTGTACCAATTAAATGATATTTAATTGGAATTGAATTGGTATTGATTTTTGGGTTTATCGTGAACAGTGTTTTAAATAACACTTGTTCTTTAACCCGATAATTAATGGAATGTGATTTTGGGTTTATCGTGAATCGTGTTTTAAATGACACTGATTCTTTAACCCAGATAAGGATTAAAACTAAGTGGAGTTTTAATGAATCTTTAATTAGATTGAAAAGATCGAGAATGGAGTATCACCAGTTTTGCTCCAGGCGATAGTTAAATCTTTAATTAGATTTGAACGTGAAATTTAGAAACTAACTGTCGGTTAGCCAAGCAGAATGGTTTTCTGGATATTGATCTGATGTTGGTTTCGGCCTTCGGGGTTAATATTTGGGGAATTATTCTCTTGATTAATTTACGGTTAGTGACTAATGAATTGGAATGAGGCGTATGTTGTGTTTGTGTAACACTTATTTAAAATATACGCGGGTTATTCGGAAAGACCGGGTTCATCCCATTCTGAATAACTGATACGACGATAAGTCGAAGATGAAGACGATGGTCGAAGACCGGAGGTCTTCACGTCGTTTGGGTGATAACTGATGATCTTGATTGGGCTGTACACCCAAGAAGATGGAAACAGTTGGTGATCGTCCAGACGTACTTGGAGATCGATGGATATGCGGGGTACTAGGTGCCTCCGGTTTCGTTCAGGCCCAGAACGGACTTGTAAATGGACTGTGTGTCTGACATTGGATTTCATTCTGTGTGACTGATATCGGTTGCATAGAGTGGTTTGCCTGTGTGGCATGCTAAGATGCAAATGATCAAGGCTTCTGTTGAAAAGCAAAGTCTTGTGGTGATGATCAAAGCACGGCCTTTGTGGCGTAGCTTTGTGTAACGTTTACTTCGCGAGTTTCACACCCGGTATGAACCAAAAACGGGAGAGGACATCAGGGGGGACTTGCGTTTCTTTCTAGCTAGAAGTGGCGTCAGTGGTTTTACACGCCCTGACGAGTTTGACTTATGTGGTTGTTGCGGTTGCGAGGCGCCTCGGTTATATCGGTTTCGGCCGAATGCATTCTGGTCGGCTGACGGACCAGACTTACACCCCATAGGGTGGGGAGACGTATTGTTCAGGCATTATAATCCACTTCGTGTGGACCGGCCCTGACGATCCAAGGTACGGTTGCGGCTGTGCCTGAGACACGGGCTAGAGCGTCTCGAATCGGTTGAGGACTATCTTTTGCCTCGGTTCATAGATGGAAATCCAATTTCCAAATACGTGACACTTGCGATTTTGATTGTATAACTTATATCTGGCGACATAGTGGTATGGGGCATTCATGCCGCCTATGATTGATACTTATGATTTGAAGTTGTTTTATACACTATGCACTTATAATAGTATCAAATGATTTGTTTTAAACGTATCAAGCATGCTTTGGCTGTTATAAGGTAAAAACCCTATCCTCCGGCTTGCGTTGCATTGTGTGATGGGACCTGGGTCTTATAACAGCTTCATTTTTCTTTATTTAGCATTGCGCTGTTTGTTTTATGCACTGGTATTCTTGGGAGGAAACCCGTTCCGTGTTATACGGCGTGGTCCCTTGTTTTACCTAATGATTTAAAATAAAGATTAATAACTGTTTTAGTTCTCACACCAGTCCCATGACTGACCTGGAGTTTATTGTTTTAACCTAAACTCTGGGTGCCCTTATTTTGACACGGGCAGCTAGTAGTTTCGGTTTTGCAGATTTATATTCACAGGATCCTGGTTTACAGCTGGAACGATATCCGGAAAGCTTTGTATCCGTATATCTACTTCTAGTCGTGTATTGTATTATTTTCCGCTGCTATGTATTTAAATGTAATTTAAAGCTCTGATATTTCTGTGTAATATTGTTTCATACTCTGTATATTCTTGTAATCTGATGCATTGTTGTAATATACAATGAAATGTTCTTCTGTATGCGTTCTGTTGTGGTTTGTTCTCGAACTATCCGACGCTTTCCTTTACGGGGAAGTTGCGGGTTTTTACACGTGGTATCAGAGCTTTGGTTTACAAAGCTCAGAGAACAAGACACATTAGAAACATACGAAAGAATTCATCAGATATTGGATTAGTAATATCCAATGGAATGACTCGTTAGAGATGGGATCAGTAGTATCCTAGAACGAGTGTGAAGAGTATATTTTTAAAATGAAAACAAAGTTTTGTTTTGAAAATTTAAATCAATTATTCGTATTTGATTATTTATATTGAATGTGGACAATCCAGTATATATAGATTTTGCGTATACGTCTGATCCGCGTGTATTCGAAATTTTAATATACTGGATAGATATAGAATCACACTCTAGTCGCCCGGAGATGATTCAGATGATGAGGCATCATCATCAGTGTTTATATTCGAGCGACGAAAGTGAGATTTCTATATATTTCCTATTGGCTGGTGTGAGAACCAAAACTAATATAGTTGGAATACATTGTTGTGATTTGGCATCAAAACATAAATTTTTGTATATGTATCAAAATTATGAATTTGAGACTCTAATTCACTAATTGATTGATGTTTGTGTTGTTTGTTTATTTGGTTGATAATTGTGAACCATTTAGCCTAGTTGAACCAAATATTGAATTATATTGAAAATTAGTCGCATTTGCTTGCATACATGTATATCTTTTGAACAGGTCATAGTAAGGAGGCTAGAGCCAGAGAATAAAATTTGTTTGCCCGACAAATAGGTACATGTTTACTACATAATTTCCTGTTTTGTTTGGGTGATGATGATTTTGTGAGCCTATTGGCTAGCCGCTTGGCTTTTTCTTTTTCTTTTTGAGATCTGAAGGACCGGGGAAGCTATTTGAAATTCCCCGATGCTCCCGGTGCAGGGGAGGTTATGGCGAAATTTTTCAAAAATTTAGGGTGTTAGCCAAATTTTTGAAATTTTGAAAATTCTCAGAAACTAAAGAGTTGGAGAATGGAAGCCAGATCGAACGTAGAGCTGAATAATCAAACCACTTTCGACTTTGTTCCTTTTCGGGGACGAAAAGTTTTAAGTGGGGGAGATTGTAACAACCCGTAAAATCTGGGCCAGTTTAAAATTTTTATTTTGGCCATTTTAGCGAATTTAGATTATTTAAAATGAATTATTTTAAATAATATCGACGTGAAATTTATTTTGAATATAATTCGAACGTATATATTATATACGTCGTCGTTAGAATATATAATAATTATATATAATTATAAAAGGAATAGAAAATGGCGCGGTAGTTCGAAAATTCGATTTCTAATTTCAAATGAATATACAGAATTCAATATAAGTCAGAATTGAACGAAACAAGAAATATTTGAATCTGTATAACTATATCTTTGGAACGAAGTTAACAAACTGAAATTTCATTTTAGAAATGATAAGATATGTCCAGTTGAAAATTAGAAATAGTCGCTGTGGAATTTATATATATTTTTATATATATAAGGCCCTTAAAAATGGCAATTTTGCAAACGACCTCGGATTTCGACGAAACCAGTTTTGTTGGGTCCGTGATGTCAAATTATTGCTAGGTTTCAAATTTCATAATTTTTCGAATCAATATGTGAGCGTGGCAAAGGAAAACGCGTTTGACCAGTTTCAGTTGATTTTAATCGACTGGAAATTGGCCATTTTTCAAACGGTCTCAGAATTCGACGAAACTAGTTTTGTTAGGACCGTATCGTCAATACGAAGCTAGAAATTATTTTTCTGGAATTTTTCTAGTTAGTATGTGGCCCCGGTAATTTGAAATGTGCGTTTAAAATTCAATATAGAGATTTAAATGAAAATTCAAAAGGAAACTGATTGTAACAATCGAATCAGCTTGCGATACATATCCCATTGTGTTCGAAATGGGGGTGAAAAGCTATGGACGACAGGCGGTGGGCCTCGTTTCGAGGTCGTGGATAAAAGTCAACCTTTTTGCGAAATTTAATAATTAAATAAAAAAAAAATATATAAAAATATCCTCCCTCCCTCTATTCTTCTTCCTGGCCCCCCCGAATTCATATACCAGAAATAAAAAAAAAAAATATTAAAAAACGGGGGAACCCTAGAAATTCCCGTCCGCCCTCCTCAATGCGGTAGGCGCCGCCGCCGCTCAAGGCCACCCCGACGGGCGGTGGTTCTCCTCCTCCTCCTCCTATCCTCCAAAACTGCCTTCCCTGACCCTCGAGACCCGCCTAAAATCGACGCCACCGTAGGCCGCACCTATCGGAGATCCCAGCGCCGCCAAGCCTCGTCAGCCCCTTCGCCAGAGCCTCCTGAGCCGCAGCCAACCCTCTCCGACTCCTCCTCCGACACTGCGAGCTCTCCTTCTGCCGAGAAACAGCAGCCGTGAGGTTTTTTTTTTTTTTTTTTTTTTTTTTTTTTTTTTTTTTTTTTTTTTTTTTTCCTTTTCATTGATTTTCCAGTGATTCTAAAACTGATTTTTATTCTCTTTTCTAAAATAAAACCGATTTTATTTTATATTTTAAAACTGAAAATTTATTTTCATTTTAAAATTGAAATAAATGTTTTAAGAGAATAAAGAAAAAGATCGAATTTTTATAAAGAAAAAAAAAGATTAAAACTGAATTTTTAAAAGTATTCAAAACTGATTTTAAAAGCAAAGGTAAAAATCATATTTTTATATGTTGAAAGCAAAGGTAAAAATCATATTTTTATATGTCGAAAGCAAAAGTAAAAATCATATTTTTATATAGTGAATAGCGAAGTAAAAATTCGATTTTTACATGTGTAGAGAATACGGGCGAAAGCGACGGAAGGCGAAGATTTCTATAAGTGAAGTGCCGTGGAGCTAGGATAGCTATTGGTGAGAACTTCTCACTCAAAATTCTTTTTCTAGTTATATATATATACTAGGATGCAGACGGTGCTTAGTAGCACCCGACACAATCGTCCACAGACCATGGACTTGTTTGTTTGGCTGTTTGGTTGTTGATTGTGATATTGGTTTGAAAGTGGTTTGTGGTGTGAAAAATCGAATCGATAAATTGGTTAGGATTAGACGTGCGCCGTTATAAGGCGAAGGAGTAAGGCTAGGTTAGATTCTTACTCCAAATTTTGTGGTTTGCATAACGAATTGATTTGATTGATGTGTGAATGGCGTGGGCCTTCACTAGACCGGGGATAAGGCTAGGCCTCGTCCCGTTTCTAGTATCGTGCCATTATGCCGCCGAAATTTTCTAAAATAAGTTAGAAAAATAAAAATAGCATTTTATTTAACGAATGAACTGAATAGAAATTCATATGTTAAAATAAAATGTGTTATCGTTAAAAATATAATTTTTAACGTGAATGTGAATAAATAAATATTCATTTACAAACCAGACGGTTTGTTTATGTACACCTATTTGAATGACGTTGATTGGGTCGATAAATTTTACACATCGCCTAACTGCACAAATAAAATATGTGTTTGATTGTTTGAAACCCCACACGGGTGTTAGGATGAAATTTGAAGTTCACTCATCCTGATTGATTAAATATGTCGATCGATTGATTGACAGGCTGTTATAAGCGTTGAATATCTATATTTGATGCTTATACAGTGTAGTGCACTTTGGTTGATGGTTGATTATTTTCAATGCTATTATATACTTGTGTTGTATGAAAATCCATATAATTAATTTTATATGGTAATTGATTGGGCCTCATTCCAGTTTTGAAAAAGAAATATTTGAAATAGAATATTTGAAAATAAAGGAATATATGAAGCCGTGTTGATTAGATTGACGCCATTTTGACGTGAACGATATTTATATCGATTTTGAAAACGATTTCGAAATGAATTGAATTGAAAACGAATTCAAAATGAATTGAAAACGATTTCGAAATGAATTGAATTGAAAACGAATTCAAAATGAATTGAAAACGATTTCGAAATGAATTGAATTGAAAACGAATTCAAAATGGATTGAAAACGATTTCGAAATGAATTGAATTGAAAACGAATTCAAATGGAATTGAAAGCGAATTGAAATGAATTCAAATTGAATTGAAATGAATTCAAATTGAATTGAAATTCGAATCGAATAGAAATGAATTTTAAAACGAATTTATAAAGAAGAATTCAATTTTGGCTTTGAATTGAAATAGAAGTTGAAATAGGTTTTGAAACGATTTTAAAACTATTTATATAATTCGTTTTGAATAGAAATCGACGAAATATATATTATATATATTATATATATATAATATAATGGCCTGAATAGAACGCGCCGCGCCGCGGCAGTTCGCGAATTTCGACCATTGACTTCGAATGGACATTACGGGAGATCCGACCGTCGGATTCTCCTAAAACCGGAACCGTTGGGTTCGTATCGAAAAGAGCTTTCTAATGAAAATTAGAAATTTGAAATCTAACGGTTGGATTTGGAGTTACGTCCAAATCAAATTCGAAAAAGGTCGCTGTAAGTGCAGTTCGATGGCCATTGATGGAAATCGACTGTACGGGCCTTGATAAAATTATTAAAAATAGTAATAATTTGTGTAAAATCATGAGAAATGATTTGTGAAAGTTTGGGATGAAAAACTCCATATTTGAAAAGATAAAAATAGATCTTTATCGAAATGAACTAGTTTTGAACTAGAATTATAATTCTATTTATTTTTAAATAAATAAATTGAATTTGAAATGGTTTTGAAAATAACCAAAATTTCCAATGATTGCATTGGAGTGGATTTGAATCGAAATTGTCTTCGGAATATTTCGATGTTGGAATTCGTGATTATACAGGTGTTGTTATGGAAATTTGAAAGATATATATTTATATCGTTATTTCCAATACGACATTTGTTAGTCGTAGAATTCGATATTGAATATAAGCCGATATATTTTCTATTCAGAGCCTTGTATTGAATATCGAATGTGATTTGGGTTTGTCGTGAATGGTGTCTTCACTAACACTGTTCTTGAACCCAGTTGAGAAAAGATTAAATCTTTTTATTTAGATTTAATGAAGTGTACCAATTAAATGATATTTAATTGGAATTGAATTGGTATTGATTTTTGGGTTTATCGTGAACAGTGTTTTAAATAACACTTGTTCTTTAACCCGATAATTAATCGAATGTGATTTGGGTTAGTCGTGAATGGTGTCTTCACTAACACTGTTCTTGAACCCAGTTGAGAAAAGATTAAATCTTTTTATTAAGATTTAATGAAGTGTACCAATTAAATGATATTTAATTGGAATTGAATTGGTATTGATTTTTGGGTTTATCGTGAACAGTGTTTTAAATAACACTTGTTCTTTAACCCGATAATTAATGGAATGTGATTTTGGGTTTATCGTGAATCGTGTTTTAAATGACACTGATTCTTTAACCCAGATAAGGATTAAAACTAAGTGGAGTTTTAATGAATCTTTAATTAGATTGAAAAGATCGAGAATGGAGTATCACCAGTTTTGCTCCAGGCGATAGTTAAATCTTTAATTAGATTTGAACGTGAAATTTAGAAACTAACTGTCGGTTAGCCAAGCAGAATGGTTTTCTGGATATTGATCTGATGTTGGTTTCGGCCTTCGGGGTTAATATTTGGGGAATTATTCTCTTGATTAATTTACGGTTAGTGACTAATGAATTGGAATGAGGCGTATGTTGTGTTTGTGTAACACTTATTTAAAATATACGCGGGTTATTCGGAAAGACCGGGTTCATCCCATTCTGAATAACTGATACGACGATAAGTCGAAGATGAAGACGATGGTCGAAGACCGGAGGTCTTCACGTCGTTTGGGTGATAACTGATGATCTTGATTGGGCTGTACACCCAAGAAGATGGAAACAGTTGGTGATCGTCCAGACGTACTTGGAGATCGATGGATATGCGGGGTACTAGGTGCCTCCGGTTTCGTTCAGGCCCAGAACGGACTTGTAAATGGACTGTGTGTCTGACATTGGATTTCATTCTGTGTGACTGATATCGGTTGCATAGAGTGGTTTGCCTGTGTGGCATGCTAAGATGCAAATGATCAAGGCTTCTGTTGAAAAGCAAAGTCTTGTGGTGATGATCAAAGCACGGCCTTTGTGGCGTAGCTTTGTGTAACGTTTACTTCGCGAGTTTCACACCCGGTATGAACCAAAAACGGGAGAGGACATCAGGGGGGACTTGCGTTTCTTTCTAGCTAGAAGTGGCGTCAGTGGTTTTACACGCCCTGACGAGTTTGACTTATGTGGTTGTTGCGGTTGCGAGGCGCCTCGGTTATATCGGTTTCGGCCGAATGCATTCTGGTCGGCTGACGGACCAGACTTACACCCCATAGGGTGGGGAGACGTATTGTTCAGGCATTATAATCCACTTCGTGTGGACCGGCCCTGACGATCCAAGGTACGGTTGCGGCTGTGCCTGAGACACGGGCTAGAGCGTCTCGAATCGGTTGAGGACTATCTTTTGCCTCGGTTCATAGATGGAAATCCAATTTCCAAATACGTGACACTTGCGATTTTGATTGTATAACTTATATCTGGCGACATAGTGGTATGGGGCATTCATGCCGCCTATGATTGATACTTATGATTTGAAGTTGTTTTATACACTATGCACTTATAATAGTATCAAATGATTTGTTTTAAACGTATCAAGCATGCTTTGGCTGTTATAAGGTAAAAACCCTATCCTCCGGCTTGCGTTGCATTGTGTGATGGGACCTGGGTCTTATAACAGCTTCATTTTTCTTTATTTAGCATTGCGCTGTTTGTTTTATGCACTGGTATTCTTGGGAGGAAACCCGTTCCGTGTTATACGGCGTGGTCCCTTGTTTTACCTAATGATTTAAAATAAAGATTAATAACTGTTTTAGTTCTCACACCAGTCCCATGACTGACCTGGAGTTTATTGTTTTAACCTAAACTCTGGGTGCCCTTATTTTGACACGGGCAGCTAGTAGTTTCGGTTTTGCAGATTTATATTCACAGGATCCTGGTTTACAGCTGGAACGATATCCGGAAAGCTTTGTATCCGTATATCTACTTCTAGTCGTGTATTGTATTATTTTCCGCTGCTATGTATTTAAATGTAATTTAAAGCTCTGATATTTCTGTGTAATATTGTTTCATACTCTGTATATTCTTGTAATCTGATGCATTGTTGTAATATACAATGAAATGTTCTTCTGTATGCGTTCTGTTGTGGTTTGTTCTCGAACTATCCGACGCTTTCCTTTACGGGGAAGTTGCGGGTTTTTACACCAGGCTGGTTCCGTTGCTATCTAGAGGCCACGGCGCCTGTCAGTGGTCAAGCTGACGTTCCTCCCCCGGCTGCACCTGTCGTTCCTCCTCCTCCACCACCATGTGCAGATAATTTCTCTAAGATCTACAAAGATTTCTATGCTATACGAGGAAAGCCATTCTTTGGAACCGAGATTTTCGTAGAGATAAGGAATTGGCTCAAAGAGACGGAGGACTTGTTTGGAATTTTCGAAGTGGATGACCGTAGGAAGATCCAGTTAGCCGCTTGGCTACTGAAAGATGAAGCTTCATTCTGGTGGGAAGTGACGCAAGCAGGACATCCAGTGGAGACTTGGGATGATTTCCGGCAAAGGTTTGAAATGAAGTTTCTCTCTCAAGCCGAGAAAATTATGCAAATGGAAAGGTTTATGGCACTCAAGCAAGGAGGCATGACTGTCAAAGAATATGTTAACAAATTCAACCAACTAGCGAGTTTTGGGTTGGATCTGGTAGATACTCCACAAAAGAACGGAAAGCTTTGCAGTTTGCTAAAGGACCGAATGAACCCCTTCTCGGGTCAGCTATGTCCCATATTCCAATGGGAGCAACTTTTGAAAGGCTCGTTGATATGGCCTTGATGCAAGAGGAAGAAAAAACTGAAAAGGAAGATGTTAAGGTGGAGGAAATACAAAACAAGAAAGTATGGCCCAAGAAGGGACAACAGCAACAACAAAAGAAAGGCGGGAAGAACGACAAGGCAAATGATAAGAGAAAATGTCACAATCGTGGATGCGAGGGTCATTTGATCAAGGACTGCAAGAGAAGGAAGAATGCTTGCTTCAGTTGTGGAGAGGTCAGACACTTTTCTAAGGAGTGCCCGAAGAAGCAAGGACAAGGTCAAAGGGCAGGAGCTTCTGGGGGGAAAGTGCATACTCTCACGATTAGTGCTCCCGATCGAGGTAGGAAAATTTCCGTCGAAGGTTTGATTTCTCTTTCCAATCATCCTATTAGAACTCTTTTTGATTCTGGCACTTCACATTCATTTATATCTTATTCCGTAGTTGAGTCTCTGCACCTTAATACTAGTATGGTAGTGGATCCCATTGTTGTCTCAAACCCATTGGTGGTTCGTCTCATTTGTCCATGATTTGTCGGGGTTTGAGAATATCTGTGTTAGGCGTCGATTTTGATAGCAATGCATATGTGCTCGGTTTTATGGGCTATGGTTTGATTCTAGGGATGGATTGGCTAGCCATGTATGGTGCCATTCTGGATTGTGAGAGGAGGGTCGTTATACTTTTGACTTGCCATGGGAGGACCCTCAAGATTTCTTGTGACCCAAAGGGGTCTGTCACGCTTAGTTTCCTAGAGTAACTTGATGCATCTATTGATGATCTGCCATTTGTACCAGTAGTCCTAGAGTATTCTGATGTTTTTGAGGAGGTTCGGGGCTTACCTCCGAGGCACGAGATCGATTTCTACATATACTTGGTAGACAATGCAAAGCCAGTTTCATAGCCTATGCGCCATATAGCTCCAACAGAAAGGAGGGAGCTCAGCAAGCAAGTAGGGGAGCTACTTGAGAAAGAGTTTATTAGGCGAACCATGTGCTCCGCTGGTATTCGCAACTAAGGAGGATGGTTTTCTTTCCTTATGTGAGGACTATAGGGAGTTGAATAAGCTCACAAACAAGAATAGACATCCACTCCCAACAATAGATGATCAGTTTGACCAGCTTGTTGGTGCATCTGTATTCTCTCGGTTAGACTTGGCCACAGGGTTTCATCAGTTGAGGGTGGCCGAGGACAGTATAGACAAGACCGCTTTTAGGAATCTGGATGGTTTCTTTGAATGGCTTGTTATGCCTTTTGGGTTGACGAATGCACCCGGCTATTTTGTTGATCTGATGAGTAGGGTGTTTCGGGAGTTTCTAAATAAGTTCGTTATGGTCTTTGTTGATGATATCTTGATCTTCTCAAAGAGCGAGGAAAAACATGCCCAACATTTGAGAGAAGTTTTGAAACTCTCTGTGCGCATCAGCTTAAGGCAAAGTTCTCCAAATGCCATTTTTGGAAAAAAGAGGTGAAATTTCTAGGGCATGTGGTTTCTAAAGATGGTGTAGCAACAGATCCCACAAAGGTAGTTGTAGTTCAAGATTGGCAGATTTCAAATAATGCAACGGACGTGAGAAGTTTTCTTGGGTTGGCGGGCTATTATAGGAAGTTCATTAAGGACTTCGCAAGGATATCAGCCCCACTCACCAGGCTGGCGAAGAAGAATTTGATGTTTTCGTGGGATATGGTTTGTGATATTGCTTTCCAACGATTGAAGAGGGCTCTGACAATAGCCCCAGTCTTGACCTTTCCCGATGGAAGCAAAGTGTTTACAGTATACACTGATGCATTTGGTACAGGGCTTGGAGCGGTTCCAATGCAAGACGGAAAGGTAGTATGTTATGGGGGAAGACAGTTAAGAGTTCATGAAAAGAACTACCCTACCCATGACTTAAAGCTAGCTACCATAGTATTCGCTCTTAAGACATGAACTCATTATTTGAATGGAGGGAGAAGTTTGAGTTGTACACCGATCATAAATCTCTCAAGTACTTGTTCTTGCAAAAGGATCTTACTTTAAGGCAACAAAGGTGGATGGAGTTCCTAGCATCTTATGACTTCGAGATTTCTTATACCCCCGGCAAGGGTAATGTGGTGGCAGACGCACTGAATAGGCAGAGGATGGCCTTAAATCCTCTGTTTGTGGAAAGGAAAAGCTTGGAGTTCATATCGACTTTTGACTTTAGACCCTCCACCGAGTTTTTGCTTGGTTTGTTTGCATCACTGGAGATACGACCTACTCTTATGAATCAGATAGGAGCTTCACAGCTAGAGGATCCATAGATTTTATACATCTTAGATAGGCTCAGTAAAGGGGAGATTTCTAGTCATCTCAGCAGATATTCCATAGACGATAGAGGGTGGTTGCGAGGAGATGGAAGGCTTTGTGTTCCCCATACTGAGAGTTTGTTAAAGATAGTCCTAGAAGAAGCCCATCATTCTAAGAGGACTATTCATCTAGGCGGTAATAAGATGTATAGAGACATGAAGAGGGTTTTCTTTTTGGGTCGGGATGAAGAAAGATGTGGCGGAGTTTGTTTCTCAATGTTTGGTTTGCCAGCAAGTCAAGGCTGAGCAAAAGAAGCCCGGTGGGTTACTTCATCCTTGGGAGGTTCCACAGTGGAAGTGGGAGAGCGTCTCTATGGATTTCATAGATGGTTTGCCTAGATCAAAGAAAGGCAACATCAGTATTTGGGTTGTAGTAGATAAGCTTACTAAGAGCGCTCATTTCATTCTGGTTAAGAGAAAGAGGACGGCAGGATGGTTAGCAGCAATTTACGTTCGTGGGATAGTCCATCTTCATGAAGTACCTTCCAATATTGTAAGTGATCGTGACCCCATTTTCACCAGTGAATTTTGGAGGAGCTTGCAAGAAGCATTAGGTACACAGTTGTGATTGAGCACCGCTTATTACCCACAGACAGAAAGGGTGAATAGAGTTCTTGAGGATCTTTTGAGGCTGTGTATCGTAGACTTCAGAGGGACTTGAGAACAACATCTTCCTTTAGTAGAGTTCACCTACAATAACAGTTATCAAGCTAGCGTTGGCATGGCACCCTTCGAAGCATTGTACGGACAACCCTGTAGATCACCGACTTGTTGCTGGGAATCTACAGAAAGACTATTTATTGGACCAGATATGGTTAGGAAAACGTCCAAGAAGATTGATCTTATTAGACAGTGAATGAAGGCTTCTTAGGATAGGCAGAAGTCCAACACAGACAAGAGAAGAACTGACATCAAGTTTGAGGTGGGAGAAATGGTTTTCATCAAGGTTTCACTGTTAAGGAATGTGGTTCTCTTGGATCTGTAGGGAAATTAGCACGAAGGTTTGTAGGGCCATTTCCCATAACAGAAAGGATTAGCCAAATGGCCTATAGAGTAAAGCTACCCGAGAGACTATCCGGCTTTCATGATATTTTCCACATTTCTCATTTGCGGAAGTGCTTGCATGTTACCGTAGAAGTAGTTAAGCCAAGTTTATTGGAGGAAGTAGAGATGGAAGGGGAGGCGATAGTTCGACGAGTTCCTACCCGTGTTCTTGGATTAGAAGTTAAGAAGTTACACAACTGAGAAGTCAAGTTGATGAAAGTTAAGTGGGGAGATAACCCAGAGGATGAAACTTGGGAGACCGATGACAAGAATCGTGCTTCGTACCCTTTTCTTTTTTAGGGTATGTTCTTAACTTCCTTTCCAAAGCTTTTATTTATGCTTGTTTCTATCGTTTGAGTATATCCTATCGATCGAATCTTCGACCTTTAGGTAGGAATCCTATGAATGTAAACATGTGTTTGAGACATGTTATGTTTGATGGATGCAAGCGTTTGCTAGTGGTTGCTCATGCATGCATATACAACACATTGGGCACTAGATCGTCTCAATCACTCTCATACTGCATATGGATGTGTGTGCATTTTTCTTCTTTTAATGGATGAAAATAGATGTATCATCATATTGATGTTGCATTTGGACGGATGATTGTGCACACATATAGAACTTACATGTTATAATAGGATTGTTTACATACATGTTGAATTCATGGCACTAACTTACATTGCATTAAGTAGGTCAACTGAATCAGTAGATCGCCTGATCTTTCGCATTAGTATTATGACGTATACAAACACCTTTGCATATGTTCATATAAGCATTAGAAATTTTTAAGGACATTGGATGCCTATGATTGGTGGATGAGTATATGGGTGATGGATGTTAGGATATACATTCTTCTTTACTTAGAGATTTCAGGGATGAAATCCTTTGAGCAGGGTAATTTTAACAACACTAAAGATGATAAATTAAAGAATAGTTAATTTAATATCCAGCATTAAGTGAAACGGACCGCACCATTGCGTTCATCTCGGAATTCTGTTCAAAATAAACACCTGGTTTGCGTAAAACGGACACCGTATAAAGAAGTTATTAAGGTTTGAAGTTTGTATACGCATAAGAAGAATATACATACATGTAATTGGTCCAAAAAATTCAAAACAGTTCAAAATCGCAGAATTCAAGGAAGCGGGAAAATTCCCGCCCAGGGGTGTTGACCCCATCAAGGAAGTGTCGACCCCTAGGTCGACCCTATAAGGAGGGTGTCGACCCAAGGGTCAACCCCTCAAGGTGGGTCGACCCTCCTACGGCAGATCTAGGAAGATTAGGGTTTGGGGTTACGGCTGTATATATGGCCTCATTTCTCTTGTTTCTCCACACCAAAAATAATGGAGAACTAGATGCTGCCTCTGCCCAGATTAAATCGAGTCTTTTCTTCTTCTACAATCAAGTCGATCAACTAGAGTTTATAGATCTGTGATTAAAACATCTACAACCTTTCTTCTACTTTTCTTAGATCCAATCACTATGAGTTTACGTTACTTTTAGATCTAAATGTTTAAAAAGTAAATGTAACGACTCGGAAAAAGTCGATCTTGGTTATCCGATATACAACACATAACAAACATCCAAAGATCGAGAATACCGGTAGTTAATGAACAAAATTAGAGGGTGAAAATAGATAAGATAGAAACTTAGAATAGAAGAAGAAGAAGATACAACATCAGAGTAACACGAAACTCATAGCGGAACGAACAACATATAATAGATAACATATCCTTGAAATAAAATCAATATATGTATACAATAACATTATCAGAGTATAACACTTACAACACAGCGGAAATAACTATAGCTATATAATCTTGAAGCCTCCTGCTCCATCTCTTCAAGCATATCTGTAAATTCCTGACTACTTGACTGCCTGTACAAAATTGGGCACCCAAGAGTTTAGGGAAACAAAACAAAATAAACTCCGGGTCAGTCATGGGACCGGTATGAGTAAAACAGTTTAAAACAGTTTGAGCCATTAAACGATATCTCATAAGATCACGCCGCATAACGGAACGGGGTTTTCCCTTATGAGAATCCTAAATAATATTTATATCAAAACTCATTGATATTATAATAATGTCTATCAACAACAATACAATAATCATCTAGCAGAAACGCTTTCATCTCACGTTCTACATATATAGTATACAACCAAAACCGCAAGCACGTATTGGGTAATGGATTTCCAACTATGACAAGGTATGGAACCACCTTTCGCTAGTGTACCTCCAGAGAGGAATACTGTAACAACCCGTAAAATGCGAGCCAGTTTGAAATTTTTATTTTGGCAATTTTAGCGAATTTTGATTATTGAAAATGAATTATTTTAAATAATATCGACGTGAAATCTATTTTCAATATAGAATTCGACGTATATATTATACGCGTCGTCGTTAGAATATAAATATTTATATATATAATTATAAATAGAATTGAAAATGGCGCGGTAGTTCGATAATTCGATTTCAAACTTCAATTGAATGTACCGGGTGCAAAACAATCCGGATTTTAGTGAAACCAAAAATAATGGGATCTATTTGATAATATCTTTCCAACGAATGTGGGAAATCAAAATTTCCTAGCGCGAATCGAAAGATATGTCCAGTTGAAAATTCTGAATAGTCGCTATGGAATTCAGGCCCTTAAAAATGGACATTTTGCAAACGACCTCGGATTTCGACGAAATCAGTTTTGTTGGGTCCGTGATGTCAAGTTATTGCTAGGTTTCAAATTTCATAATTTTTCGATTCAATATGTGAGCGTGGCAAAGGAAAACGCGTTTGACCGGTTTCAGTTGATTTTAATCGATTAGAAATTGGCCATTTTTCCAACGGTCTCAGAATTCGACGAAACTAGTTTTGTTAGGACTGTATCGTCAATACGAAACTAGAAAATATTTTTCTGGAATTTTTCTAGTTAGTATGTGACCCCGGTAATTTGAAATGTACGTTTAAAATTCAATATAAGGACTTAAATGTAATTTCAACGGAAACTGATTGTGACGATCAAACCAGCTTACGATACATATCCCATTGTGTTCGGAATGGGGGTAAAACGCTATGGACGACAGGCGGTGGACCTCGGTTCGAGGTCATAAGTAAAAGTCAACCCTTTGGCAAAAATTTAATAATTAAATAATAAAAAAAATAAAAAAAATAGAATCCCTCCTTTTCTCTTTTGTTTGCCCCCCCCCCCGTTTCATTATACCAGAACGAAATAAAAAAAAAAATAGAAAACCCTAAGTTCATCGAATCGCGCCGCCTGACCCTCAACCCGCCGACGAGCCCTTCGCCGAAGCCCCCACCGCCAGACTTCCTCCCTCCAGACGCCGCCGACATCGAATCGAAGCAACCCTCGAACCCCTGCCGCGAACCTCCACGAACGCCTCATCGCGAGCACCACTGGACCACCGCCGACTCCTCCTCCTCCCATTCGAAATCTCGGTGAGCCTTTAGATTACTTTGTTTTAGTTTTTATTTTTGTTTTGCAGTGAATTAAAAACTGGTTTTTAAGAAAAAAAAACTAATTTGTTAAAGCCTTAAAAACTGAATTTTTTGAAATATATAAACTGATTTAAAAAGATTTAAAAAAACAGATTTTATAAAAGATTTTAAAAACTGTTTTTTTTTTAAAAAAAAGGAAACGGAAAACTGCATTTTTTAAAAGATAAAAACTGCATTTTTTTAAAAGATAAAAAAAACTGCATTTTTGAAAAAGATAAAAAAAAACTGCATTTTTGAAAAAGATAAAAAAAACTGCATTTTTGAAAAAGGAAAAAACTGCATTTTTGAAAAAGATAAAAACTGCATTTTTGAAAAAGATAAAAACTGCATTTTTAAAGAATTAAAAACTGATTATTTTAGGGTTTTAAAACTGTTTTTTTTTTAAATATATAAACTGTAATTTTTAAAGAAAGAAAAACTGATTTTTCTAAAAGGCAAAAACTGTTTTGATAGAAACTAGAAATAGTTTTAAAAGAATTATAAAAGCAGTTTTAAAAGAATAATAAAAACTGTTTTAAAAGGAATTATAAAACTGATTTTATTTTGAACTTTAAAATAGGAAAAAGGTTTAATTTTTTAAAAGAAAAAGGTTTAATCTTTTAATAGAAAAAGATTTGAACTTGCAAAAATAAAGATCATATTTTTAAAAATAGAAAAGATGGAATTTTTGTTAAGTAGAAGAAGTAAGGTATGATTCTTATATTTTTAAAGCAATAAAAATATAATTGTTACATCATAAGAATAATAAAAATATAATCTTTATATTTAATAGCGAAGTCAAAATGCAATCTTATATATTGAATAGCAAAGTAAAAATAGGATTTTTATATATTGAACTTCGATAGAAAAATAGAATTTTTATATATTGAACTTCGATAGAAAAATAGAATTTTTATATATTGAACATCGAAGTAAAAATTCGATTTTTATATATTGAATAGCAAAGTAAAAATGTGATTTTTACGTATGTAGTGAAAGCAGCAACGAAGGTGACAAAAAGGCGAAACGACGAAGACTTCTGCAAATGAAGAGCCGTGGAGCTAGGATAGCTATAAGTGAGAATTTCTCACTCTGCAATTTTATTTTTAGTTATATATATATATGCTAGGATGCAGACGGTGCTTAGTAGCACCCGACACAATCGTCCACAGACCATGGACTTGTTTGTTTGGTTGCATAGATTAGTTATGTGATTTGATTCGAAATTGAATTGTTTGGTGAATTGAATTGAAATGAATTGATGTGTGAATGGCGTGGGCCTTCACTAGACCGGGGATTAGGCTAGGCCTTGTCCCGTTTCTAGTATCGTGCCGTTATGCCGCCGAAATTTTCTAAAATATGTTAGAAAATAAAAATATCATTTTATTGTGTAAATGAATTGAATAGAAATTCATAGTTTGAAATAAAATGTTTTATCGTTAAAAATATAATTTTAACGTGAAGGGAATAAAATAAAATATTCATTTATAAACCGGACGGTTTGTTTATGTACACCTATTTGAATGACATTGATTGGGACGATAAATTTTACACATCGCCCAACAACACAAATAAAATCTGTGTTTGATTGTTTGAAACCCCACACGGGTGTTGGGATGAAATTTGAAGTTCACTCATCCTGATTGATTAAATATGTCGATCGATCGATTGACAGGCTGTTATAAGCGTTAGATATCTATATTTGATGCTTATACAGTGTAGTGCACTTTGGTTGATGGTTGATTATTTTTCAATGATATTATATACATGTGTTGTATGGAATCCATATAATTAACTTTATATGGTGATTGATTGGGCCTCATTCCAATCGTGAAAATAAAGAATATTTTGATAATAGGAAATATTTGAAATAGAATATTTGAAAATAGAAATTTATGAAGCCGCGTTGGTTAGATTGACGCCATTTTGACGTAAACGATATTTATATCGATTTTAAACGATTTTGAAATGAATTGAATTGAAAACGATTTCGAAATGAATTGAATTGAAAACGATTTCGAAATGAATTGAATTGAAAACGATTTCGAAATGAATTGAAAACGATTTCGAAATGAATTGAATTGAAAACGATTTCGAAATGAATTGAATTGAAAACGATTTCGAAATGAATTGAATTGAAAACGATTTCGAAATGAATTGAATTGAAAATGAATTCAAATTGAATTGAAATTCGTTTTAAATAGAAATCGACGATATATATATTATATATATTATATATATAATATAATGGCCTGAATAGAACGCGCCGCGCCGCGGCAGTTCGTGAATTTCGACCATTTATTTCAAACGGACATTACGGGAGATCCGGCCGTCGGATTCTCCTAAAACCGGAACCGTTGGGTTCGTATCGAAAAGAGCTTTCTAACGAATGTGATAAATTAGAAGTCTTACGGTTGGATTTGGAATTATGTCCAAATCAAATTGGAAAAAGGTCGCTGTAAGTGCAGTTCGATGGCCATTGGTGGAAATCGACTATACGGGCCTTGATAAAATTATTAAAAATAGTAATAATTTGTGTAAAATCATAAGAAATGATTTGTGAAGATTTGGGATGAAAAACTCCATATTTGAAAAGATAAAAATAGATCTTTATCGAAATGAACTAGTTTTGAACTAGAATTATAATTCTATTTATTTTTAAATAAATAAATTGAATTTGAAAGGGGTTTTGAAAATAACCAGAATATCCAATGATTGCATTGGAGTGGATTTGAATCGAAATTGTCTTCGGAATATTTCGATGTTGGAATTCGTGATTATACAGGTGTTGTTATGGAAATTTGAAAGATATATATTTATATCGCTATTTCCAATACGACATTTGTTAGTCGTAGAATTCGATATTGAATATAAGCCGATATATTTTCTATTCAGAGCCTTGTATTGAATATCGAATGTGATTTGGGTTTGTCGTGAATGGTGTCTTCACTAACACTGTTCTTGAACCCAGTTGAGAAATGATTAAATCTTTTTATTTAGATTTAATGAAGTGTACCAATTAAATGATATTTAATTGGAATTGAATTGTTATTGATTTTTGGGTTTATCGTGAACAGTGTTTTAAATAACACTTGTTCTTTAACCCGATAATTAATGGAATGTGATTTTGGGTTTACCGTGAACCGTGTTTTAAATGGCACTGGTTCTTTAACCCAGTTAAAGATTAAAACTAAGTGGAGTTTTAATGAATCTTTAATTAGATTGAAATGATCGAAAATGGAGTATCACCAGTTTTACTCCAGGCGATAGTTAAATCTTTAATTAGATTTGAGCGTGGAATGGTAATTGAATTTACCGATAACACTGTGGTGTTAGATATGAAGTATTACCAGTTTTACTTCATGGGATGAATAGGTTGGGATTGGGAAATAAAATAAATGATTACTTCGGTGTGGTTCGCTAATCCCGACTAGTTTGAATTGATATTCAAAGGAGATTAAAGAATAAATTTAAAGAATTTATCTTGGATAAAATTAATGGGAACTTTTCCCAAAATATAGGAATATTTGAATAAATGAATATTCTGAATTGGAATGAGGCGTATGTTGTGTTTGTGTAACGCTTTTATAATATATACACGAGTTATTCAGAAAGACCGGGTTTATCCCATTCTGAATAACTGATTCGACGTGGTGTCGAAGATGAAGACGGTGGTCGAAGACCGGAAGTCTTCACGTCGTTTGGGTGATAACTGATGATCTTGATTGGGCTGTACACCCAAGAAGATGGAAACAGTTGGTGATCGTCCAGACGTACTTGGAGATCGATGGATAAGCGGGGTACTAGGTGCCTCCGGTTTCGTTCAGACCCAGAACGGACTTGTAAATGGACTGTGTGTCTGACATTGGATTTTAGTCTGTGTGATTGATTTCTATTAAATATATTTCTGTTTGGCGGCGGAGAATTTATTCTCTTGCTTAACGCCCTTCTCTGAGACGTACGAGCTCAGGGGTTATATATTGATGGATATCAAATGCATGGAGTGAATTGCCTGTGTGGCATGCCTAAGTGGCAATTGATCGAGGCTTCTGTTGAAAAGCAAAGTCTTGTGGTGATGATCAAAGCACAGCCTGTGTGGCACAGCTTTGTGTAACGTGAATTCGCGAGCCTCGCACCCCGGTTGTGAACCAAAAACGGGAGACGGACCTCAGGGAGGGCATGCGTTTCTTTCTAGTTAGAAGTGGCGTCAGTGGTTTTACACGCCCTGACGAGTTTGACTTATGTGGTTGTTGCTGTTGCGAGGCGCCTCGGTTATATCGGTTTCGGCCGATGCATTCTGGTCGGCAGACGGACCAGACTTACACCCCATAGGGTGGGGAGACGTAGTGTTCAGGGTTTAAGTTTAATCCACATCGGTGGACCGGCCCTGTCGCTCCAAGGGTCGATGCGCTCTGACCCTGTGGCTCGGGCTAGAGAGTCACGAAAACGGTTGAGGACTATCTTTTGCCTCGGTTCATAGACGGAAATCCAATTTCCAAATACGTGACATGTGTGGTTTTATTTGTAGAACCTAGTATGGTGACATAGTGGGATGGGGCATTCATGCCGCCTATGATTGATACTTATGATTTGAAGTTGTTTTATACACTATGCACTTACAATAGTATCAAATGGTTTGTTTTAAACGTATCAAGCATTCTTGGCTATTATAAGGTAAAAACCCTATCCTCCGGCTTGCGTTGCATTGTGTGATGGGAACTGGGTCTTATAATAGCTTCATTTTTCTTTATTTAGCATTGCGCTGTTTGTTTTATGCACTGGTATTCTTGGGAGGAAACCCGTTCCGTGTTATACGGCGTGGTCCCTTGATTTACCTAGCTTTAAAAATAAAGATTAACTGTTTTAGTTCTCACACCAGTCACATGACTGACCTGGAGTTTATTGTTTTAACCTAAACTCTGGGTGCCCTTATTTTGACATGGGCAGCTAGTAGTTTTGGTTTTGCAGATTTATATTCACAGGATCCTGGTTTACAGCTGGAACGATATCCGGAAAGCTTTGTATCCGTATATCTCCTTCTAGTTGTGTATTGTATTATTTTCCGCTGCTATGTATTTAAATGTAATTTAAATCTCTGATATTTCTGTGTAATATTCGTTTATACTCTGTATATTCTTGTATTCTGGTGCATTGTTGTAATATACAAAGAAATGTTCTTCTGTATACGTTCTGTTGTGGCTTGTTCTCGAACTATCCGACGCTTTCCTTTACGGGGAAGTTTCGGGTCGTCTCATTTGGTATCAGAGCTTTGGTTTACAAAAGCTCAGAGAACAAGACACATTAGAACCATACGAAAGAATTCATCAGATATTGGGTTAGTAATATCCAATTAGAATGACTCGTTAGAAATAGGATCAGTAGTATCCTAGAACGAGTGTGAAGAGTATATTTTTCAAATGAAAACAATTCTTGTTTTGAAAATTTAAATCAATTATTCGTATTTGATTATTTATATTGATGTGGACAATCCAGTATATATAGATTTTGCGTATACGTCTGATCCGCGTGTATTCGAAGTTTTAATATACTGGATAGATATAGAATCATACTCTAGTGGCCCGAAGATGATTCTGATGATTGACTAGTCGTCATTAGTATTCATGTTCGTGTTACGAAGGTGTGATTTCTATATATTTCCATTAGACTGGTGTGAGAACCAAAACTAATATAGTTAGAATACATTGTTGTGATTTGGCATCAAAATTTGATTTTTGTATATGTATCAAAATTATGAATTTGAAACTCTAATTCACTAATTGATTGATGATTGTGTTGTTTGTTTAATTGTTTGATAATTTTGAACTATTATGCCTAATTGAATCAAATATTGACTTGTATTGATAATTGGTTGCGTTTGCTTGCATATACATATACTTACATTGGACAGGTCATAGCAAGGAGGCTAGAGCCAGAGAATAAAATTTGTTTGCCCGACAAATAGGTACATGTTGACTACATAATTTCATGTTTTGTTTGGGTGATGATGATTTTGTGAGCCTATTGGCTAGCCGCTTGGCTTTTTCTTTTTCTTTTTGAGATCAGAAGGACCGGGGAAGCTATTTGAAATTCCCCGATGCTCCCGGTGCAGGGGAGGTTATGGCGAAATTTTTCGGAAATTTAGGGTGTTAGCCAAATTTTTGAAATTTTGAAAATTCTCAGAAACTGAAAAGTTGCAGAATGGAAGCCAGATCGAGCGTAGTATTGATTAATCAAACCACTTTCGACTTTGTTCCTTTTCGGGGACGAAAAGTTTTAAGTGGGGGAGATTGTAACAACCCGTAAAATGCGAGCCAGTTTGAAATTTTTATTTTGGCAATTTTAGCGAATTTTGATTATTGAAAATGAATTATTTTAAATAATATCGACGTGAAATCTATTTTCAATATAGAATTCGATGTATATATTATACGCGTCGTCGTTAGAATATAAATATTTATATATATAATTATAAATAGAATTGAAAATGGTGCGGTAGTTCGATAATTTGATTTCAAAATTCAATTGAATGTACCGGGTGCAAAACAATCCGGATTTTAGTGAAACCAAAAATAATGGGATCTATTTGATAATATCTTTCCAACGAATGCGGGAAATCAAAATTTCCTAGCGGGAATCGAAAGATATGTCCAGTTGAAAATTCTGAATAGTCGCTATGGAATTCAGGCCCTTAAAAATGGACATTTTGCAAACGACCTCGGATTTCGACGAAATCAGTTTTGTTGGGTCCGTGATGTCAAGTTATTGCTCGGTTTCAAATTTCATAATTTTTCGATTCAATATGTGAGCGTGACAAAGGAAAACGCGTTTGACCGGTTTTAGTTGATTTTAATCGATTAGAAATTGGCCATTTTTCCAACGGTCTCAGAATTCGACGAAACTAGTTTTGTTAGGACCGTATCGTCAATACGAAACTAGAAAATATTTTTCTGGAATTTTTCTAGTTAGTATGTGACCCCGGTAATTTGAAATGTACGTTTAAAATTCAATATAAGGACTTAAATGTAATTTCAACGGAAACTGATTGTGACGATCAAACCAGCTTACGATACATATCCCATTGTGTTCGGAATGGGGGTAAAACGCTATGGACGACAGGCGGTGGACCTCGGTTCGAGGTCATAAGTAAAAGTCAACCCTTTGGCAAAAATTTAATAATTAAATAATAAAAAAAATAAAAAAAAATAGAATCCCTCCTTTTCTCTTCTGTTTGCCCCCCCCCCCCGTTTCATTATACCAGAACGAAATAAAAAAAAATAGAAAACCCTAAGTTCATCGAATCGCGCCGCCTGACCCTCAACCCGCCGACGAGCCCTTCGCCGAAGCCCCCACCGCCAGACTTCCTCCCTCCAGACGCCGCCGACATTGAATCGAAGCAACCCTCGAACCCCTGCCGCGAACCTCCACGAACGCCTCATCGCGAGCACCACTGGACCACCGCCGACTCCTCCTCCTCCCATTCGAAATCTCGGTGAGCCTTTAGATTACTTTGTTTTAGTTTTTATTTTTGTTTTGCAGTGAATTAAAAACTGGTTTTTAAGAAAAAAAAAACTAATTTGTTAAAGCCTTAAAAACTGAATTTTTTGAAATATATAAACTGATTTAAAAAGATTAAAAAAAAACAGATTTTATAAAAGATTTTAAAAACTGTTTTTTTTTAAAAAAAAAAAAGGAAACTGAAAACTGCATTTTTTAAAAGATAAAAACTGCATTTTTTTTAAAAGATAAAAAAAACTGCATTTTTGAAAAAGATAAAAAAAAACTGCATTTTTGAAAAAGATAAAAAAACTGCATTTTTGAAAAAGGAAAAAACTGCATTTTTGAAAAAGATAAAAACTGCATTTTTGAAAAAGATAAAAACTCCATTTTTAAAGAATTAAAAACTGATTGTTTTAGGGTTTTAAAACTGTTTTTTTTTTAAATATATAAACTGTAATTTTTAAAGAAAGAAAAACTGATTTTTCTAAAAGGCAAAAACTGTTTTGATAGAAACTAGAAACAGTTTTAAAAGAATTATAAAAGCAGTTTTAAAAGAATAATAAAAACTGTTTTAAAAGGAATTATAAAACTGATTTTATTTTGAACTTTAAAATAGGAAAAAGGTTTAATTTTTTAAAAGAAAAAGGTTTAATCTTTTAATAGAAAAAGATTTGAACTTGCAAAAATAAAGATCATATTTTTAAAAATAGAAAAGATGGAATTTTTGTTAAGTAGAAGAAGTAAGGTATGATTCTTATATTTTTAAAGCAATAAAAATATAATTGTTACATCATAAGAATAATAAAAATATAATCTTTATATTTAATAGCGAAGTCAAAATGCAATCTTATATATTGAATAGCAAAGTAAAAATAGGATTTTTATATATTGAACTTCGATAGAAAAATAGAATTTTTATATATTGAACTTCGATAGAAAAATAGAATTTTTATATATTGAACATCGAAGTAAAAATTCGATTTTTATATATTGTATAGCAAAGTAAAAATGTGATTTTTACGTATGTAGTGAAAGCAGCAACGAAGGTGACAAAAAGGCGAAACGACGAAGACTTCTGCAAATGAAGAGCCGTGGAGCTAGGATAGCTATAAGTGAGAATTTCTCACTCTGCAATTTTATTTCTAGTTATATATATATATATATATATATGCTAGGATGCAGACGGTGCTTAGTAGCACCCGACACAATCGTCCACAGACCATGGACTTGTTTGTTTGGTTGCATAGATTAGTTATGTGATTTGATTCGAAATTGAATTGTTTGGTGAATTGAATTGAAATGAATTGATGTGTGAATGGCGTGGGCCTTCACTAGACCGGGGATTAGGCTAGGCCTTGTCCCGTTTCTAGTATCGTGCCGTTATGCCGCCGAAATTTTCTAAAATATGTTAGAAAATAAAAATATCATTTTATTGTGTAAATGAATTGAATAGAAATTCATAGTTTGAAATAAAATGTTTTATCGTTAAAAATATATTTTTAACGTGAAGGGAATAAAATAAAATATTCATTTATAAACCGGACGGTTTGTTTATGTACACCTATTTGAATGACATTGATTGGGACGATAAATTTTACACATCGCCCAACAGCACAAATAAAATCTGTGTTTGATTGTTTGAAACCCCACACGGGTGTTGGGATGAAATTTGAAGTTCACTCATCCTGATTGATTAAATATGTCGATCGATCGATTGACAGGCTGTTATAAGCGTTAGATATCTATATTTGATGCTTATACAGTGTAGTGCACTTTGGTTGATGGTTGATTATTTTTCAATGATATTATATACATGTGTTGTATGGAATCCATATAATTAACTTTATATGGCGATTGATTGGGCCTCATTCCAATCGTGAAAATAAAGAATATTTTGATAATAGGAAATATTTGAAATAGAATATTTGAAAATAGAAATTTATGAAGCCGCGTTGGTTAGATTGACGCCATTTTGACGTAAACGATATTTATATCGATTTTAAACGATTTTGAAATGAATTGAATTGAAAACGATTTCGAAATGAATTGAAAACGATTTCGAAATGAATTGAATTGAAAACGATTTCGAAATGAATTGAATTGAAAACGATTTCGAAATGAATTGAAAACGATTTCGAAATGAATTGAATTGAAAACGATTTCGAAATGAATTGAATTGAAAACGATTTCGAAATGAATTGAATTGAAAACGATTTCGAAACGAATTGAATTGAAAATGAATTCAAATTGAATTGAAATTCGTTTTAAATAGAAATCGACGATATATATATTATATATATTATATATATAATATAATGGCCTGAATAGAACGCGCCGCGCCGCGGCAGTTCGTGAATTTCGACCATTTATTTCAAACGGACATTACGGGAGATCCGGCCGTCGGATTCTCCTAAAACCGGAACCGTTGGGTTCGTATCGAAAAGAGCTTTCTAACGAATGTGATAAATTAGAAGTCTAACGGTTGGATTTGGAATTATGTCCAAATCAAATTGGAAAAAGGTCGCTGTAAGTGCAGTTCGATGGCCATTGGTGGAAATCGACTGTACGGGCCTTGATAAAATTATTAAAAATAGTAATAATTTGTGTAAAATCATAAGAAATGATTTGTGAAGATTTGGGATGTAAAACTCCATATTTGAAAAGATAAAAATAGACCTTTATCGAAATGAACTAGTTTTGAACTAGAATTATAATTCTATTTATTTTTAAATAAATAAATTGAATTTGAAAGGGGTTTTGAAAATAACCAGAATATCCAATGATTGCATTGGAGTGGATTTGAATCGAAATTGTCTTCGGAATATTTCGATGTTGGAATTCGTGATTATACAGGTGTTGTTATGGAAATTTGAAAGATATATATTTATATCGCTATTTCCAATACGACATTTGTTAGTCGTAGAATTCGATATTGAATATAAGCCGATATATTTTCTATTCAGAGCCTTGTATTGAATATCGAATGTGATTTGGGTTTGTCGTGAATGGTGTCTTCACTAACACTGTTCTTGAACCCAGTTGAGAAATGATTAAATCTTTTTATTTAGATTTAATGAAGTGTACCAATTAAACGATATTTAATTGGAATTGAATTGGTATTGATTTTTGGGTTTATCGTGAACAGTGTTTTAAATAACACTTGTTCTTTAACCCGATAATTAATGGAATGTGATTTTGGGTTTACCGTGAACCGTGTTTTAAATGGCACTGATTCTTTAACCCAGTTAAAGATTAAAACTAAGTGGAGTTTTAATGAATCTTTAATTAGATTGAAATGATCGAAAATGGAGTATCACCAGTTTTACTCCAGGCGATAGTTAAATCTTTAATTAGATTTGAGCGTGGAATGGTAATTGAATTTACCGATAACACTGTGGTGTTAGATATGAAGTATTACTAGTTTTACTTCATGGGATGAATAGGTTGGGATTGGGAAATAAAATAAATGATTACTTCGGTGTGGTTCGCTAATCCCGACTAGTTTGAATTGATATTCAAAGGAGATTAAAGAATAAATTTAAAGAATTTATCTTGGATAAAATTAATGGGAACTTTTCCCAAAATATAGGAATATTTGAATAAATGAATATTCTGAATTGGAATGAGGCGTATGTTGTGTTTGTGTAACGCTTTTATAATATATACGCGAGTTATTCAGAAAGACCGGGTTTATCCCATTCTGAATAACTGATTCGACGTGGTGTCGAAGATGAAGACGGTGGTCGAAGACCGGAAGTCTTCACGTCGTTTGGGTGATAACTGATGATCTTGATTGGGCTGTACACCCAAGAAGATGGAAACAGTTGGTGATCGTCCAGACGTACTTGGAGATCGATGGATAAGCGGGGTACTAGGTGCCTCCGGTTTCGTTCAGACCCAGAACGGACTTGTAAATGGACTGTGTGTCTGACATTGGATTTTAGTCTGTGTGATTGATTTCTATTAAATATATTTCTGTTTGGCAGCGGAGAATTTATTCTCTTGCTTAACGCCCTTCTCTGAGACGTACGAGCTCAGGGGTTATATATTGATGGATATCAAATGCATGGAGTGAATTGCCTGTATGGCATGCCTAAGTGGCAATTGATCGAGGCTTCTGTTGAAAAGCAAAGTCTTGTGGTGATGATCAAAGCACAACCTGTGTGGCACAGCTTTGTGTAACGTGAATTCGCAAGCCTCGCACCCCGGTTGTGAACCAAAAACGGGAGACGGACCTCAGGGAGGGCATGCGTTTCTTTCTAGTTAGAAGTGGCGTCAGTGGTTTTACACGCCCTGACGAGTTTGACTTATGTGGTTGTTGCTGTTGCGAGGCGCCTCGGTTATATCGGTTTCGGCCGATGCATTCTGGTCGGCAGACGGACCAGACTTACACCCCATAGGGTGGGGAGACGTAGTGTTCAGGGTTTAAGTTTAATCCACATCGGTGGACCGGCCCTGTCGCTCCAAGGGTCGATGCGCTCTGACCCTGTGGCTCGGGCTAGAGAGTCACGAAAACGGTTGAGGACTATCTTTTGCCTCGGTTCATAGACGGAAATCCAATTTCCAAATACGTGACATGTGCGGTTTTATTTGTAGAACCTAGTATGGTGACATAGTGGGATGGGGCATTCATGCCGCCTATGATTGATACTTATGATTTGAAGTTGTTTTATACACTATGCACTTACAATAGTATCAAATGGTTTGTTTTAAACGTATCAAGCATTCTTGGCTATTATAAGGTAAAAACCCTATCCTCCGGCTTGCGTTGCATTGTGTGATGGGAACTGGGTCTTATAATAGCTTCATTTTTCTTTATTTAGCATTGCGCTGTTTGTTTTATGCACTGGTATTCTTGGGAGGAAACCCGTTCCGTGTTATACGGCGTGGTCCCTTGATTTACCTAGCTTTAAAAATAAAGATTAACTGTTTTAGTTCTCACACCAGTCACATGACTGACCTGGAGTTTATTGTTTTAACCTAAACTCTGGGTGCCCTTATTTTGACATGGGCAGCTAGTAGTTTTGGTTTTGCAGATTTATATTCACAGGATCCTGGTTTACAGCTGGAACGATATCCGGAAAGCTTTGTATCCGTATATCTCCTTCTAGTTGTGTATTGTATTATTTTCCGCTGCTATGTATTTAAATGTAATTTAAATCTCTGATATTTCTGTGTAATATTCGTTTATACTCTGTATATTCTTGTATTCTGGTGCATTGTTGTAATATACAAAGAAATGTTCTTCTGTATACGTTCTGTTGTGGCTTGTTCTCGAACTATCCGACGCTTTCCTTTACGGGGAAGTTTCGGGTCGTCTCAAATACACTGGGTTCAACAAGAACATCTTGCAACCCGGCCACACATGACCGACCACTCATTTCGCTTGAGTGTATCGAATGTAAATCACCAACGGTTGGGATCAGCAACCGTTTCCCGAATGGGACAGCATCGACATTAGATTTTTAGAAGTAAATGAAACTCTAGATCAGGTGATTATACACCCTAATAGGTGCGACCTACATAGCCATGTTGCCTTCCCGATTTTTGTCCTTTCTTGGTTGTGTGGCTAGAAGTCACGCTTATCTCTGACAGATCAAACATTAATTCACTTTGAATATCACATTGTCATATCGCCAAATCAAAAATTGATTTCCCCAAAAATACCACAGGTATACAGCTTAGGGAAACGAATTCCTCCGCCACCAAACGTAAATACATTTGAAGAGATCAACTTACGCGATCTATTAAATATACTCTGTCAGACATTCTTCTATACAGGTCGTCCTGGGACTGGACAAACCGAAAGCACTATTCAGTACATCCATCTTAGGCAATTGTTATCTAAGATTTATACAACAGCCCTTGCACTTTACTCCGTCTTCAATTATCTTTGGCATATATGATTCTCAACGCTTATGCCAATACAGAGTGGTTCTTCGGATAATAATCCAACCGGTCTCTCCATATTAACAACGTTAAAAATGGTCAAAACTTTGATAGTCTGTGATTTAACTATCAAAGAAAAACACGTGTGCAAACAACGATATTATTTCCAAGTGGAAATTATATTGATCAATCATCATTTAACATTTATCTCTTTCGTTCATTAATTTACTTATCTCCTGTTTCCATATATTCTAAATTCTTATTTTTTATCATCAGAAAATAATTTGATTCTTATTTGGAAAACATTTCTAAAACTCCTTCACGATCAAACCTTACCATTCCTTAGTTAAGAAGGAAGTCAATCAAGTTGGGGTATAATTACCTCACAGACCTTAACTGAACAACGTTTTAACCTCGAAATGGTCAAAGTTTATCTTTTAAACCTTTAACAAACTTCTTTACGTCTCTCTCGGATTCAATTTACGAATCCACTTCTTTTATAAAAACATTTGTTATAACGATAATGTTATAATCCCTACTTTCGAATTATCTAAATTCAAATTATAACTTCCATTTATTACTTAATTCGAATAATTAAACAAACACTAATTCATTAATATATTCTCTTGATTTAAAAACAGGAAAGCATAAGTACTTTCCCGAATTTGATATAATCAAATTCGACGTATGACTCTCTTTCGAAAAATCTCTATTTGATTAACTCTTCTTCAAATCACCTATATTCAATTATCTCTCTTCGAATAACTTATATTCGATAACCCTCTTCGAATAACTTATATTCGATTAACTTACTTCGACTAACTTATATTCGATCAACTCACTTCGAATAACTTATATTCGATCTCTTTCTGTCGAATACGCTATATTTGATAATCTCCTTTCGATTAAACTATAATCGATAACTCCTTTCGATTTATCTAACATCTATTAACTCCTTTAACTCTATCCGAATAAACTATATTCGATTAACTCCTTTAACTCTATTCGAATAAACTATATTCGATTAACTCCTTTAACTCTATTCGAATAAACTATATTCGATTAACTCCTTTACGTCTATTCGAATAAACTATATTCGATTAACTCCTTTGGATTTACTCATTTGGATTAACTCGGTTTGATTAACTTATCTTGACTAACTTAACTTAATTAACTCGACTTATTTACCTCAACTTATTTAACTCCTATCGAATAACTAATATTCGATTAACTTATATTTGAATAACTAATATTCGATTTACTCGTTTCGAATATCTAAATTCGAAAAACTCCTTCGAATACTAAATTCGATTTAACTCCTTTGAATACTAAATTCGATTTAACTCCTTCGAATACTAAATTTGATTTAACTCCTTCGAATACTAAATTCCATTAACTCCTTCGAATACTAAATTCGATTTACTCGTTTTCATTAACTCTATTTATTTTTTCCAATAAATATTCTTTTATTCTATTTATTTTCTAAATAAATATTCCTTTAATTTAATTCTATTTAATTAACAAATAAATATCTCTTTTATAATCTATTAATTTAACAAATAAATATTTCCTTTATCTTTCTATTTATAAGTGTTTTACAAATATCTCCTTTTCGATTTCATTTGTAAAGGTTTTATAAATATTTCTCTTTCGATTTCATTTGTATAGGTTTTACAAATATTTCTCTTTCGATTTCTGTTTCACAAATATGTCCTTGTATATTTGTTTTCACAAATAATTCCTTTTATATCTTTATTTATTTTCTAAATAAATAATTCGTTTATGATATCCTATTTATTTACTAAATAAATAATTCGTTTGATATCTCCTATTTATTTAACAAATAAATATCTACTTTATAAAATCTTTTGATTTTATAAATATTTGCTTTTATAAATATTTCATTTTATAAATATTTCATTTATAAAGATTTTCCTTTATTTATAATTCCATTTATAAATATTCTCTTTTATAAAATCTTATGATTTTATAAGCATTTCCCTTTTTATAAAATCTTTTGATTTTATAAATAAATTCCTTCTTTAAGAGCTTTGGATTTTTAAAATAAATCCCTTTTATAAAATCTTCTTTGATTTTATAAATATTTTCTCCTTCATAAAATCCTATGATTTTGTAAATAATTTATTTTCAATATTCACTTTGAAAATTCCGTTTTCAACATTCTGGTATGCTAGGGTATTTAACATATCAAATCATTTTGACCAATATCGTCCAAACACACATAATCGACAACAGATTATATATCACATCATATATTACAATATATGAACAGAACAATATTATAAATATTAAAGAACCCAGTTGGGTCCCTCCAACCTGTTTCCCTACATCACAAATGTTAAACAAGCACGAATATAAAATATTCTGTTAAACAGAATCAATTTTCGATTAACGATTTATATATATATATATATATATATATCGTTATCTATGATTTCAATCAATACACAAACAATTCAACCAAACAGTTAACACACAGCAATCAACAGATAATTATCAGTTCTAAGAATACGTTGTAAAAATAGAACTGTTTAGAGTTGGTCAGTTTTACTCACATTGGACGATCATCATTAATAACGATAACCATCGCTTGGTTCAGACGGACAATTTATTTTGCAATAAATTGTAATGAGCTCCTATCGACTCTCAATCAGTTCCATTGTGTTGCTCCTGTCCATACGATCCAATCGGATTTTGTTTCTCGCAATTTCGTTTACGTATGAGCAAGTTAGGGTCAGTTGAAGTTAATACATAATTAAATAAACAAAAACTTGAAATTTTAAAAATCTATTGGGCTTCACCTTCATTTTCCCGGCCCAACTCCCCTCTCCAAGCCCACCCTCGTGGCCTCTTCTCCTACACCCGCCTTTTCCTCCAGTAAACACACGAAACCGCTCCATTACCGAACCTTCAAACTCCCATCGCTCAAACACTTCTCCACGGAATCCAAGTCTGATACCACCCTTCCTCCTCTCGTCTCATCCTCTTCCTCACTGGCTCATTCTTCCTCAGCTCGACCCCGTCGATGAAACCGCAGTTCACGAACCTCCACACACTGTACAATATAGGCATCGACACTTTTTATCCCAAAAGTTCACCAAAAACTCACACAATGAGCACCTCACCTCCCTGATCACCTCGCAACCCTATGTTTTCCTCCTCGTCGCCTACAATCGCCAGAAAATACAACCCTAGTTTTACTGTGTGTTTCGAGCATCCCCAAAAGAGGCATTGTACCCTACAAAACCGACACCAGATTGAAGCTCTTCCAATGCAGAATCCAAATATATATATAACCTGATTTTAGGATTTTAATTGAATCAGTTTGGATTTTCTAAAGTGGGAGGTTTTTCCCTTTTCTACGTTCTGATTTTTTTGTTGAGGAACCAAAACTATTTTCGGGCGTTTTATCATGGAGTGTGCAGCTGAGGTAAGAAGGATGTGGCCTTGCCTTTGACCAGAAATTTTTTAGGATATTTTGTGTTGATTATTTTATTAAATTTTAATCCATCGTTATATGTATTTGCCCTTTAAAAATCCATACGATCACCCACAATACTCAAAAATCATGGAAATGGACATACACCTACAGTTTGACATTACGGTCCCAACGAAACTGGTTTCGTCGAATTCCGACTCCGTTTGCTCACACAGCGTAGTTTTAATTGTCAAAATATCGACTATTTTTCACTTTAAAAATCTGTATGGCCACACACTGACTTCAAAAATCACGTAAATTGAAATATAGCAATAATTTAACATTGCGGATCTAACAAAATTGGTTTCATCGAGTTCTGACTTCGTTTGCAAAACTAGCTATTTTTAAAGCTCTAAATAACCCTTTTGAATATTAAATATATTTAAAAACAATTAAATTACATATTTATATATAAATATTATCGTATATATTCACAGTGGAATACCGTACAGCTTTAGAATATTCCTATATGAATTTCTAACTCGATATTTCAAATCCCGCTTTAAATCGATATTCGATTTATAATGAAATTCCTTTTATAAATATAAATAAATATTTATAAATTTCAAAGGAATTCCACAGCGACTTTTCTAAAATTCGATTTGGACATAAATCAAAATCTATACGACGAAATCACGAATTTTCTCTTCCATTAGAAAAATATACTTCCCCAGCTCCTAACGTTTCTTATTTCACAGAAATCCGATTTAAAACGTCTCCGTATATTCATTTAAAGTTCGAATTGCAAAATTGCGAACTACCAGGCCATTTGAGCTCGATTATAATTATATTATAATTTATACGTTCAAACTTTATTTAAATAATATATTCTTTATTATAATTCAATTCTAGACTGAATTATATATTTCGAATTTCCCAATTCATACCATATCGCCATTTTAGCCCATTCTTATTATTTCATAATTAAATATATCATTTAATTATTATTTTAATTAAATATTCACTCTTATTTAATTCAACAACCATTAAATCCTCTTAATTACCTTTTAAATAATTAAATTAATTAATTATTATATTGCTGAAAAATGCGGGTCATTACATTCTTCCCCACTAAAAATAATTTCGTCCTCGAAATTGCTAAGGTAAAAAAACAAACCCTATCGACTGGTTATTACTTATTTGTTCACATCTTAACTTCAGTTTAGACTGAACCAATTTATTTCAATTAAATATTAATTAATTCTTATCAATGAAAGTTTTTCCAAAATCCTGAAAATTTTCTAATGCCTTAACATTTCGAACAATTTCGCCAGCACCTCTTTGTACTGGTCAATCGGTACAACCACAACTCGCCTCTCTAGGCCTTATTCAGCCCAAAAGAAAATCAAACAGCCAAGCGGCTTGCCAATCCGGCTCATCAAAATCTCAAACCATATGAAATATAAACTTGTACCTTTTTGTCGGGCATATCAACTGTATCACTTCCATATGCTATCAACTCAGCATATACCAATGTTAATCTACTCAAATTCTGATCAATTTATCCTTTCCATAGTTATTGGTTTTATACCCAAACCAAATCTCATTTCAAACCCAAGTCTCATTCTCGATTTTCAAATTCTTAACTCATCTACCCAATATCATTTCAAACTCCTATGTCACCAATCCAATTTTCTCGATATCATTCTAATCCAGTTCAATTTCAACTTAACTGATTTCAATTCAATTCCAGTTTACTTCCACAAATTTCTATTTAAATTTGTTTTAATTCAAACAATCTTTTCCTGGGAATTTTAAATAGCTTAGCTTTCCAAAAGTCAAACAATCCTTTTCGAAATTCAAATAACTTGTTTTCGCAAATCAATTCAAAAACAAAATCTTTGGTAGTAATTCGTCACTTACAAACTCGAAAATGAACACTGATGATGCTGCGCAGTCATCATCAGAATTATTTTCCAGCGATCGAAGTGAGTTCAATACTATATCACTTTTCAAAACTCATTCTTTAAACACTTTCATTTTGAAATTCATTTTCAACATATTATTCCCAATGTTTGTAAAACAATTTAAAATCTCCCAGGATTTTAAAATTCTCTTATACTTAATCTAAGTCCACTACAAACACTTATTCCAATTTACATTTAATCCATTTCGATTTCATATATTTCACGTATATGAATTATGGTTGGTTATTTACATAACCATTTCACTTTTATAATCTTACTCGATTACAATAACAACCAATATATCCCATATATTATAAATCCAATATATATATTTTCTCTATATCAAAATATACCTTGGGTAAAATTATTTTCATTTACCCCTTTTTCAAAACATATCGTGTCGACCCATCGTGTTCGAGTGTTTAGAAACTCCTACCGATATAGTGGATCAAACTGATCGACCGGAATTCACAAACAACTCAACCAATAAATCTACACAATATAAAAATCATTTTTATAGCAAATAACAAATACGTTCACTCGTATATATTCACTCAAACTCAATCTAGGGTATTGCTAACCCCATCTCTACCGAGTCATGCCACAGATCCAAGGTAATAACTTAACCTTAAGCACTGATACCAACTTTAACGACTCGGAAAAAGTCAATCTTGGTTATCCGATATACAACACATATCGAACATTCAAAGATCGAGAATACCGGTAGTTAATGAAAGAAATTAGAGGGTGAGAATAGATAAGATAGAAACTTAGAATAGAAGAAGAAGAAGAAGATACAACATAAGAGTAACACGAAACTGACAGCGGAACGAACAAAATATAATAGATAACATATCCTTGAAATAAAATCAGTATATGTATACAATAACATTATCAGAGTATAACACTTACAACACAGCGGAAATAACTATAGCTATATAATCTTGAAGCCTCCTCCTCCATCTCTTCAAGTATATCTGTAAATTCCTGACTACTTGACTGCCTGTACAAAATTGGGCACCCAAGAGTTTAGGGAAACAAAACAAAATAAACTCCGGGTCAGTCATGGGATTGGTATGAGTAAAATAGTTTAAAACAGTTTGAGCCATTAAATGATATCTCATAAGACCACGCCTCATAACGGAACGGTTTTTTTCCCTTGTGAGAATCCTAAATAATCTTTATATCAAAACTCATTGATATTATAATAATGTATATCAACCACAATACAATAATCATCTAGCAGAAACGCTTTCATCTCACGTTCTACATATATAGTATACAATCAAAACCGCAAGCACGTATTGGGTAATGGATTTCCAACTATGACAAGGTATGGAACCACCTTTCGCTAGTGTACCTCTAGAGAGGAATACACTGGGTTCAACAAGAACATCTTGCAACCCGGCCACACATGACCGACCCCTCATTTCGCTTGAATGTATCGAATGTATATCACCAACGGTTGGGATCAGCAACCGTTTCCCGAATGGCACAGCATCGACAATAGATTTTTAGAAGTAAATGAAACTCTAGATCAGGTGATTATACACCCTAATAGGTGCGACCTACATAGCCATGCTACTGTCCGATTTTTGTCCTTTCTTGGTTGTGTGGCTAGAAGCCACGCTTATCTCTGACAGATCACACATTGATTCACTTTGAATGTCACATCGTCATACCCGCCAAATCACAAATTGATTTCCCCAAAAATACCACGGGTCTACAGCTAAGAGAAACGAATTCCTCCACCACCAAATGTAAATACGTTTGAAGAGATCAACTTACGCGATCTATTAAATATACTCGACTTATTTAACTCAACTTATTTAACTCCTATCGAATAACTAATATTCGATTAACGTATATTCGAATAACTAATATTCAATTTACTCGTTTCAAATATCTAAATTCGATTTAACTCCTTCGAATACTAAATTCGATTTAACTCCTTCGAATAGTAAATTCGATTAACTCCTTCGAATACTAAATTCGATTTACTCCTTTTCATTAACTCTATTAATTTTTCCCTATAAATATTCTTTTATTCTATTTATTTTCTAAATAAATATTCCTTTAATTTAATTCTATTTATTTAACAAATAAATATCTCTTTTGTAATCTATTTATTTAAAAAATAAATATTTCCTTTATCTTTCTATTTATAAGTGTTTTACGAATATCACCTTTTCGATTTCATTTGTAAAGGTTTTACAAATATTTCTCTTTCGATTTCATTTCTAAAGGTTTTACAGATATTTATCTTTCGATTTCTGTTTCACAAATATGGCCTTGTATATTTGTTCACAAATAATTCCCTGTATATCTTTATTTATTTTCTAAATAAATAATTCGTTTATGATATCCTATTTATTTACAAAATAAATAATTTGTTTAATATCTCCTATATATTTATTTAACAAATAAATATCTCCTTTATAAAATCTTATGATTTTATAAATATTTCCTTTTATAAATATTTCATTTTATAAATATTTCATTTATAAAGATTTCCCTTTATTTACAATTCCATTTATAAATATTCCCTTTTATAAAATCTTATGATTTTGCAAGCATTTCCCTTTTTATAAAATCTTTTGATTTTATAAAAAAATTCGTTCTTTAAAAGCTTTGGATTTTTAAAATAAATCCCTTTTATAAAATCTTCTTTGATTTTATAAATATTTTCTCCTTCATAAAATCCTATGATTTTATAAATAATTTATTTTCAATATTCACTTTGAAAATTCCCTTTTCAACATTCCGGTATGCTAGGCTATTTAACATATCATATCATGTTGACCAATATTGTCCAAACGCACATAATCGACAACAAATTTTATATCACATCATATATTACAATATATGAACAGAACAGTATTATAAATATTGAGGAACCCAATTGGGTCCCTCCAACCTGTTTCCCTGCATCACAGATGTTAAACAAGCACGAATATAAAATATTCTGTTAAACAGAATAAATATTCGATTAATGATTTATATATATATATATCGTTATCTATCATTTCAATCAATACAAAAACAATTCAACCAAACAGTTAACAAACAACAATCAACAAATAATTATCAGTTCTAAGAATACGTTGTAAAAATAGAACTGTTCAGACTTGGTCAGTTTTACTCACATTTGACGATCATCGTTAATAACGATAACCATCGCTTGGTTCAGGCTGACAATTTATTTTGCAATAAATTGTAACGAGCTCCTATCGACTCTCAGTCAGTTTCATTGTGTTGCTCCTGTCCATACGATCCTGTCGGATTTTGTTTCGCGCAATTTCGTTTACGTATGAGCAAGTTAGGGTCAGTTGAAGTTAATACATAATTAAATAAACAAAAACTTGAAATTTTAAAAATCTATTGGGCTTCACCTTCATTTTCCCGTCCCAAATCCCCTCTCCAAGCCCACCATCGTGGCCTCTTATCCTACACCTGCCTCTTCCTCCAGTAACCACACGAAACCGCTCCATTACCGAACCTTCAAACTCCCATCGCTCAACTACTTCTCCACGAAATCCAAGTCTGTTACCACCCTTCCTCCTCTCGTCTCGTCCTCTTCCTTACTGGCTCATTCTTCCTCGGCTCGACCTCGTCGATGAAACCGCGGTTCACGAAGCTCCATGCACTGTACAATATAGGCATCGACACTTTTTATCCCAAAAGTTCACCAAAAACTCACACAACGAGTGCCTCACCTCCCTGATCACCTCGCTACCCTCTGTTTTCCTCCTCGTCGCCTACTATCGCAAGAAAATACAACTCTAGTTTTACTGTGTGTTTCGAGCATCCCAAAAAGAGGCGTCGCACCCTACAAAACCAACACCAGATTGAAGCTCTTCCAATGCTGAATCCAAATATATATATAACCTGATTTTAGGATTTTAATTGAATCAATTTGGATTTTCTAAAGTGGGAGGTTTTTCCCTTGTCCACGTTCTGATTTTTTTGTTGAGGAACCAGAACTATTTTCGGGCCTTTTATCATTGAGTGTGCAGCTGAGGTAAGAGGGACGTGTCCTTGCCTTTGAACAGAAAAATTTTAGGATATTTTGTATTGATTATTTTATTAAATTTTAATCCATCGTTATATGTATTTTCCCTTTAATAATCCATATGATCACACACAATACTCAAAAATCATGGAAATGGACATACACCTACAGTTTGACATCACAGTCCCAACGAAAGTGGTTTCGTCGAATTCCGACTCCGTTTGCTCACACAGCGTATTTTTAACAGTCAAAATATCGACTGTTTTTCACTTTAAAAATCCGTACGGCCACACACTGACTTCAAAAATCACGGAAATTGAAATCTAGCAATAATTTAACATTGCGGATCTAACAAAATTGGTTTCGTCGAATTTCGACTTCGTTTTCAAAACTGGCTATTTTTAAAGCTCTAAATAACCCTTTTAAATATTAAATATATTTAAAAATAATTAAATTAAATATTTATAAATAAATATTATCGTATATATTCACAGTGGAATACTGTACAGCTTCAGAATATTCCTATATGAATTTCTAACTTGAATTTCAAATACCGCTTTAAATCGATATTCGATTTATAATGAAATTCCTTTTATAAATATAAATAAATATTTATAAATTTCAAAGGAATTCCACAGCGACTTTTCTAAAATTTTATTTGGACATAAATCAAAATCTATACGACGAAATGCCGATTTTTCTCTTCTATTAGAAAAATATACTTCACCATCTCCTAACGTTTCTTGTTTCACAGAAATCCGATTTAAAACGGCTCCTGTATTTTCGTTTAAAGTTCGAATCGCCAAATCGCGAACTGCCGCGCCATTTCGAGCTCGATTATAATTATATTATAATTTATACGTTCAAACTTTATTTAAATAATATATTCGTTATTATAATTAAATTCTAGACTGAATTATATATTTCGAGTTTCCTAATTCATACCATATCGCCATTTCAGCCCATTCTGATTATTTCAGAATTAAATATATTATTTAATTATTATTTTAATTAAATATTCACTCTTATTTAATTCAACGACCATTAAATCCTCTTAATCACCATTTAAATAATTAAATAGCTTAATTATTATAACGCTGAAAAATGCGGGTCATTACATTCTTCCCCACTTAAAATAATTTCATCCTCGAAATTGCTAAGGTAAAAAAAACAAACCCTATCGACTGGTTAGACCTTATTTTTTCACTTCTTAACTTCAGTTTCAACTGAACCAATTTATTTCAATTAAATATTAATTAATTCTTATCAATAAATTTTTTTCCAAAATCCTAAAAATTATCTAATGCCTTAACTTTTCGAACAATTTCGCCAGCACCTCCTTTAGACTGGTAAATCGGTACAACCACAACTCGCCTCTCTAGGCCTGCTTCAACCCAAAAGAAAATCAAACAGCCAAGCAGCTTGCCAATTCGGGTCATCAAAATATCAAACCATATGAAATATAAACTTGTACCTTTTTGTCGGGCATATCAACTCTGTCACTTCCATGTGCTATCAACTCAGCATATACCAATGTTATTCTACTCAAATTCTAATCAGTTTATCCTTACCACAGATATTGGTTTCATACCCAAACCAAATCTCATTTCAAACCCAAGTCTCATTCTCGATTTTCAAATTCTTAACTCACCAACCCAATATCATTTCAAACTCCTATGTCACCAATCCAATTTTCTCGATATCATTCTAATCTAGTTCAATTTCAACTTAACTGATTTCAATTCAATTCCAGTTTACTTCCACAAATTTCTATTTAAATTTGTTTTAATTCGAACAATCTTTTCCTGGGAATTTTAAAAAGCTTAGCTTTTGAAAAGTCAAACAATCCTTTTCGAAATTCAAACAACTTGTTTTCGCAAAACAATTCAAAGTCAAAATCTTTGGTAGTAATTCGTCACTTACAAACTCGAAAATGAACACTGATGATGCTGCGCAGTCATCATCAGAATTATTTTCTAGCGATCGAAGTGAGTTCAATACTATATCAATTTTTAAAACTCATTCTTTAAACACTTTCATTTTGAAATTCATTTTCAACTTATTATTCCCAATGTTCGTAAAACAATTTAAAATCTCCCAGGATTTTAAAATTCTCTTATACTTAATCTAAGTCCATTACAAACACTTATTCCAATTTACAGGGTTTTCATTTCAATTCTGATTTAAATTTCAGATTTAATTCATTTTGATTTCATATATTTCACTTTTATGAATTCTGGTTGGTTATTTACATAACTATTTCACTTTTATAATCTTACTCGATTATAGTAACAGCCAATATATCCCATATATTACAAATCCAATATATATATTTTCTTTGTATCAAAATATACCTTGGGTAAAATTATTTTCATTTACCCCTTTTTCAAAACATATCGTGTTGACCCATCGTATTCGAGTGTTTAGAAACTCCTACCGATATAGTGGATCAAACTGATCGACCAAAATTCACAATCAACTCAACCAATAAATCTACACAATATAAAAATCAATTTTATAGCAAATAACATATACGTTCACTCGTATATATTCACTCAAACTCAATCTAGGGTATTGCTAACCCCATCTCTACTGAGTCACGCCACAGAGCAAGGTAATAACTTAACCTTAAGCTCTGATACCAACTGTAATGACCCAGAAAAAGTCGATTTTGGTTATCCAATATACAACACATATCGAACATCCAAAGATCGAGAATACTGGTAGTTAATGAAAGAAATTAGAGGGTGAGAATAGATAAGATAGAAACTTAGAATAGAAGAAGAAGATACAACATAAGAGTCACACGAAACTCACAGCGGAACGAACAACATATAATAGATAACATATCCTTGAAATAAAATCAGTATATGTATACAATAACATTATCAGAGTATAACATTTACAGCACAACGGAAATAACTATAGCTATATAATCTTGAAGCCTCCTGCTCCATCTCTTCAAGTATATCTGTAAATTCCTGACTACTTGACTGCCCGTACAAAATTGGGCACCCAAAAGTTTAGGGAAACAAAACAAAATAAACTCCGGGTCAGTCATGGGACTGGTAAGAGTAAAACAGTTTAAAACAGTTTGAGCCATTAAACGATATCTCATAAGACCACACCGCAGAACGGAACGGGTCTTTCCCTTATGAGAATCCTAAATAATCTTTATATCAAAACTCATTGATATTATAGTAACCTCTATCAACCACAATATAATAATCATCTAGCAGAAACGCTTTCATCTCACGTTCTACAATATAGTATAGAATCAAAGCCGCAAGCACGTATTGGGTAATGGATTACCAACTATAACAAGGTATGGAACCACATTTCGTTAGTGTACCTCTAGAGAGGAATACACTGGGTTCAATAAGAACATCATGCAACCCGGCCACACATGATCGACCACTCATTTCGCTTGAGTGTATCGAATGTATATCACCAACGGTTGGGATCAGCAACCGTTTCCCGAATGGGACAACATCGACAATATATTTTTAGAAGTAAATGAAACTCTAGATCAGGTGATTATACACCCTAATAGGTGCGACCTACATAGCCATGCTACCTGCCCAAATTTTGTCCTTTCCCGGTTGTGAGGCTAGAAGCCACGCTTATCTCTGACAGATCACACATTGATTCACTTTGAATATCACATTGTCATACTACCAAATCACAAATTGATTTCCCCAAAAATACCACGGGTATACAACTAAGAGAAACGAATTCCTCCGCCACCAAACGTAAATACGTTTGAAGAGATCAACTTACGTGATCTATTAAATATACTCTGTCAGACATTCTTCCATACAGGTCGTCCTGGGACTGGACAAACCGAAGGCACTATTCAATACATCCATCTTAGGCAATTATTATCTAAGATTTATACAACAGCCCTTGCACTTTACTCCATCTTCAATTATCTTTGGCATATATGATTCGCAACGCTTATGCCAATACAGAGTGGTTTTTCGGATAATAATCCAACTGATCTCTCCCGATTAACAACGTTAAAAATGGTCAAAACTTTGATAGCCTGTGATTTTACTATCAAAGAAAAGCACGTGTGCAAACAACGATATTATTTACAAGTGGAAATTATATCGATCAATCAACATTTAACATTTATCTCTTTCGTTCATTAATTTACTTATCTCTTGTTTCCATATATTCTAAATTCTTATTTTCTATCATCAGAAAATAATTTTGATTCTTATTTGGAAAACATTTCCAAAACTCCTTCACGATCAAACCTTACCATTCCTTAGTTAAGAAGGAAGTCAGTCAATTTGGGGTATAATTACCTCTCAGACCTTAACTGAACAATGTTTTAACTTCGAAATGGTCAAAGTTTATCTTTTAAACCTTTAACAAACTTCTTTACGACTCTCTCTGATTCAATTTACGAATCCACTTCTTTTATAAAAACATTTGTTATAACATTAACGTTATAATTCCTACGTTTGAATTATCTAACTTCAAATTATAACTTCCATTTATTACTTAATTCGAATAATTAAACAAACACTAATTCATTAATACATTCTCTTGATTTAAAAATCGGAAAGCATAAGTACTTTATCGAATTCGATATAATCGAATTCGACGTATAACTCTCTTTCGAGAAATCTCTATTTGATTAACTCTTCAACGAATCACCTATATTCAATTATCTCTCTTCGAATAACTTATATTCGATAACCATCTTCGAATAACTTATATTCGATTAACTCACTTCGACTAAGTTATATTCGATCAACTCACTTTGAATAACTTATATTCGATCTCTTTCTTTCGAATACGCTATATTCGATAATCTCCTTTCGATTAAACTATAATCGATAACTCCTTTCGATATATCTAACATCGATTGACTCCTTTAACTCTATCCGAATAAACTATATTCGATTAACTCCTTTAACTGTATTCGAATACAATATATTCGATTAACTCCTTTAACTCTATTCGAATAAACTATATTCGATTAACTCCTTTGGATTTACTCATTTGGATTAACTCGGTTTGATTAACTCATCTTGACTAACTTAACTTAATTAACTCAACTTATTTAACTCCTATCGAATAACTAATATTCGATTAACGTATATTCGAATAACTAATATTCGATTTACTCGTTTCGAATATCTAAATTCGATTAACTCCTTCGAATACTAAATTCGATTTAACTCCTTCGAATACTAAATTCGATTTAACTCCTTCGAATACTAAACTCGATTTACTCCTTCGAATACTAAATTCGATTTACTCCTTTTCTCTAACTCTATTTATTTTTCCCAATAAATAATCTTTTATTCTATTTATTTTCTAAATAAATATTCCTTTAATTTAATTCTATTTATTTAACAAATAAATATCTCTTTTATAATCTATTTATTTAACAAATAAATATTTCCTTTATCTTTCTATTTATAAGTGTTTTACAAATATCTCCTTTTCGATTTCATTTGTAAAGTTTTTACAAATATTTCTCTTTCGATTTCATTTGTATAGGTTTTACAAATATTTCTCTTTCAATCTGTTTCACAAATATGTCCTTGTATATTTTTTTTCACAGATAATTCCTTTTATATCTTTATTTATTTTCTAAATAAATAATTCGTTTATGATATCCTACTTATTTACTAAATAAATAATTCGTTTAATATCTCCTATTTATTTAACAAATAAATATCTCCTTTATAAAATCTTATGATTTTAGAAATATTTCCTTTTATAAATATTTCATTTTATAAATATTTCATTTATAAAGATTTCCCTTTATTTATAATTCCATTTATAAATATTCTCTTTTATAAAATTTTATGATTTTATAAGCATTTCCCTTTTTATAAAATCTTTTGATTTTATAAATAAATTCCTTCTTTAAAAGCTTTGGATTTTTAAAATAAATCCCTTTTATAAAATCTTCTTTGATTTTATAAATATTTTTTCCTTCATAAAATCCTATGATTTTATAAATAATTTATTTTCAATATTCACTTTGAAAATTCCCTTTTCAACATTCCGGTATGCTAGGGTATTTAACATATCAAATCATGTTGACCAATATCGTCCAAACACACATAATCGACAACAGATTATATATCACATCATATATTACAATATATGAACAGAACAGTATTATAAATATTCAGGAACCCAGTTGGGTCCCTCCAACCTGTTTCCCTACATCACAGATGTTAAATAAGCACGAATATAAAATATTCTATTAAATAGAATCATTATTCGATTAATGATATATATATATATATATATATATATATCGTTATCTATGATTTCAATCAATACACAAACAATTCAACCAAATAGTTAACACACAGCAATCAACAGATAATTATCAGTTCTAAGAATACGTTGTAAAAATAGAACTGTTTAGAGTTGGTCAGTTTTACTCACATTGGACGATCAACGTTAATAACGATAGCCATCGCTTGGTTTAGACGGACAATTTATTCTGCAATAAATTGTAAGGAGCTCTAATCGACTCTCAGTCAGTTCCATTGTGTTGCTCCTGTCCATACGATCCTGTCGGATTTTGTTTCGCGCAATTTCGTTTACGTATAAGCAAGTTATGGTCAGTTGAAGTTAATACATAATTAAACAAATAAAAACTTGAAATTTTAAAAATCTATTGGGCTTCACCTTCATTTTCCCGGCCCAACTCCCCTCTCCAAGCCCACCCTCGTGGCCCTCTTCTCCTACACCCGCCTCTTCCTCCAGTAAACACACGAAACCGCTCCATTACCGAAACTTCAAACTCCCATCGCTCAACCACTTCTCCACAGAATCCAAGTCTGATACCACCCTTTCTCCTCTCGTCTCATCCTCTTTCTCACTGGCTCATTCTTCCTCGGCTCGACCTCGTCGATGAAACCACGGTTCACGAAGCTCCACGCACTGTACAATATAGGCATCGACACTTTATATCCCAAAAACTCAACAAAAACTCACATAACGAGCGCCTCACCTCCCTGATCACCTCGCTACCCTCTGTTTTCCTCCTCGTCGCCTACTATCGCCATAAAATACAACCCTAGTTTTACTGTGTGTTTCGAGCATCCCCAAAAGAGGCATTGCACCCTACAAAACCGACACCAGATTGAAGCTCTTCCAATGCTGAATCCAAATATATATAACCTGATTTTAGGATTTTAATTGAATCAGTTTGGATTTTCTAATGTGGGAGGTTTTTCCCTTGTCCACGTTCTGATTTTTTTTTGTTGAGGAACCAGAACTGTTTTCAGGCGTTTTATCATGGAGTGTGCAGTTTAGGTAAGAGGGACGTGGCCTTGCCTTTGACCAAAAAATTTTTAGGATATTTTGTGTTGATTATTTTTTTAAATTTTAATCCATCGTTATATGTATTTGCCCTTTAAAAATCCATATGATCACAAACAATACTCAAAAATCATGGAAATGGACATACGCTTACAGTTTGACATTACGGTCCCAACGAAACTGGTTTCGTCGAATTCCGACTCCGTTTGCTCACACAGCGTATTTTTAACTGTCAAAATATTGACTGTTTTTCACTTTAAAAATCCGTACAGCCACACACTGACTTCAAAAATCACGGAAATTGAAATCTAGCAATAATTTAACAATGCAGATCCAACAAAATTGGTTTCGTCGAGTTTCGACTTCGTTTGCAAAACTGGCTATTTTTAAAGCTCTAAATAACCCTTTTAAATATTAAACATATTTAAAAACAATTAAATTAAATATTTATAAATAAATATTATCGTATATATTCACAGTGGAATATCGTACAGCTTCAGAATATTCATATATGAATTTCTAACTCGATATTTAAAATCCCGCTTTAAATCGATATTCGATTTATAATGAAATTCCTTTTATAAATATAAATAAATATTTATAAATTTCAAAGGAATTCCACAGCGACTTTTCTAAAATTTGATTTGGACATAAATCAAAATCTATACGACGAAATCCCGATTTTTCTCTTTCATTAGAAAAATATACTTCACCCCTCCTAACGTTTCTTGTTTCACAGATATCCGATTTAAAACGGCTCCTGTATATTCGTTTAAAGTTCGAATCGCCAAATCGCGAACTGCCGCGCCAGTTCGTGCACGATTATAATTATATTATAATGTATACATTCAAACTTTATTTAAATAATATATTCATTATTATAATACAATTCTAGACTAAATTATATATTTCAAATTTTCCAATTCATACCATATCGCCATTTCAGCCCATTCTGATTATTTCATAATTAAATATATTATTTATATATTATTTTAATTAAATATTCACTCTTGTTTAATTCAACGACCATTAAATCCTCTTAATCATCTTTTAAATAATTAAATTAATTAATTATTATATCGTTGAAAAATGCGGGTCATTACAGTAAAACTTGACATGACTATAACTTGGATCAATGCCTGTGACTGTTTGAATCATATCAGATCTGTTATAACCTGTGTATTTGAGTTATCCTGACATGACTATGAACTAGATCTAAACCTATTTATCATGTTAGATCTGTCATTATTAGTTGATCTAATTTATTACCTAGATCTCATCATGCATGTTTATGATACGCCTATCATGTTAGAATCAGTTCTATTGTCACATGTTTATCAGATCTGTTCCTATATGCCTGTCTTGTCATTATACCGCTATATGTTTATGCCTATTTCTGCCTTTTTATATTGATCTTGTTAGTATGATCACTTATGTCTTTTTCCCTTTTTTCTTTTTATAGCCAGGCTACCTTCATGCCTAGGCATGCCGTTGAAATATGCGAACAAGGGGAAAACGTTATTTTGGGGCATAACTTGTATTTGGAAATTTGGGGCATAACTTGTATTGGGAAATTTGGGCATAACTTGAATGAAATATATGGCCATGAATTTGGGGACATAAATCAACTTGTGATTAAACACCTTAATTTGGGGTATATGGATCATTATGAACATAACTTGGGAAAGGGGCATGAAAACCTATAACAACGTAGGAATAACTGGTTAATAATTGAAATGCCTAGAATTACAATAATTAGAAACTGTAACCATGCTTAGACACGAGGTTAGATTACACTTGTGGCGGAAGTATTCCCGGAACCGCCCGGCATATCCAGCGACCACAAGCTGTGAATCTAATGTGAGGGGTCTAAGTGCATAAACACGAGACGTGCTAAGACACGAGGTTAAGTCCGATTTGTGAAAGAAGTCTGCCCGGAACCGACCGACATATCCAGCATCCGCAAGTGATCGGCTTAATGTGGGAGATTTAGCACATTATAAACATAAATGAATATGGTAATGAATTGGAATACTTAACCTAGTTGAATCCATAGGGATTGTATGAATATATAACTTGAATAAGGGTTAAGTAAACTTGTTTGAAACAGTGGGTGAGGTAAGTAAATCTTGGATGGGTAGGTAATATTTATATATATAGGCCCACAAACTTAACCCGTGGGGTTATGCAATCTTTTACTCTGGTATGGCATAACCTGTGGAAAACCTTGTGGGGATGCAAGCATAGAGGGAAGCTTGTATCATCTTGTGTATGGGACCGGTTTCAGTCAGTAACCCATATATAGGTATCAAACGAGTACTCCGAACTAGGTCGGAGTTGGGGCACGCTTATTGGGTTGATTGTAAGAGATCCAAACGTGGGGGATGGTGTGGGCGGTGCGTACCGACCGGGTCATGTGCATGCATGGTCCGGATAGAGGTGGATAATACGCCGTGACACATGTAGATATGGTTGTGCACATCTTGAAAATGAAGGGTTGCCAATTTAGGGAGTGACACATCCTACTGCGGGGACAGCACAGGGTATCTATGGAGTAGGGAGCCGATCGATTACCATAGTAATTAGGTTACATTTAGACCCCGGCATGTTGGGGAGCCGGTTAATACCCTTAGGGGTAACTCCGGTATGTTGGGATGTCTATTGATTATATGGGGTGCAAACCTCTCACTGGAAGTACACCTAGGTCTACCATCTTATACTAGTTGGGGATCATCTGGTTAATAAGATGCTAGTATTGGTGCAGAGAAAAGAAAATCATTAGAGAAGCGTAGTATACTCTATCATGTTTACCTTAACATACTTGCCTTATATGTTGTTATCTCTCTCTTATCCACTTTATATGCCTGTCATGATACTTTTACTTATTTATATGCTAAAAGTAAATGGACTCGCCAGACTTTATGTCTGACCCATTTTGTTTCCTCTTCTTTCTCTTCTGTTCCACCCCAGGTTCTCAGGGTGGGAATACTCAAGCTTGACCAGGATTCTGCTTGCATTCTGCTTGGAGCTGCTTAGATGTATTGCTCGAGCTCTTATCTTTTCTACTATGGCTATGTTTTTAATTTCGGGAAATTATGCTTCTTTTATTATTGTACTCTGACGTTTTAAGTACATGACATAAATTTTAGGATGATGTACTGGGTTTTGTGTATTTTCAGACTTATGATGTTTTGAACCACGATGTTATGATTTATGATTAATAAAGTTTTTAAATTCTGCTGCTATTTAATATTTGTCATGTAATGTTTTTGTTTACTTATAACGCTTCATGAAACTTAATGCATTCTCTTAATGGGTAACATTAACGGATGTTGGGTGTCACAGAACTTGATATTGTTGTCGCAGTTTCACACTTATGGTTCGCTCGAGCTGGTGTGGGTCGCTCTTGCTCGGATCTTACACAGGATCAGTCTCGCGAGACCCTGCCATATTCAAGTGCATGCAACCCTTGATTTTGTACCAATATAAGGGCTTGGTTATTGGGAATAACCTATGCATATCGGCAAATATTTAAATCCATTGTTGTAGCAACTAGGTATATTTTTTTGGTCCAACACTCAATCTGGAAGCTTTTGGTCTGGCAGCCCCTTAACATCCTTGCTCATCCTCCGTGGCCATTCATACCCGACTTGGTATGGATTGCTCCTATTTGATCCCTATATGGGTTTGGTCACGAACGAGTCTGCCTTAATCAAGCATAAGCGACCGGTTATCTTGAGTTGAATGTCCACAAGTAGGACTTGACTATACACATATGATTAGGATTTGAACGAACGGTTTGAGTTGTGTGTGCACGACCGGTACTTAATTGAACACGTACGACCATATTTTGATTGAACATGCTCGATCAGACTTAGATTGAACATGTACGGCCGGGCCAAAACTCTTTATGTACGACTGGGCATGGGTTTTATGGCCGACCAGGCCTAGGTCGTTCATGCTTGACCTAGTTTGTGTAATAACCTGGAAATCTGAGCCAATTCAAAAAAAAATTCGCAAAATTAGTGAATTTTGAATATTTAAAATGGATTATTTTAAATAATAACGACAAGAAATTTATTTTGAATAGAATTAGAACGTATATGTTTGTTTGAATCGTCATTAGAATATAAATATTTATTTTAATTATAAAAGGAATTGAATATGGCGCGGTAGTTCGAAAATTTGATTTCAAATTTCAAATGAATGTACAGGATTCAAAATAAACCGAATTTTAGCGAAACCAAAAATATTTGAATCTATTTGAGAATATCTTTCCAACCAATCCTAAAAATTGAAATTTCATAGTGGGAATCAAAAGTTATGTCCAGTTGAAAATCCAGAATAGTCGCTATGGAGTTCTGGCCCTTAAAAATGGAAATTTTGCAAACGACCTCGGTTTTCGACGAAACCACTTTTGTTGGATCCGGGATGTCTGGTTATTGCTAGATTCCAAAATACATAATTTTCTGAATCAATATGTGAGCATGGCGAAGTTAAACGTGTTTGAACAGTTTTAGTTAAATTGGATCGATCAGAAAATGGCCATTTTTCAAACGGTCTCGGAATTTGATGAAATTAGTTTTGTTAGGACCGTATCGTCAATACGAAGTTAGAAATATTTTTTTTGGAATTTTTAGTATCTGTATGTGACCCCGGTTAATTGAAATGTACGTTTGAATTGAATATATATAGATTTATATTTTAATTTAAACAGAAAATGATCGTAACGATCGAATTGGCCTATGTGACATATCCCATTGTGTTCGGAATAGGGGTAATTAGCTAGGGACGACATTCGGTGGGTTTGATTTCGAGCTCGAAATAAAAAACCAACCTTCTGGGAATCTATTACTTAAACATAAAAGAACAATCTCAACATTGCTGATGTGTGAGACGACCCCAAATCCCGTTCTGACGGAGACAAGGGTAATCTTTGGAATATAACACAGAAACAGATAATAGCAGAACAAAATTAAATAAATACACTAGATAATGAACAATAGAATATACTGGATAAAATAATCATCAAAGTTACACAGTATACAGGATCTTACTTAGTACAAATACAGTTCAACTATACATAAATGTCTACAGCGGAAAACAAACAAAATATGTACAATAGGAGCTGAACAGCATAAAAAGAGATAAGTAATAGAATTCATCTTCAGCTCCAGCTATCCAGAAGGAACCAGCTAAACCTAAATACAAGGCTGCCCGTGTAGAAAAAGGGGCACCCGAGTTTGAAAGTGAAACAAACTACGAGTCAGTCTTGGGACTAGTATGAGAAATCTATTCAACACATATATAATATGGATAATCACAGGACCACGCCACTTTCGTGGAACGGGTTTACTCCATTGGATTGCCAGTGCTTTAAAAAAATTCATTCTTTTAACCATCGCAATGCTTTTTATAAAAATGAAGCCGTTATAAGACTCAGTTCCCATCACACAATGCAACACAAACCGGAGGATAGAGTTTTACCTTATAATGGCCAAAATATGCTTGATACGAATAAAAAAAAAGCAATTGATATTATTACTAGTGTTTATATGTTTTGAAAACAATTTCAAATCATAACTATCAATCATAGACGATATGAGCGTCCCATGCCACTATGTCGCCAAATATATATATACAATCGAAACCGCACAGTCACGTATTTGGAAATTGGATTTCCGTCATGAACCAAGGCAAAAGATAGTCCTTACCGAATTCGTGACTCTCTAGCCCGAGCCATAGGATCAGAGCTCGAGTGACCCTTGGATCGTCAGGGCCGGTCCACCGATGTGGATTAAAATTCCTGAACACTGCGTTTCCCCACCCTTTGGGGTGTAAATGAGCCAACGAATGGCTCTATCCGACCCGGATCGTCTGATCTAACCGAGGCGCCTCGCAACAGCAACAACCACATAGGTGAAAAGTATATAAATGTCAGGGCTGGTAGGTCACTGACACCACACTAGCTAGAAAGAAACGCATGCCCTCCCTGAGGTCCTTCTCCCGTTTCTGGTTCATACCGGGGTGTGAGGCTCGCGATTTTACGTTATACACAAAGCTACGCCACACCAGCGTTGCTTTGATCATCTCCACAAGACTTTGCTTTTCAACAGAAGCCCTGATCACTACATCTTAGCATGCCACACAGGCAATTCATCCCGTGCGACTGATGTCCATCGATATACAACCTCTGAGCTCATGCGTCTCAGAGAAGGGCGTTAAGCAAAAGAATAAATTCTTCGCCGCCAAACAAATGTATATTTAACAGAGATCAATCAACACAGAATAAAATCCAATGTCAGACACACAGTCCATTTACAAGTCCGTTCGGGGTCTGAACGAAACCGGAGGCACTAAATACCTCGCAAAACCATCGATCACCACGTACGTCTAGATGATCACCACTCATTATCCATATTTCAGGATGCCTCCCAATCAGGACCTCGGTTACCATCCAAACGAGGTGAAGATCTCCAGTCTCCGACCATCGTCTTCATCTTCGACTTTTAATCGTCGGTCAATTATTTGAAATGAGAATTAACTCGGCCTTTTCAAATAATTCACGAATGTTTAGAATTTCAAATCAATTTACTTCAATGGTTAAATTATTCGACAACACCAATTTTGTTCTTTAAGGTAATTTTCACACCAAACACATTCAACCATCAAATACCACAACAAATCGAGCAAATTCAGTTTATTTCCATTCCATATTGTTTATGATATTTTATAACGATTTATCGCTATTTTAATTTATTTTAAAATAGCCAATTTATTCAAAACGACGCTTCGGGCCATAACGCGACCGTGGCGCTGTTTTTCTTCAGATTTGAATTACACATATCTAAAAATCTAACCGTTGGATCTTCACAAAATTTACATCATTAGAAAGGTCTTTTCAAAGCGAATCCAACGGTTCCAGTTTCGGGAAAATCCGACGATCGGATCTCCCGGTACAATCGTTTAAAGTTTCGATTTCAAAATACGAACTGCCGCGTCGTTATTCGATTAAATATAATTATATATATACATATATATATATATATAATCATTTCTGGCGCTGTTTTTCTTCAGATTTGAATTAAACATTCCAGACAATCCAACTGTTGGATTTTTACAAAGTTGGTGCCGTTGGAAAGATTATTCCAAGGCGAACACAACGGTTGCGGTTTCGGGAAAATCCAATGGTCGGATTTCCCACAATAGTTGTTTGAAATCACGGTTTCAAAATACGAACTGCATGGCGACGTTTCGTTTTAATTTTATTTATATTTATATATTTATATAAATATAGTTCATTCAACAATTTCAATATCGTTTTCACTTCAAATATTTCACTAATGCCTTTTAAATTTTGGAAAATTTCACCATAACCTCCTTTGTACGGGAGGGGCAGGGAAAATTCCCAAATAGCCACACGGGCGTCTCATGTCAAAAAGAAAAAGAAAAAGCCAAGCGGCTAGCCAACAGGCTCATAAAATCATCACCCAAACAAAACAGTAAATGTGTACCTATTTGTCGGGCACAAAATTTTATTTCTCTTCTCTAGCCCCTTAGCTATAACCTGTTCAATAAATATGCATGTACATATATGCAGTTCTTAACACTTATCCTTTTCCATTCAACTTCATATTTGATTCCATTTGGGTTAAAAAACACCATTCATTCTAATGTTGCATGTATAGGCAAAATCATATCATTAGCTAATTAATGAATATTTCAACTCATATATATTTATTTGAACGAGTGGCTATTTTTAACACTTCACATTTCAACAATTCATGTATATAATAAAAATGTGATTTTTATTGTAAAACAATTCATTTCAAAACACTATTATTTTATATAGTTTATATCGGTGGTAAAAATAGGATTTTTATTGTAAAGCAATTTATTTTAAAACAAGGTCAATTTACATAGTTCGTATAGATGATAAAAAGGTGATTTTTATTATAAAACAATTTATTTCAAAATGTGAATACCATTCATCACATGAATTTCAATTCAACGAATGAATATCGATTCAACACATGAATGTTTTCTAGAGTTTCTATATATAGATAAAAATATGATTTTTATATTTAAAACACGAAGACCATTCAACACATGAATTTCTAATCAACGAATGTATATCGATTCAACACATGAATGTTTTCTATACAACGAATAAATATAGTTTTAGCAAATGAAAATAATTCAAACACATGAATATTATTCAAAATTTCGGCAGCATAACGGCAGGGTAGTTATAACCGGGACCGTCCCTAGTACGGCTCCTCGCTCTACCTTAAAACCTCGCGGTTTTTGACAAAGGGGGATCATGCATCTAGTTCGCACGCAGGCGGCATGTATATATTTATTTCATTTCCACAAACTAATCCTATGTGGTTTCAACCAAATATTTCTCAACCACAAACGGGTATTTTTCAACCACAATCAATCAATATCAACCACAAACAATCCCAAACAACCATTCGCTATCAATCAATTTTCACACCAATCACAATCAATAAATATCGTCCATGGTTTGTGGACGAGGGGCGTATATATATATATATATATATATATATATATATATATATATATATATATAGCAATTCACTTCTATTTTAACACATATATAATTTTTACAACGCATATACAACTTATACATCGAACGTACAACTTATACAACGCTTATACAAGAGGTGTACAACGCTTATATAACTCATACATCGACTATATAATTTATACATCGTCGTTTTCCATATTGTTTATAAATTAGAAATCTCACATTGGGTTCCACTCCACCAAAAATAGCAGAAGGCTCAGAAAAATATGCGGCCTCTTCTAAAATGTAGAAGACATCCACACGAGTCCACTGTCTCTTGTTTCACTGAATTTCGACCACATAGCAAAAAGATATGATTTTTAGAAGTTTTGCAACACTTTTAAATGTTAAAATCACTTTAAGCAATTCAAACCCGAACCTTTCCTTTGATGTTCGAAATTAGGTCTTGATCTTTCTTCAACTTGGTGCAACGATATGAAGATCGGCCACCACCACGTCACAGCCATCCGAGAGGCGCGCCGAACGATGCTAGGGCGGCCCCACTCGGTGGCACGGCGGCTGAGATATCGGGGACGATGCGGCGGCACTTCTCGGCGTTGAATCTTGAAAAATACACCACTAGAGAAGCTCCAACTGGTATGGATTTGAAGATCGAGGGAAGGGCTTCAAAATTCTCCAAAGGAGCAGTGTGTTCTGATGCGCGGATGACGAGAAATCGAGGCACGAAGATCTGAAGGGAAGCCGCCGTTGATTTCGAGGGCATCAGGGAAGAAAGAGAATAGATTAGCCAATAAGATTTTTTTATTTTATTTTATAATTTTTAAAATCTCTAAAATACCCCTGTCCCATACGAACACCAATTCGAACCCGACGACTATCGCCCCTAGCGTTTTACCCCCATTCCGAACATAATGGGATATGTTTCGAAGGCCCATTCGAATGTTTCAGTCAGTTTTCCTTCAGATTAAAATATAAAACATTCAATATTTGATTTGAACGTACATTTCCATTTGCCAGGGCCACAAACTAATTCGAAAAATTCCAGAAAAATAAATCTAGCTATGTTTTGACCATACGGTCCCAACAAAACTAGTTTCGTGGAATTCTGAGACCGTTTGCAAAAAAGGCCCATTTTTGGTCGATCCAATTTAACTGTAATTGACCAAAACACATTTTCCTTTGCCACACTCTCATACTAGCTTCAAAAATTATGAAATTTGAAACCTAGCAATAACTTCCCATCCCGGATCCAACAAAAGTGGTTTCGTCGAATTCCGAGGTCGTATGCAAAATGGCCAATTTCATGGGCTATATAAATTCCATAGCGACCTTTTTGAAAATTCATTCGGCCATAACTTTTGCTTTCCGCTATGAAAATTCGATTTTTCAGATTCATTAGAAAGGTATTCACTAACAAATTTAAATATTTTTGTTTCACTAAAATCCATTTTGTTTTGCACCCGGTACAGTCCGACAAAGTTTGAACTCAAATTTTGAAACTGCAGCGCCATTTTAGGCCTTGTTTATAATTATAATTAATTATATTCGTTTTCAATTGTCGATTCAAGCTCAGTTTTCATTGCCATTATTTAAAATATTTATTTTAAATATTTAAAATTCATTATTTTAGCCAATTTAAAAAATTTAAATTGGTTCAGATTTTCTGAGTCGTTACAATCTCCCCCACTTAAAAGTTTTCGTCCCCGAAAAGGAACAAAGTCGAAAGTGGTTTGATAAATCTACAATCACACAACACAACAACCAATCCAATTGTTTTCGACCTTTCAAAAATATACTAATCAACTTCTATACTCTTTAAAAATCATTCAGACTATAGAATTAAAAGTTCACTTCCATGGAAAGAAAATAACAGCAGAGTAGAGAATTAAATGGTAATGCAAAGTAGGGTAAATGTACCTTGCACCGGAGTCAATCAGAGATATCCACTCGGCATCTAGGATAAGCTTTCTGAATGCTCTCCTCAGTTTACCAAGTACAATCTCGCGGATCTCCACTCCATTGCACTTTGACTAAATGAACCTTCTTGTTCCTCAGCTCTTTGGTTTCTTTGCCGATGATCTTTAACGGCTCTCGCCTCACAGCTAATTCGGGAGTAATTTCAACATCCTGCTAAGCTGCTTCTTCCACGATCAAGTCTGGATCATGAACGTGCTTTCGAAGTTGAGATATATGAAATACATCATGGACTCCAGGCAACCAATCAGGCAATTTGACCCTATAAGCTAGAGTTCCGATCCATTCCAGAATAGGAAACGGGCCTATGAATTTGGGCGCCAACTTTCCAGTTTTACCGAACCGGATAACTCCTCTCATCGGCGATACTTTCAAATATACATAGTCGCCAACAACAAAGGATATATCTCTTCTTATCCTATCGGCATAGCTCTTTTGTCGGCTTTGAGCGGCGAGTAATCGCTTCTTGATAAAATCGACTTTGTCAGCAGCTTCTCGAATCATATCAGGACCCAACACAAGTCTATTTCCAGGTTCGACCCAACAAGCAGGAGATCGGCATGGTCTACCATACAATGCTTCGAATGGCGACATTGTCAGACTCGCCTGGTAGCTGTTGTTATAAGAGAATTCAGCCAAATGAAGATGGTCTTCCCATGATCCACCGAAATCTATAACACAAGCCCGCAATAGATCTTCTAAAATACGATTCACCCTCTCAGTCTGACCGTCTGTCTGAGGATGATAAGCGGTGCTCAAGTTCAACTTCGTTCCCAACTCGACTTTAAATGCCTCCCAGAATTTGCTAGTGAATATTGTATCTCTATCACTGACTATACTGAGCGGCACTCCATGTAGTCTAACTATTTCCTTGAAGTAAATCTGCGCCAGACTCTGAGCAGTTCTATTTGATCTGACAGGTATGAAATGGGCAGTCTTCGTGAAGCGATCTATGATCACCCAAATGCTGTCATTCCCTTTTCTGGTTCTGGGCAGACCATCAATGAAATCCATAGAAATATGTTCCCACTTCCAACCAGGAACTTCTAGCGGTTGTAACAATCCAGCCAATTTCTGTTGGTCGCTTTTGACTAGTTGGCAAGTAGGGCATCGGCTAACATATATCGAGATGTCTCTTTTTAACGACTTCCACCAGAATGTCCGCTTGATATCGTTGTACATCTTTCTCACACCCGGATGGATACTGAGCTTTGATTTGTGGCATTCATCAAGCACATCTCTTCTGAGCTCAGGAATTTCTGGAACACAAATTCGTCCTTCTAACCTCAAAATCCCTTCGCTGTCGAGTTGGAAATCCGAAGCATTGCCTTCACGAATTCGCTGACTCATTCCTTTGATAAATTGGTCATCTTCTTGGAGAGCCGATATCTTATCAATCAACGAAGTCGCAATGATGAAACTGGCGATCATTTCATTCTTTCGGCTTAACGCATCGGCCACGACATTGGCTTTCCCTGGAGTGTACAGAATCTCAAAATCATACGCCGCAAGGAACTCTAGCCAACGTTGCTGCCTCAGATTCAGGTCCTTCTGAGTGAACAGATACTTTAATGATTGGTGATGTGTAAACAGTTCAAATCTCTCGCCCAGAAGATAGTGTCTCCAGATTTTCAAAGTGAATACTATAGCCAATAACTCAAGATCATGAGTGACATAGTTTTTCTCGTGTGGCTTCAATTGACGGCTAGCATAAGCAATCACCTGACCCCTTTGCATTAACACTGCGCCAAGGCCTTCTCTAGAAGCATCGGTCCAGACCTTTAAATCTTGGTTGCCATCGATGATGGTTAACACTGGAGCAGTCGTTAGTTTTAACTTTAGCTCTTCAAAAGCCTCCTCACTTTCTGGAGTCCATTTGAATTTAGAGTGCTTCTTTGTAAGCTTCGTCAAGTGGCCAGATATCTTCGAAAAGTTTTTAACGAACTTCCGGTAATAGCTAGCCAATCCGAGAAAACTGCGGACTTCAGTGGGGGTGCTAGGCTGTTTCCAGTTCTGAATAGCTGTGATTTTACTTGGATCCACAGCAATTCCTTCTTTCGATACGACGTGGCCTAGAAATTTTACTTCATCTTGCCAGAAGATACATTTGGAAAATTTTGCTTTCAGTACATTCCTTCTGAGGATTTCTAACACTTGTTCCAAATGTTTTTCATGTTCGGCCTTTGATTTAGAGAAGATTAGAATATCATCAATAAAAACCAGAACAAATTTATTCAAAACTCCTTTGAATACTCTGTTCATTAGATCGACGAAATAGGCTGGAGCATTACATAAGCCGAATGGCATTACTAACCATTCGTAGAATAAGTCGAGACCTCTGAATGCTGTCATTGGAACACACTCTTCGGCAATTCGAAGTTGATGGAAGCCTGTAGCTAGGTCCATCCTTGAGAATACTTGTGCGCCATTTAATCGATCCAACAAATCATCTATTCGCGGCAATGGATATTTGTTTTTTATTGTCTGCTTGTTCAAATCATGATAATCCACACATAAACGTAGAGTACCGTCAGATTTTGGGACAAACACCACTGCTGCTCCCCAATCAGAGAAACTAGGCCGGATCAGGCCCTTCCATACTAGCTGTCGTGTTTGATTGTATAATTCCTCTTTCTCTTTCAAGGACATTCTTCGAATAGCGTGAACTACCGGCCTTGCATTCGGAATCAAAGCAATCTTGAAATCTATTTCTCTTTGCGGAGGTAAGCGAACAACTTCTTCGAACACATCCGCATAGTTATTGACGACAGGAATATATTTCACTAGGTCGGGAATATTCTCTGTGATTTCAGAGACATTTTCTATATGGGCTGGAGAAACATTCAAAGCTACCCAGAAGTCTTTTCTATTAGGATTCTGACCTTCACAGGGAATAGTTATATAATCACCTTATTTAATCTTCGCCATTACGACTCTGTCGGCGCATTTAACTTCAGCTTCATATTTGGTCAACCAGTCTAACCCCAAGATAAGATCAAACTCTTTAAAATTCATGACGACTGCGATGGTAGGAAACCGATAACGAGAGAAAGAAACCGGCACTCCACAAATCCTACTGAGATCAATGGAACCCCCAACCGGATTCTGGACAGTCATTGGTTCCTTAAGCTTCTTCAAATTCAAATCCAGTTTCTTAGCTGCATCTTTGGAAATGAAGCTTCGTGATGCGCCTGTGTCAAACAGTACTTTGACTGGAATGTTTTTGACAGTTAGCGTGCCTTCTAAAACATCGGCCTTTTCTTGACTAGCTAAGGGCTCGGAAGTTTCTGCTACTTCATTCACATGAACTATTTCAAGCTTTCTGAAAAGCGGGCAAGCCTTTGAAAGATGACCGGTCTGTTGGCATTGACTGCACTTTCTTATCTCTTGAAACTTCTTACTGGGTTTAGACCCATCCTTTAAACGTTTCTTCAGGGATCTGCAACTTATCGAGAGATGTCCTTGCCTATTGCAGTTACTGCATATGGAGGTCGTTACGGGTTCTTTCCCAGATTCAGCCCTTTTCCTCTTGGCCATGGGCTTCTTATCTCCCTCAGACCTCCTACCGGCTGTAGGAATATCAGTTTCCAACTCTGCTCTGTCACTAGAACAGACTTCTTCTTTGTCGCGTAACATTCCTTTCTTATGGAGATCCTCGTACTGATAGGCCATATAAATCATTTCAGAAAAAGGAAGTTTTACATTCCTTAGTACACTATTCTGATATCTCCTTTGCAGGCCATGAATAAATCTCAGATTCTTCCTCTTTGGATCTCGAATCAGATGAGGAGCAAAGTTTGCAAGTTCATTGAATTTCTTATGATATTCTGGGATGGTCATATCACCTTGTATTAGATAAGAAAATTCATCACATAATCGCTCCGTCGCTTCGGGAGGAGTAAATCTTTCCAGGAAAATCACTTTGAATCTGTCCCAGGTGATATCACCTTCTGGATTATCTTTGATGATTGTTTCCCACCAGATTAAATCTTCTTCTTTGAGCGCCCAAGATGCTACTAACCGTTTCTGGTCATCCCTCAACTGTATACGCTCAAAAATTCTTTCGACAGAGCTCACCCAAGCTTGAGTTTGAATTATAGATTCATTGCCCGAGAACTGTGCTCCGTTCAGATTTCGATATCTCTTTAATAGAGCCTCTAGATCGGGTTCTGCATTTCTCCTATTTCTGACACTCATTTTCTAGTACTTCTGCAAATGGCAGATCAAGTGTCAGATCACAGAAAAGGTATTTTTTTTTTAAAATATAGAAACACATACTTCAAATGTAAATGTGTCTATCGAGGTGTAATTTCACTCTGCTTTACTCATACTAGGATATTGCTGATCCTATCTGTATAGAGTTACCCGTCCTAGAACACTACTGGTTCTATTTCTGACGAGTTCGTTTAAATGTTATATTCCAGAACTAAGCTTAACCAAAGCTCTGATACTAAATTGAGACGACCCCAAATCCCGTTCTGACGGAGACAAGGGTAATCTTTGGAATATAACACAGAAACAGATAATAGCAGAACAAAATTAAATAAATACACCAGATAATGAATAATAGAATATACTGGATAAAATAATCATCAGAGTTACACAGTATACAGGATCTTGCTTAGTACAAATACAGTTCAACTATACATAAACGTCTACAGCGGAAAACAAACAAAATATGTACAATAGGAGCTGAACAGCATACAAAGAGATAAATAATAGAATTCATCTTCAGCTCCAGCTATCCAGAAGGAACCAGCTAAACCTGAATACAAGGCTGCCCGTGTAAAAAAAGGGGCACCCGAGTTTGAAAGTGAAACAAACTACGAGTCAATCTTGGGACTGGTATGAGAAATCTATTCAACACATATATAATATGGCTAATCACAGGACCACGCCACTTTCGTGGAACGGGTTTACTCCATTGGATTGCCAGTGCTTTAAAACAATTCAATCTTTTAACCATCGCAATGCTTTTTATAAAAATGAAGTCGTTATAAGACTCAGTTCCCATCACACAATGCAACGCAAACCGGAGGATAGAGTTTTACCTTATAATGGCCAAAATATGCTTGATACGAATAAAACAAAAGCAATTGATATTATTACTAGTGTTTATATGTTTTGAAAACAATTTCAAATCATAACTATCAATCATAGACGACATGAGCGTCCCATGCCACTATGTCGCCAAATATATATATATACAATCGAAACCGCACAGTCACGTATTTGGAAATTGGATTTCCGTCATGAACCAAGGCAAAAGATAGTCCTTACCGAATTCGTGACTCTCTAGCCCGAGCCACAGGATCAGAGCTCGAGTGACCCTTGGATCGTCAGGGCCGGTCCACCGATGTGGATTAAAATTCCTGAACACTGCGTTTCCCCACCCTTTGGGGTGTAAATGAGCCAACGAATGGCTCCATCGGACCCGAATCGTCCGATCTAACCGAGGCGCCTCGCAACAGCAACAACCACATAGGTGAAAAGTATATAAATGTCAGGGCTGGTAGGTCATTGACACCACCCTAGCTAGAAAGAAACGCATGCCCTCCCTGAGGTCCTTCTCCCGTTTCTGGTTCATACCGGGGTGTGGGGCTCACGATTTTACGTTATACACAAAGCTACGCCACACCGGCGGTGCTTTGATCATCTCCACAAGACTTTTCTTTTCAACAGAAGCCCTGATCACTACATCTTAGCATGCCACACAGGCAATTCATGCCGTGCGACTGATATCCATCGATATACAACCTCTGAGCTCATGCGTCTCAGAGAAGGGCGTTAAGCAAAAGAATAAATTCTTCGCCGCCAAACAAATGTATATTTAACAGAGATCAATCAACACAGAATAAAATCCAATGTCAGACACACAGTCCATTTACAAGTCCGTTCAGGGTTTGAACGAAACCGGAGGCACTAAATACCTCGCAAACCCATCGATCACCACGTACGTCTGGACGATCACCACTCATTATCCTTATTTCGGGATGCCTCCCAATCAGGACCTCGGTTACCATCCAAACGAGGTGAAGATCTCCGGTCTTCGACCACCGTCTTCATCTTCGACTTTTAATCGTCGGTCAATTATTTGAAATGAGAATTAACTCGGCTTTTTCAAACAATTCACGAATGTTTAGAATTTCAAATCAATTTACTTCAATGGTTAAATTATTCGACAACACCAATTTTGTTCTTTAAGGTAATTTTCACACCAAACACATTCAACCATCAAATAACACAACAAATCGAGTAAATTCAGTTTATTTCCATTCCATATTGTTTATGATATTTTATAACGATTTATCGCTATTTTAATTTATTTTAAAATAGCCAATTTATTCAAAACGACGCTTCGCGCCATAACGCGGCCGTGGCGCTGTTTTTCTTTGCATTTGAATTACACATATCTAAAAATCTAACTGTTGGATCTTCACAAAATTTACATCATTAGAAAGGTCTTTTCAAAGCGAATCCAACGGTTCCAGTTTCGGGAAAATCCGACGGTCGGATCTCCCAGTACAATCGTTTGAAGTTTCGATTTCAAAATACGAACTGCCGCGTCGTTATTCGATTAAATATAATTATATTTATATATATATATAAATATAATCGTTTCTGGCGCTGTTTTTCTTCAGATTTGAATTAAACACTCCAGACAATCCAACCGTTGGATTTTTACAAAGTTGGTGCCGTTGGAAAGATTATTCCAAGGCGAACCCAACGGTTGCGGTTTCGGGAAAATCCAATGGTCGGATTTCCCGCACTAGTTGTTTGAAATCACGGTTTCAAAATACGAACTGCACGGCCACGTTTCATTTTAATTTTATTTATATTTATATATTTATATAAATATAGTTCATTCAACAATTTCAATATCATTTTCACTTCAAATATTTCACTAACTCCTTTAAATTTTGGAAAATTTCGCCATAACCTCCTTTGTACGGGAGGGGCTGGGAAAATTCCCAAATAGCCACACGGGCGTCTCATGTCAAAAAGAAAAAGAAAAAGCCAAGCGGCTAGCCAACAGGCTCATAAAATCATCACCCAAACAAAACAGTAAATGTGTACCTATTTGTCGGGCATAAAATTTTATTCCTCTTCTCTAGCCCCTTTGCTATAACCTGTTCAATAAATATGCATGTACATATATGCAGTTCTATCACTTATCCTTTTCCATTCAACTTCATATTTGATTCCATTTGGGTTAAAAAACACCATTCATTCTAATGTTGCATGTATAGGCAAAATCGTATCATTAGCTAATTAATGAATATTTCAACTCATATATATTTATTTGAACGAGTGGCTATTTTTAACACTTCACATTTAAACAATTCATGTATATAATAAAATTATGATTTTTATTGTAAAACAATTCATTTCAAAACACTATTATTTTATATAGTTTATATCGGTGGTAAAAATAGGATTTTTATCGTAAAGCAATTTATTTTAAAACAAGGTCAATTTACATAGTTCGTATAGATGATAAAAAGGTGATTTTTATTATAAAACAATTTATTTAAAAATGTGAATACCATTCAACACATGAATTTCAATTCAACGAATGAATATCGATTCAACACATGAATGTTTTCTATAGTTTCTATATATAGATAAAAATGTGATTTTTATATTTAAAACACGAAGATCATTCAACACATGAATTTCTAATCAACGAATGAATATCGATTCAACACATGAATGTTTTCTATACAACGAATAAATATAGTTTTAGCAAATGAAAATAATTCAAACACATGAATATTATTAAAAATTTCGGCAGCATAACGGCAGGGTAGTTAAAACCGGGACCGTCCCTAGTACGGCTCTTCGCTCTACCTTAAAACCTCGCGGTTTTTGACAAAGGGGGATCATGCATCTAGTTCGCACGCAGGCGGCATGTATATATTTATTTCATTTCCACAAACTAATCCTATGTGGTTTCAACCAAATATTTCTCAACCACAAACGGGTATTTTTCAACCACAATCAATCAATATCAACCACAAACAATCCCAAACAACCATTCGCTATCAATAAATTTTCACACCAATCACAATCAATAAATATCGTCCATTGTTTGTGGACGAGGGGCGTGTATATATATATATATATATATATATATATATATATATATATATATATATATATATATATAGCAATTCACTTCTATTTTAACACATATATCATTTTTACAACGCATATACAACTTATACATCGAACGTACAACTTATACAACGCTTATACAAGAGGTGTACAACGCTTATATAACTCATACATCGACTATATAATTTATACATCGTCGTTTTCCATATTGTTTATAAATTAGAAATCTCACATTGGGTTCCACTCCACCAAAAATAGCAGAAGGCTCAGAAAAATATGCGACCTCTTCTAAAATGTAGAAGACATCCACACGAGTCCACTCTCTCTTGTTTCACTGAATTTCGACCACATAGCAAAAAGATATGATTTTTAGAAGTTTTGCAACACTTTTAAATGTTAAAATCACTTTAAGCAATTCAAACCCGAACCTTTCCTTTGATGTTCAAAATTAGGTCTTGATCTTTCTTCAACTTGGTGCAACGATATGTAGATCGGCCACCACCACGTCACAGCCCTCCGAGAGGCGCGCCGAACGATGCCAGGGGGCCCACTCGGTGGCACGGCGGCTGAGATATCGGGGATGATGCGGCGGCACTTCTCGGCGTTGAATCTCGAAAAATACACCACTAGAGAAGCTCCAACTGGTATGGATTTGAAGATCGAGGGAAGGGCTTCAAAATTCTCCAAAGGAGCAGTGGGTCCTGATGCGTGGATGACGAGAAATCGAGGCACGAAGATCTTAAGGGAAGCCGCCGTTGATTTCGAGGGCATTGGGGAAGAAAGAGAATAGATTAGCCAATAGGATTTTTTTTATTTTATTTTATAATTTTTAAAATCTCTAAAATACCCCTGTCCCATACGAACACCAATTCGAACCCGACGAGTGTCGCCCCTAGCATTTTACCCCCATTCCGAACACAATGGGATATGTTTCGAAGGCCCATTCGAATGTTTCAGTCAGTTTTCCTTCAGATTAAAATATAAAACATTCAATATTTGATTTGAACGTACATTTCAATTTGCCAGGGCCACAAACTAATTCGAAAAATTCGAGAAAAATAAATCTAGCTATGTTTTGACCATACGGTCCCAACAAAACTAGTTTCGTTGAATTCTGAGACCGTTTGCAAAAAGGCCCATTTTTGGTCGATCCAATTTAACTGTAAATGACCAAACACATTTTCCTTTGCCACGCTCACATACTAGCTTCAAAAATTATGAAATTTGAAACCTAGCAATAACTTCCCATCCCGGATCCAACAAAAGTGGTTTCGTCGAATTCCGAGGTCGTATGCAAAATGGCCAATTTCACGGGCTATATAAATTCCATAGTGACCTTTCTGAAAATTCATTCGGCCATAACTTTTGCTTTCCGCTATGAAAATTCGATTTTTCAGATTTCATTCACTAACAGATTTAAATATTTTTGGTTTCACTAAAATCCGTTTTGTTTTGCACCCGGTACAGTCCGACAAAGTTTGAACTCAAATTTTGAAACTACAGCGCCATTTCAGGCCTTGTTTATAATTATAATTAATTATATTTGTTTTCAATTGTCGATTCAAGCTCAGTTTTCATTGCCATTATTTAAAATATTTATTTTAAATATTTAAAATCCATTATTTTAGCCAATTTAAAATTTTTAAATTGGTTCAGATTTTCTGGGTCGTTACAATGTGGCAGAGCCTTTGGTTTCTCATTTCAAAATAAAGAGCTTTGCTTTATTCCAGTCATTAATTTTTCCTCCCCCGGATACAACGCTCCCACGTTCACAAATGTTTACAGTTTCCTCCCCAATCTCTCTCATTCTCATTCTTACCCGTTCTCTCTCCTCCATAAAACCACTCGCTTCTCATCTCACGTCTCCTCCCTACACGCTTTTTTCCTTCTGAAATCAAAATTAAAACTCCAAAATCAACGTTTATCTATTACTTAAACATAAAAGCACAATCTCAACATTGCTGATTTGGCAGAGCCTCTGGTTTCTCATTTCAAAATAAAGAGCTTTGCTTTATTCCAGTCGTTAATTTTTCCTCCCCCGGATACAACGCTCCCACGTTCACAAATGTTTACAGTTTCCTCCCCAATCTCTCTCATTCTCATTCTTACCCGTTCTCTCTCCTCTATAAAACCACTCGCTTCTCATCTCACGTCTCCTCCCTACACGCTTTTTTCCTTCTGAAATCAAAATTAAAACTCCAAAATCAACGTCTAATTTCCGTTCTTCGCAGATTTAATCCCTCTTCAGCATCTTCTAATTTCAATTCCTCGCTGATTTAATGACCTTAACTTCTGATTAAAAATGGATTTTGCTCCTTAGCGACTGCAACTGATTTGTCGGATCCGATTTTTTTTACTCCTGCTAAAGGTATTACAATCTTTTTTCCCTTTCTCGATTTTGTTAATCATTTCGTATGATTTTTCTTCCAACTTCGACTGTTTTGATCTTCCATTCTAAACCAAATACTGTGCAAAATTAAGATTTCCTAACCCACTAATTACAAATTTTTGGATGAAACCGTAAATTTATCTTCTCTACTGAAAGTATTTATGTCCATGACTACATCGCTGATGATGCTGTATTAGTGTAACCCTGATTTGGCTACTGCTATCTTGTATTATTTCTCTAATATCGGGTTTACGATTTGTCCACCGATTTAATCAAAATATAATTATGTGATTTTGTCTAAACATATTTGTGTTAATGCAAATTATTTCCTTAATTCTGATTTTGTTACTGAAAATTGTTTACATCTATATTTTTTTGCACGCAGGCTAAGAATCGTAGACAGTAATAGAGCATGGAGGTGGAATCAGTCATCATCAACTGCTTGCGCCTGGAACTATTGCTTTAGCATGAAGGTGGAATCAGTCATCATCAATTGCTTGCGCCTGGAACTATTGATTTATTTGTAAGACTACTGTGCTTAAATTAGATTACAATTTGATTTATACCCATACTTGCAATGCTATTTTCTGAATAAAGGCTTTCCTTTTTCTCATATTTCCTTATTGGAAGTAGATACAATAAATTGATTTCATTATGAGTTATATTCATAATTTTGGAGCTAGATTCATATGTTTACTTCATAGTCGTGAGGCCAGATTCTTGATGTTGAGTTCTTTAACATATATAATAAATCGTGGCAGCGTAAAACAACTTCTACCTACTCTTTTATGTGTCCAAAGTCAATGAAGATACAATATTATATTTGAGTTTATATTCTTTTGTTACATCTATAAATAAATGTCAGATAATGCTAATGAAACCTGTGACTCCTTTGTTCAAATTTATAACGGTATAGGGAAAGAATCAACGAGTTGTGATGCTTAATCTTTTTGATATTGCATGTTGCATTAGATTTGCCATGGTTCTGGTGACCAAATATTTACCCATTACTCACACAATACATTATATCAAGTTACACTGCTGTATAACTTCAGTTTACTAAAAAAAATAAGCGTTCCCATTTGATTAATGTTGCAATGTCCCAATGCTACAACCATAACATTTAATTTCATACTTCCTGCCAATTTAAGTTATAATGAAGACATGAATGTCAATTCATGTGTAAGATAATGCTTTAAATTTTAATTTAAATATCGAACAAATGGAATAAATTGGAATATTATTGACCGTTCTTTACTTTGGTAAGAGATCATAGGATAAGACTTTTAACTACTTCATAATACGTAACAACATCCATTTGTGATATCAATTCTAATTATTAAGTCACATGAATATTTATATTTGTCATATAATGCAACTCAAGGAAAATAAATTGGTTACCTTATTCCATTTTTTTTATAGCGATTTGTGCATTTTTAGGGAATGCATATTTTGATTATATCTTTTTTGCTTTAACTTGGAAATCAAAGAACATTAGCTTAGTGATTTGTATTTTGCAGATGCTTATGAATAAGAAATAAATCATAGTGTTTCCGGTTTTTGATTGAGCGAGTATTTCATTATTCTAAGTTCCATTATTTAAGGATGAGCATAGTCGGATCTATTCGGTGATAAATATAGTGAATATCATACACATACTTTTTTTTAATATTACATCAATTATGATTAAATATACCATACAAATGTTTTTTCTAACTAATGGAACTTTAATTTCAACTAATGATTAAATATATTATGATCATAAAATTTAAGGTAATGAATAACCACTTGAATATTCTAACTATTGCTTTTTTCTGTTAATTATACATAAATTGATACTTCCAAATTCAAGTAGGACGAGGCGATGAGACATTGAATGTTAAGCCCACCGTCTCAATCAAATGTTAATAAGCTATTCAAATTTTTCCATCCTAAATGTTGTATTTTGTTTCAAATCATGGTTGTTATTGTATGATTAGGTTCCTGATTATCTATCAGTTTTTTGGATTTGTTTTCCAATCAATAAATTAGAAGGCCACTTATGTGATAATGGTATATAGCAGAAATTTCTTAGTGAATTGACAGTAGATCCGAGAATGCAAAAATGAGTTTTGCTTTAACAACATTGCAACGATCTTTTTATGGCATATTATTCTTTGGCTTATACAAAAACCATCTGAGGAATGCAAAAGCGACAACCTTCGTTTGCAGTAGGTGTCTGTTTTATAGAATTCTAAGCTTATTCATAGCTAGCAGTTCTTGGTATGTAAATTTCAGAATTTTTTTCTTTTTCTTTTTTGTAGTTCATTTCCAGATGCAAGAGTAAGGCCGTAAATCTCTGGCTGGAAAGGATAGAAAAGTGTCTAATGAATGATCTTTTTTCCTTCTTCTCTACCCACAAGGTATTTAATTAAATTTATAATCGATTTTTTAATCCAACTTAGGAAAAAATGTTTACATTAATGGTGTGATGTATTGATGTTTCAGTTCAAATAATTTCTTCATAAAGGAAGGCAAGAAGCAATGATAAGATGTTGATAGTTGTTTATAGAGAATGACATAATATTCTTCCTGGGGTCTTAGTACAAAATTCGATATTACACTCTTTTTGGTGGAAACCTATTATTTATGCCTTATTTATTTTAATACTCTATAGCAAAAAAGATCAATTCAGGAAGCTACAAAAAAATTCAATAGAAAGTTGTAATATTTCTAGGAGGCTTGCATGTTGAGATGCTTAAAATTTTCTTACAAAGATTTTCCTTTTCCAGCTTTGTAATCTTTACCTACTGGAAATTGATGCATAATAGATACGGGTAGGCAAATGATTTAGAAAACCTAACTCTTCCTTCGGTTGATCTCAGTCGCTACAAACCAACCCGTTTCTTATTCATGTTTGTTTATCCACACTCTTAATATATATATATATTTTGGATTGTAATGGGCTAAGGGAGTCTGACCTGCCTATGCTAATAGTTATAGAAAGGTTCAATACTGCAAGGAAGCCTAAACTAACAAAGGCCTGTAGGTGGTTAGATACAGAAACATGGTCAGAAACTAAACCGAAAACCTGAAAAGAAGCAAAAGGTAAATACGAGTAGCACAGAACTTATCCAATCCCTTGAATTCTTCATGTAGTTCAATGATGAAGCCATGTAGATAGGAAAAGAGCGGATACATATGTCAAAGCAAAAATTCAAGCATCCCTTTCTTTCAAGATTGTCATGAAAAAAGATTTTAAGACAATTATAAGTGCTTTGATCTTAGGGGTTTTCCATCTTATCCACTTGAATATATTGGACCATTCATTTCAAGAGCTTCTCGCTCGTCTATGAAAACTATCGTCTGCTAGAAGTTGGCACCAACTGTAGTGTGAGTGTGGACATTCATTTTTGGTTGATTGCCACAAAGAACACATGTCTCAATGTTAACAACTCCATAGGCGAGAAGGTTCGATTTAGTGTTATGATCATTTGCCATGATCTTACAAAGAAGGCGATTTTCTTAGGTTGGGCTACCCAAATTCCATATATTGGCGTATTAACGAAAGATAGAGGCTGGACTGCTGTAAATAATCGCATTATAGACAGTTGAGGTTGTGTGCTTTTCCCTTCGATTGGTCCAAATAACTTCGAGATCCAACCGGTGAAAAGAATTAGCTGTTATGGAGTTCCAAACTTGCTTGACATGAGAGGAGCTGCAAATTGGAAGCTGAATGAAGTTGTTGAAGAGGTATAGGTCTGGATGGGCAGTGTAATAACCCGGAAATTCTGGGCCAGTTTAAAATTTTTATTTTGGCAATTTTAGCGAATTTTGAACATTTAAAATAAATTATTTTAAATAATATCGAAGAAAATTTATTTTGAATTGAAATTCGACGTATATATTATATACGTCGTCGTTAGAATATAAATATTTATATATAATTATAAATAGAATTGAAAATGACGCGGTAGTTCGATAATTCGATTTCAAACTTCAATTGAACATACCGGGTGCAAAACAATCCGGATTTTAGTGAAACCAAAAATAATAGGATCTAATTGATGATATCTTTCCAACGAATCCGAAAAATCAAAATTTCATAGCGGGAATCAAAAGATATGTCCAGTTGAAAATTCTGAATAGTCGCTATGGAATTCAGGCCCTTAAAAATGGGAATTTTGCAAATGACCTCGGATTTCGACGAAACCACTTTTGTTGGGTCCGTGATGTCAAATTATTGCTAGGTTTCAAATTTCATAATTTTTCGAATCAATATGTGAGCGTGGCAAAGGAAAACGCGTTTGACCAGTTTCAGTTGATTTTAATCGACTGGAAAATGGCCATTTTTCCAACGGTCTCAGAATTCGACGAAATTTGTTTTGTTAGGACCGTATCGTCAATACGAAGCTAGAAAATATTTTTCTGGAATTTTTCTAGTTAGTATGTGACCCCGGTAATTTGAAATGTACGTTTAAAATTCAATATAGCGATTTAAATGTAATTCAACGGAAACTGATCGTAACGTCCGAATCAACCTACGATACATATCCCATTGTGTTCGGAATGGGGATGAAACGCTATGGACGACAGTCGGTGGGCTCAAAAAGGAGTTCGAATTTTTAAAGTAACTTTTAGAGATTAAAATTAAATTAATATTAAAATATATAAATTTTCATATACCCCCCCCCTTATTCATTTATTCAGATCGAAGTAAACTAAAAAAAAAAGGAAACCCCGCCGTTCATCGCGCCTCCCTCTCCTCCACCCTCCACCGCCGTCGTCGGCACCTGCGCCGCCCTCCCCTCCTCATCTTCCTCCTCCCTCTTCCATCTCCTTCTCGATCCCCATCCCTCTTCCCTCTGCTAAGAAAACATCGCCCCCCCCCCCTTTTCTGATCGATGCGCCGCTCCAAACCCCCCCCCCCCCACCGACGCTCAACCACCGCCGCCCCCATCTTCTTCTTCCCCTCTCCTCCTCCAGACGTAGCGCCGACGTCCCAATGCCCCCTTCCGACAGTGAACCTCCGGCATTCTCTCTCCTTTTAAAAAAAACAACAACACGCTGTAAGTCTTCATAGCTTTATTTCATTTATTTATGTATTTTATTCTCTTTTTGCGTAGTTGATGTAGAGATTAAATCTGGTTTAATTTAAGTTTTTAAATTATAAAAACCTTGTTTAAAATATATTTTTAAAATGCAAAGGAATAGATTTTTAAAATGCAAAGGAATAGATCTTTAAATTGAAAAGTTGAAATCTTTAAATTGAAAAGTTGAAATCTCTATATTTTTATAAAAAGGCGAAGACTATATTTTTATAAAGGCGAAGACAATATTTTTATAATGATATATTTGAAAAGGCGAAATCTTTATATAGAGAATAGCGAGGTAAAAATATAATTTTTATCTATATAGTAGCAATGTAAAAATAGAATTTTTATCCATATAGCGTGAAAGTAAAAATTCGATTTTTATATATTGAATAGCAAAGTAAAAATTCTATTTTTATATATTAAATAGCGAAGTAAAAATTCGATTTTTATATATTGAATAGCGAAGTAAAAATTCGATTTTTATATATTGAATAGCAAAGTAAAAATTCGATTTTTATATATTGAATAGCGAAGTAAAAATTCGATTTTTATATATTGAACAGCGAAGTAAAAATTCGATTTTTATGTATTGAATAGCGAGGTAAAAATTCGATTTTTACATATGTAGTGGCTACGACAACGAAGATGAAAAAAGATGCGATGACGATGAAGATTTCTATCAATGAAGAGTTGTGGTATTGGATAGCAATCGGTGAGAATTTCTCACTCTTCAATTTCTTTTCTAGTTATATATATACTAGGATGCAGACGGTGCTTAGTAGCACCCGACACAATCGTCCACAGACCATGGACTTGTTTGTTTGATTGCATAAATTAGTTAGATGATTAGATTTGAATTTGGTTGTTTGTTGAATTTGATTGATTTGTGAATGGCGTGGGCCTTCACTAGACTGGGGATAAGGCTAGGCCTCGTCCTGTTTCTAGTATCGTGTCGTTATGCCGCCGAAATTTTCTAAAATAAGTTAGGAAAATAAAAATATCATTTTATTTAAAGAATGAACTGAATAGAAATTCATAAGTTAAAATAAAATATTTTGTCGTTAAAAATATAATTTTTAACGTGAATGTGAATAAATAAATACTCATTTACAAACCGGACGGTTTGTTTATGTACACCTATTTGAAGGACATTGATTGGGTCGATAAATTTTACACATCGCCCAACTGCACAAATAAAAATCTGTGTTTGTTGATTTGAAACCCCACACGGGTGTTGGGATGAAATTTGAAGTTCACTCATCCTGATTGATTAAATATGTCGATTGATTGATTGACAGGCTGTTATAAGCGTTAGATATTTATATTTGATGCTTATACAGTGTAGTGCACTTTGGTTGATGGTTGATTATTTTTCAATGCTATTATATACGGTTGATGTATGAAAATCCATATAATTAACTTTATATTGTAATTGATTGGGCCTCATTCCAATTTAGAAAATAAAAAAATATTATAATATAAAGGTTCATGTGTTGACTGTACTCATCCGTTGAGATTAGTCATGTGTTGAACGAAATATTTTTATAATAAAATTTACATCTTTATCAATATAATATAAAGGTTCATGTGTTGACTTTACTCATCCGTTGAGATTAGTCATGTGTTGAACGAAATAATAGAAATATTTTGATAATAAGAAATATTTGAAATAGAATATTTGAAATAGAATATTTGAAAATAGAAATATATGAAGCCGTGTTGATTAGATTGACGCCATTTTGACGTGAACGATATTTATATCGATTTTATTCATTTAAAAATGAATATTGAAAAACGATTTCGAAATGAATTGAATTGAAAACGATTTCGAAATGAATTGAATTGAAAACGATTTCGAAATGAATTGAATTGAAAACGATTTCGAAATGAATTGAATTGAAAAACGATTTCGAAATGAATTGAATTGAAAAATGATTTCGAAATGAATAGAATATAAAACGATTTCGAAATGAATTGAATATAAAGCGATTTCGAAATGAATTGAATATAAAGCGATTTCGAAATGAATTGAATATAAAGCGATTTCGAAATGAATTGAATATAAAACGATTTCGAAATGAATTGAATATAAAGCGATTTCAAAATGAATTGAAAATAAAGCGATTTCGAAATGAATTGAATATAAAGCGATTTCGAAGTGAATTGAATTGAAAACGATTTCGAAATGAATTGAATATAAAACGAATTCGAATTGAATTGAATAGATAACGAATTCGAATTAAATTGAATAAATAACCAATTTGAATTGAATTGAAAACAAATTCGAATTGAATTGGAAACGAATTGAAATGAATTCAAATTGAATTGGAATTTGAATTGAATAGAAATGAATTTTAAAAACGAATTTATAAAGAAGAATTCAATTTTGCTTTGGATTGAAATGGAAGTTGAAATTGTTTTTGAAACAAATTTAAAACCATTTATATAATTCGTTTTAAATAGAAATCGACGAAATATATTATATATATATTATATATATAATATAATGGCCTGAATAGAACGCGCCGCGCCGCGGCAGTTCGTGAATTTCGACCATTTATTTCAAACAGACATTACGGGAGGTCCGACTATCGGATTCTCCTAAAACCGGAACCGTTGGGTTCGTATCGAAAAGAGCTTTCTAATGAATATTTGAAATTTGAAATCTAACGGTTGGATTTGGAGATACGTCCAAATCAAATTTGAAAAAGGACGCTATAAGTGCAGTTCGATGGCCATTGATGGAAATCGACTGTACGGGCCTTGATAAAATTATTAAAAATAGTAATAATTTGTGTAGAATCATAAGAAATGATTTGGGAAAATTTGGGATGAAAAACTCCATATTTGAAAAGATAAAAATAGATTTTTATCGAAATGAACTAGTTTGAACTCAATTTAAAACCCGGGTTTTTATTTTTTAAATAAATAAATTAGATTTAAAAAGGGGTTTTAAATAATCGGAATTCCTGATATATTTGATTTGAATTGAACTAGAATTGATTTGTGGGTTTATCGTGAACTGTGTTTTAAATAACACTAGTTCTTTAACCCGATAATCAATAGAATGTGATTTGGGTTTGTCGTGAACGGTGTTTTAAATGACATTAGTTCTTTAACCCAATAAAAGGAGTTTTAACGAATCTGTAATTAGATTGAAATGTGAATTTACAATCTAAATTATCAAATTTAGAAAACGAGCGAGAACGGAGTATCACCAGTTTTGCTCCAAAGCGATAGTTAAATCTTTAATTAGATTTGAACGTGAAATGGTAATTAATTTTGCTGATAACACCATGGTATTAGATATGGAGTATTACCAGTTTTGCTTCATGGGATGAATAGGTTGGGATTGGGAAATAAAATAAATAATTACTTCGGTGTGGTTCGCTAATCTTGACTAGTTTAGAAAACCATAATTTGGTTTGAAACGACATCCAAAGGAAGATTAAAGGGTAAATTTTAAAGAATTTATCTTGGATAAAATTAATGGGAACCTTTCCCTAAAAATGCGATTTTTTAAATAAAAGAATATTCTGAGTTGGAATGAGGTGTATGTTGTGTTTGTGTAACATTTGTTTTTAATATACGCGGGTTGTTCGGAAAGGCCGGGTTTATACCCATTCTGAATAACCGATTCGACGATAAGTCGAAGATGAAGACGGTGCTCGAAGACCGGAAGTCTTCACATCATTTGGATAATTGCTGACGATCCTGATTGGGCTGTACACCCAAGAGGATGGAAATAGTTGGTGGTTGTCCAGACGTACCTGGAGATGGATGGATATACGAGGAAAGCGCCTCCGGTTTCGTTCAGACCCAGAACGGACTGGTAAATGGATTGTGTGTCTGACATTGGATTTTATTCTGTGTTGATTGATTTCTATTAAATATACATCTGTCTGGCGGCGGAGAATTTATTCTTTTGCTTAACGCCCTTCTATGAGACGTACAAGCTCAGAGGTTGTATACTGATGGACATCAGTCGCATGGCATGAATTGCCTATGTGGCACGCTAAGATGCAATGATCAAGGCTTCTGTTGAAAAGCAAAGTCTTGTGGTTGATGATCAAAGCACAGCCTACGTGGCAGCTTTGTGTATAGCGTGGATTCGCGAGCCTCACACCTCGGTATGAGTCAAAAACGGGATAAGGACCCAAGGAGTGCATGACGTTTCTTTCTAGCTATGGTGGTGTCAGTGACTTACCAGCCCTGACATTTATATACTTTTCACCTATGTGGTTGTTGGAATGCGAGGCGCCTCGATTATAGGTCTGTAAGGACCGGGAAACATGCGTTCAGGCATAATTAATCCTCTAACGTAAGTGAGGACTGGCCTTGGAGGATCCGGGGTTGCCCAGAGTGCGTAACCCTGAGACATTTGCTAGAGTGTCTCGAACGCGGAGAGGAGCTTGCCCATTGCCTCGACTCATGACGGAAATCCAATTTCCAATATGTGTATTTCGGCTTTATTTGTAGAGCCTAGTATGGCGACATAGTGGGATGGGGAACTTATGCCGTCTATGATTTATATTTATGATTGAAATTGTTTTGACACTATACACTTATTATAGTATCAAATGATTTGTTTTAAACGTATCAAGCATGTTTGGCTGTTATAAGGTAAAACCCTATCCTCCGGCTTGCGTTGCATTGTGTGATGGGACCTGGGTCTTATAATAGCTTCATTTTTCGAAAAAGCATTGCGTTGTTTATCTATATGCACTGGTATTCTTGGGAGGAAACCCGTTCCGTGTTATACCGCGTGGTCCCTTGAATTACTCTCTTTTAAAGTAAAGTTTAAATAACTGTTTTAGTTCTCACACCAGTCACATGACTGACCTGGAGTTTATTGTTTTAACCTAAACTCTGGGTGTCCCTATTTTCCACACGGGCAGCTAGTAGTTTTGGTTTTGCAGATTTATATTCACAGGATCCTGGTTTACAGCTGGAATGATATCCGGAAAGCTCTGTATCCGTATATCACCTTCAGTTGTGCTTTGTATTATTTTCCGCTGCTATGTAATTTATTGTAATCTCTGATATTTATCGAATGTAATTTATTCATTCATACTCTGTATATTCTTGTATCTGATGGAATTGTTGTAATAACAATGAAATGTTCTTCCGTCTATGTTCTATTTTGTCTTGTACTCAACGCTATCCGCGCTTTCCTTCACGGGGTAGTTCGGGTCGTGTCAGTTTGGTATCAGAGCTTTGGTTTACAGAGCTCGAGAACAAGACACATTAGAACCATACGAAAGAATTCATCACATATTGAATTAGTAATATCCAATTAGAATTACTCGTTAGAGATAGGATCAGTAGTATCCTAGAACGAGTGTGAAGAGTATATTTTTCAAATGAAAATAATTTTGTTTTGAAAGTTAAATTCAAGTATACGTATTTGATTATTTATTTGTTTTGAATATGGACAATCCGATATATAAAGATTTTGCATATACGCGTCATGAACGTATATTCGAAGTTTTAATATATTGGATAGATATAGAATCACACTCTAGTCGCACGGGCCTGATTCTGATGATTGACGCGTCATCATCAGTAATTATTTTCGTGTTTCGAAGGTATGATATCTATATATTTCCATTAGACTGGTGTGAGAACCAAAACTTATATAGCTAGAACACATTGTTGTGAATTGGCATCAAAAACATGATTTCTGTATATGTATCAAATTTTATGGATTTGAAACTCTAATCCAGTAATTGATTGATGTTTGTGTTGTTGGTTTAGTTGTTTGATAATTTTGAACCATTTCGCCTAATTGAACCAAATATTGAATTATATTGAAAATTGGTTGCATTTGCTTGCATATACATATATAACATTGAACAGGTCATAGCAAGGAGGCTGGAGCCAGAGAATAAAATTTGTTTGCCCGACAAATAGGTACATGTTTACTACATAATTTATTGTTTTGTTTGGGTGATGATGATTTTATGAGCCTATTGGCTAGCCGCTTGGCTTTTTCTTTTTGAGATCAGAAGGCCTATATGGCAATTTCGGGATTTTCCCGTGGCTCCCGGTGCAGGGGAGGTTATGGCGAAATTTTTCGAAAATTTAGGGTGTTAGCCAAATTTTTGAAAATTTGAAAATTCTCAGAAACTGAAAAGTTGGAGAATGGAAGCCAGATCGAATGTGGAACTAATTAATCAAACCACTTTCGACTTTGTTCCTTTTCGGGGACGAAAAGTTTTAAGTGGGGGAGATTGTAATAACCCGGAAATTCTGGGCCAGTTTAAAATTTTTATTTTGGCAATTTTAGCGAATTTTGAACATTTAAAAATAAATTATTTTAAATAATATCGAAGAAAATTTATTTTGAATTGAAATTCGACGTATATATTATATACGTCGTCGTTAGAATATAAATATTTATATATAATTATAAATAGAATTGAAAATGGCGCGGTAGTTCGATAATTCGATTTCAAACTTCAATTGAACATACCGGGTGCAAAACAATCCGAATTTTAGTGAAACCAAAAATAATAGGATCTAATTGATGATATCTTTCCAACGAATCCGACAAATCAAAATTTCATAGTGGGAATCAAAAGATATGTCCAGTTGAAAATTCTGAATAGTCGCTATGGAATTCAGGCCCTTAAAAATGGGAATTTTGCAAATGACCTCGGATTTCGACGAAAGCACTTTTGTTGGGTCCGTGATGTCAAATTATTGCTAGGTTTCAAATTTCATAATTTTTCGAATCAATATGTGAGCGTGGCAAAGGAAAACGCGTTTGACCAGTTTCAGTTGATTTTAATCGACTGAAAAATGGCCATTTTTCCAACGGTCTCAGAATTCGACGAAATTAGTTTTGTTAGGACCGTATCGTCAATACGAAGCTAGAAAATATTTTTCTGGAATTTTTCTAGTTAGTATGTGACCCCGGTAATTTGAAATGTACGTTTAAAATTCAATATAGCGATTTAAATGTAAATTCAACGGAAACTGATCGTAACGTCCGAATCAACCTACGATACATATCCCATTGTGTTCGGAATGGGGGTGAAACGCTATGGACGACGGTCGGTGTGCTCAAAAAGGAGTTCGAATTTTTAAAGTAACTTTTAGAAATTAAAATTAAATTAATATTAAAATATATAAATTTTCATATAACCCCTCCCCTTATTCATTTATTCAGATCGAAGTAAACTAAAAAAAAAAAAGGAAACCCCGCCGTTCATCGCGCCTCCCTCTCCTCCACCCTCCACCGCCGTCGTCGGCACCTGCGCCGCCCTCCCCTCCTCATCTTCCTCCTCCCTCTTCCATCTCCTTCTCGATCCCCATCCCTCTTCCCTCTGCTAAGAAAACATCGCCGCCGCCCCCCTTTTCTGACCGATGCGCCGCTCCAAACCCTCCCACCGACGCTCAACCACCGCCGCCCCCATCTTCTTCTTCCCCTCTCCTCCTCCAGACCTAGCGCCGACCTCCCAATGCCCCCTTCCGACAGTGAACCTCCGGCATTCTCTCTCCTTTTAAAAAAAACAACAACACGCTGTAAGTCTTCATAGCTTTATTTCATTAATTTATCTATTTTATTCTCTTTTTGCGTAGTTGATGTAGAGATTAAATCTGGTTTAATTTCAGTTTTTAAATTATAAAAACCTTGTTTAAAATAGATTTTTTAAATGCAAAGGAATAGATTTTTAAAATGCAAAGGAATAGATCTTTAAATTGAAAAGTTGAAATCTTTAAATTGAAAAGTTGAAATCTTTAAATTGAAAAGTTGAAATCTCTATATTTTTATAAAAAGGCGAAGACTATATTTTTATAAAGGTGAAGACTATATTTTTATAATGATATATTTGGAAAGGCGAAATCTTTATATAGAGAATAGCGAGGTAAAAATATAATTTTTATCTATATAGTAGCAATGTAAAAATAGAATTTTTATCCATATAGCGTGAAAGTAAAAATTCGATTTTTATATAATGAATAGCAAAGTAAAAATTCGATTTTTATATATTGAATAGCGAAGTAAAAATTCGATTTTTATATATTGAATAGCGAAGTAAAAATTCGATTTTTATATATTGAATAGCAAAGTAAAAATTCGATTTTTATATATTGAATAGCGAAGTAAAAATTCGATTTTTATATATTGAATAGCGAAGTAAAAATTCGATTTTTATATATTGAATAGCGAGGTAAAAATTCGATTTTTACATATGTAGTGGCTACGGCAACGAAGATGAAAAAAGATGCGATGACGATGAAGATTTCTATTAATGAAGAGTCGTGGTATTGGATAGCAATCGGTGAGAATTTCTCACTCTTCAATTTCTTTTCTAGTTATATATATATATATATACTAGGATGCAGACGGTGCTTAGTAGCACCCGACACAATCGTCCACAGACCATGGACTTGTTTGTTTGATTGCATAAATTAGTTAGATGATTAGATTTGAATTTGGTTGTTTGTTGAATTTGATTGATTTGTGAATGGCGTGGGCCTTCACTAGACCGGAGATAAGTCTAGGCCTCGTCCCGTTTCTAGTATCGTGCCGTTATGCCGCCGAAATTTTCTAAAATAAGTTAGGAAAATAAAAATATCATTTTATTTAAAGAATGAACTGAATAGAAATTCATAAGTTAAAATAAAATATTTTGTCGTTAAAAATATAATTTTTAACGTGAATGTGAATAAATAAATACTCATTTACAAACCGGACGGTTTGTTTATGTACACCTATTTGAAGGACATTGATTGGGTCGATAAATTTTACACATCGCCCAACTGCACAAATAAAAATCTGTGTTTGTTGATTTGAAACCCCACACGGGTGTTGGGATGAAATTTGAAGTTCACTCATCCTGATTGATTAAATATGTCGATCGATTGATTGACAGGCTGTTATAAGCGTTAGATATTTATATTTGATGCTTATACAGTGTAGTGCACTTTGGTTGATGGTTGATTATTTTTCAATGCTATTATATACGGTTGATGTATGAAAATCCATATAATTAACTTTATATGGTAATTGATTGGGCCTCATTCCAATTTAGAAAATAAAAAAAATATTATAATATAAAGGTTCATGTGTTGACTGTACTCATCCGTTGAGATTAGTCATGTGTTGAACGAAATATTTATATAATAAAATTTACATCTTTATCAATATAATATAAAGGTTCATGTGTTGACTATACTCATCCGTTGAGATTAGTCATGTGTTGAACGAAAATAGAAATATTTTGATAATAAAAAATATTTGAAATAGAATATTTGAAATAGAATATTTGAAATAGAATATTTGAAAATAGAAATATATGAAGCCGTGTTGATTAGATTGACGCCATTTTGACGTGAACGATATTTATATCGATTTTATTCATTTAAAAATGAATATTGAAAAACGATTTCGAAATGAATTGAATTGAAAACGATTTCGAAATGAATTGAATTGAAAACGATTTCGAAATGAATTGAATTGAAAACGATTTCGAAATGAATTGAATTGAAAAACGATTTCGAAATGAATTGAATTGAAAAACGATTTCGAAATGAATTGAATTGAAACGATTTCGAAATGAATTGAATATAAAACGATTTCGAAATGAATTGAATATAAAGCGATTTCGAAATGAATTGAATATAAAGCGATTTCGAAATGAATTGAATATAAAGCGATTTCGAAATGAATTGAATATAAAGCGATTTCGAAATGAATTGAATATAAAGCGATTTCGAAATGAATTGAATTGAAAACGATTTCGAAATGAATTGAATATAAAACGAATTCGAATTGAATTGAATAGATAACGAATTCAAATTGAATTGAATAAATAACCAATTTGAATTGAATTGAAAACGAATTCGAATTGAATTGGAAACGAATTGAAATGAATTCAAATTGAATTGGAATTTGAATTGAATAGAAATGAATTTTAAAAACGAATTTATAAAGAAGAATTCAATTTTGCTTTGGATTGAAATGGAAGTTGAAATTGTTTTTGAAACGAATTTAAAACCATTTATATAATTCGTTTTAAATAGAAATCGACGAAATATATATTATATATATTATATATATAATATAATGGCCTGAATAGAACGCGCCGCGCCGCGGCAGTTCGTGAATTTCGACCATTTATTTCAAACAGACATTACGGGAAGTCCGACCGTCGGATTCTCCTAAATCCGGAACCGTTGGGTTCGTATCGAAAAGAGCTTTCTAACGAATATTTGAAATTTGAAATCTAACGGTTGGATTTGGAGATACGTCCAAATCAAATTTGAAAACGGTCGCTATAAGTGCAGTTCGATAGCCATTGATGGAAATCGACTGTACGGGTCTTGATAAAATTATTAAAAATAGTAATAATTTGTGTAAAATCATAAGAAATGATTTGGGAAAATTTGGGATGAAAAACTCCATATTTGAAAAGATAAAAATAGATTTTTATCGAAATGAACTAGTTTGAACTCAATTTAAAACCCGGGTTTTTATTTTTAAATAAATAAATTAGATTTAAAAAGGGGTTTTAAATAATCAGAATTCCTAATATATTTGATTTGAATTGAACTAGAATTGATTTGTGGGTTTATCGTGAACTGTGTTTTAAATAACACTAGTTCTTTAACCCGATAATCAATAGATGTGATTTGGGTTTGTCGTGAACGGTGTTTTAAATGACATTAGTTCTTTAACCCAATAAAAGGAGTTTTAACGAATCTATAATTAGATTGAAATGTGAATTTACAATCTAAATTATCAAATTTAGAAAACGAGCGAGAACGGAGTATCACCAGTTTTGCTCCAAAGCGATAGTTAAATCTTTAATTAGATTTGAACGTGAAATGGTAATTAATTTTGCCGATAACACCATGGTATTAGATATGGAGTATTACCAGTTTTGCTTCATGGGATGAATAGGTTGGGATTGGGAAATAAAATAAATAATTACTTCGGTGTGGTTCGCTAATCTCGACTAGTTTAGAAAACCATAATTTGGTTTGAAACGACATCCAAAGGAAGATTAAAGGGTAAATTTGAAAGAATTTATCTTGGATAAAATTAATAGGAACCTTTCCCTAAAAATGCGATTTTTTGAATAAAAGAATATTCTGAGTTGGAATGAGGTGTATGTTGTGTTTGTGTAACATTTGTTTTTAATATACGCGGGTTGTTCGGAAAGGCCGGGTTTATACCCATTCTGAATAACCGATTCGACGATAAGTCGAAGATGAAGACGGTGGTCGAAGACCAGAAGTCTTCACATCGTTTGGATAATTGCTAACGATCCTGATTGGGCTGTACACCCAAGAGGATGGAAATAGTTGGTGGTTGTCCAGACGTACCTGGAGATGGATGGATATGCGAGGAAAGTGCCTCCGGTTTCGTTCAGACCCAGAACGGACTTGTAAATGGATTGTGTGTCTGACATTGGATTTTATTCTGTGTTGATTGATTTCAATTAAATATACATCTGTCTGGCGGTGGAGAATTTATTCTTTTGCTCAACGCCCTTCTCTGAGACATACGAGCTCAAAGGTTGTATACTGATGGACATCAGTCGCATGGCATGAATTGCCTATGTGGCACGCTAAGATGCAATGATCAAGGCTTCTGTTGAAAAGCAAAGTCTTGTGGTTGATGATCAAAGCACAGCCTACGTGGCAGCTTTGTGTATAGCGTGGATTCGCGAGCCTCACACCTCGGTATGAGTCAAAAACGGGATAAGGACCCAAGGACTGCATGACGTTTCTTTCTAGTTATGGTGGTGTCAGTGACTTACCAGCCCTGACATTTATATACTTTTCACCTATTTGGTTGTTGGAATGCGAGGCGCCTCGATTATAGGTCTGTAAGGACCGGGAAACGTGTGTTCAGGCATAATTAATCCTCTAACGTAAGTGAGGACCGGCCTTGGAGGATCCGGGGTTGCCCAGAGTGCATAACCCTGAGACATTTGCTAGAGTGTCTCGAACGCGGAGAGGAGCTTGCCCCTTGCCTCGACTCATGACGGAAATCCAATTTCCAATACGTGTATTTCGGCTTTATTTGTAGAGCCTAGTATGGCGACATAGTGGGATGGGGCACTTATGCTGTCTATGATTTATATTTATGATTGAAATTGTTTTGACACTATACACTTATTATAGTATCAAATGATTTGTTTTAAATGTATCAAGCATGTTTGGCTGTTATAAGGTAAAACTCTATCCTCCGGCTTGCGTTGCATTGTGTGATGGGACCTGGGTCTTATAATAGCTTCATTTTTCGAAAAAGCATTGCGTTGTTTATCTATATGCACTGGTATTCTTGGGAGGAAACCCGTTCCGTGTTATACGGCGTGGTCCCTTGAATTACTCTCTTTTAAAGTAAAGTTTAAATAACTGTTTTAGTTCTCACACCAGTCACATGACTGACTTGGAGTTTATTGTTTTAACCTAAACTCTGGGTGCCCCTATTTTTCACACGGGCAGCTAGTAGTTTTGGTTTTGCAGATTTATATTCACAGGATCCTGGTTTACAGCTGGAATGATATCCGGAAAGCTCTGTATCCGTATATCACCTTCAGTTGTGCTTTGTATTATTTTCCGCTGCTATGTAATTTATTGTAATCTCTAATATTTATCGAATGTAATTTATTCATTCATACTCTGTATATTCTTGCATCTGATGGAATTGTTGTAATAACAATGAAATGTTCTTCCGTCTGCGTTCTATTTTGTCTTGTACTCAAAGCTATCCGCGCTTTCCTTCACGGGGAAGTTCGTGTCGTGTCTGGCAGGATATGGGTTACCAGTTGAAAGCTTTGGGAAATGGGTCATAAACTGGTCAATTGTCACTCCAGGTTTAACCCAAGCGTGAGAAAAAAAATCAGGTTAGGACAGAGCATTTAAATTTCTATTTGGTATTCATAAAGTTGTAGCTAAATAAAAGTTCATTTTTTTCATACTTGGTGTTCCACTAGCAGGACACTAATTGATGGACACGGTTACTTTATTGTTTTCCGAAAATACACTTCAAAAACCTTGAGAAATGTCTTAAGATATGGTTTTCATCCTACAACAATTTTTTAAATGTTCTTCTGTTTTCTTCAGTTTAGAAACAATATAATATGTTTTGCATTTAATGTACATCGTAAATGGTGATAAGATATGTTTTGCATATAATATGTTTTGCATTTGATGTGAGATCTCAAAATAGATTTTGGCCAATCAACTATATTTTCATGTTCAAAACTCTTTTGGTCGAGAGACCTAATATTGACACGTTAATTTATAAATATTATGCATCAAAATAGTAAAAGCATAAAGACTTTGGCAATAGTCTCATCTCTATTCAATTTGATTTAGCAATATGTTTGATTGTGTTTAAGTATCTTACATTTCTCTATTCTACCTTGTAACATCCATATAAATTCATGTTTATTTTATTCACTACTTATTCATATAGATTTCTTAGACTGTCGTAAGAATTTAACATTTATAATGTATATCCCGGAACCCAAAGTTGAAAAGTGTCACAAAAGACTTAAGAGAATGAAGTACTACATGATTAACAGTGTAATGGATGTATTCATCATCGTGCAAAGGATGTCGTTATTAAGTTGGATACTTATTAACAATTCACATCTATAGTATATCTTGGATTCAAATGATGGTGCGTTTGATATCCAAAAAATACAATATAATATGTTTGAAAATCGTAAATTTATGGTATATTGTAGAGGAGTTAAGGTGTTATAAAGCTGCCCAGTTCAAATAAACTAAAGTAAGGTCATGAGGACAAAATACTTAATTTGGCAGAAAGTCCAACATCGTAGCGGATTCATTATATTAACCAAACGTGGACAAAAACGAAGCATAACGCATATCATGTGCGTTCATGTAATATAAATAATTTAATATGAGTCATGCAAACTATGTCCTGAAAATACCTTCATATTAGCAGACTACAATAAAAAGTATATGAGAAATAGTAATACTAGCAAAGTAAAAGTAATCCTTTTTCTGAATTTGAAGTTGTGTCCTAATTTATTTGGTAATTGTTCCAACCTAATAAATAAACCTCTTCATTAAACTATACACACATACGTCCTAAAACTATAATCAAATGTTTTTCTAAATTCGTCTGCTGATAAATAAATGATAATAATAGAAATTTAGAATAATCAAAATAAAATATAATTGCATTTACCAAGGTTATCACGACGCCAAGTTGAGCCACTACCGTCTAGAAGACTAGTTGACAAGTCGCCTGAGTAGTCGTGACTAGTCGACAAGTCTTTTATATACATATATTTATTAGACTTAAATATATAATATAATTAGATATAATTATAAATTTATAATAAGTTCAAATAATCACAAAACGATAAAATTTTAGTTATATTCTTAAAATTGTTGAAATTATAGAAATATCGATTTTTTTTCTTTTACTTGTTTGACATTTTTCAAGATTAATTGTGAGCCTAATCTGTATGACTTAAAGGAGAATAATGGAAGCATAAATTTAAAATAAGAAATTGAACAAATTTATAGATAGACAACAACCAAAAAATATTATCATTATCTTGTCTAGCATTAATGACATTCAATTAACAGGCATTAGCAGTAGCAGTGTCGAATTAATAGGTAACAGTGATAAACAGTAATAACGAGCCCATTTTTCAGCTCACTGACTCAACTTACCAAGTGACCGACCCCACTCTAGATCCTCTTAATTTTAAAATTATTTGAAAGAAGTTTATCTGTATGGGTATCGAATAAAAATTAAAAGAAGTCTACACGCTTCATCAAGTATTGGACCGCGAGGAGGAGCAGCGAGGAGGACCCGCGAGCAGGCGTCGTGAGGTGGAGCAGCTCTCGATCCAAGAAATTAGGGTTTCTCTCCAGGCAAAATATTGATGTCCAGGTAAAATATCGATTAATAAAACATCGATCCATTTTTACTGCTGTCGATCCAAAATTAGGGTTTCTAGGCCAATTAGGGTTTGCCGTCGAAACTAATAAGTCGATCATCGTCGAAATTCATAGAGCGACATGTCGACTAGTCGACGATTTCTCGTCGACGTGATAACAGTGGCATTTACTTTTCAGCAAACAAAATCGGCATACATATAAGCGAGGCCAAAAATAAATTTAAAGAATGAACAATAACACTAAAATTGGAGAATGATTCCAGGTTTCATGTCTTTCTGAAAGTATAGTAATGAAAGTTGTTCTCATGATTGTAAGAAAAAGGCTGTCAGAAATTGAATAATAACTTATACTACAGAATTTTAATGCTCTATGAAGCTAATGCTTCACCTTTACAGCTGAAAACATTAACTAAATATAAATTTTATATTACAAAATAAGTCCAAAACGAATTGTAGCAACAAAATTATTTTAAAACATCAAGGAATTGAAGTAAAGGTTGCAACATAATTGTAACGAGTAACTAATAACATATACGTCAAAAGGTATAACAACAATTCTTCTATGGACAAACATTGAAAGGCAGTGAAGTACCACAACAACAAATGTATGAAAAAATATTTTTAAAACAATAAAAGCTCAAAATATTTTTTTGAGATTTATCTCAATAATCAGACTTGCTTTTCAGTGATCTATCATGTTTATTGAGAAAAGATCGATAGAGTAGGGATGAAGGTTACACTTTGGAAATAAAATTTGAAACTGTCATTTATTTTATAGTTCATGCATATTGGTTTGTAGTTGGAATTAAAGTAGAAGTTAGTTTGGGATTCAAGGGCCATATGTGAGGTTGAGGAGCGATTTAAAAAGTGAACATGCATTGCAGAAAGACAACATTTTAATTTAAAAAATTGAGACAAGTTTCATATTATCTAGACTAGGTAGGGAGTATTTGTATGAGTACCAAGTACTATTCTGAAATTAATTTATTCTCTTTCATATTCAAGACCATTTCCCTTTATAGTTTTCTCTTTGTTTAAAATTCGTTTATTTTCATTACCATGATTATCAAACCAAACTATTATATAGCATGTACAATTTGCATTTTAAAACAAAATTGAGGAACCTGGGATACCTGGATGTAATGTTTTATTTGTTTACTTCCATTTATTGTTTCTATTAAAATCAAAATGCAATGTTTGAGCATTTTCAAGTATATAATACATATACGCAATATTTGTTTTATTTCTCATTCTTTGTTACAAGTACAAAAGGGTTTGGTGCTGATAATGTTTGACCAACTACAATGCAGAACTTTCGTGTGAAAGATAAAGGCTGCTGCGTGCCCTAAATACCAAATTAAAACAATGCACAACCACCTGAACCACTTCTCCATCATACCAATACAACCCTTCACATTAACCACCACGTCACCTAAACACTACCTTCAACAATCAGTTCCATCACAACTTCACCCACGGTCGAATCAGGACCTGTCACCGCAATCAATCCCTCCTCTTCAAAATGCATTCAAAATTGTCAGCTTTCCTTCAACTTTAACTGCTGCAAGTTCACTCAACCACCATCTCCCACCCTCGGTCTACCTACAACATCATTGAACTCCTCATGTCAATCACCTGACCAAAAACATCCAATTACTCCTCAGAATGACATCACAAAGCCAAACCCAATCGAATTGTCAGTCGCCTCTCTAATCATGACCTTGCTTGCACCCAAAAACATCCTTGCTCCACTGTTGCATAGTCATCTCGCAAAGCCAATCAAACCATGAACAGCCTCAACCAATTTAAACCAACGACCTTCAAACGAAATCGATTTGTGAACAGCCATTTTTATTTCTATTTTCCTTCTTATGGGATTGTGATTTTCCAATTGTGAATTGCAAATTTTCATTCTGTCTGTATTTGGGCCTTTCATAGTGAGAAATGTTTTTATTTGAAGACCAGACGTGGGTTGAATTTTTACTTGGGTTGCAACGTGTGGGCTATGTTTGCTTCAGTTAATTTTTATTTTATTTTTTTACTTTTTTCCTTCCCCTTTTCTTTCTTCTTGGTCTAACTTCTTGAAGAAAAGCCTTGGTTATATTATTTATGGAATAAAGTTATTGGGATGTGAAGATAATTATGTAGTATGTAAGTATTTTATACATAATAAAATTAGAAGCACGGGTTCGCACTTGTGGTTACAAATACTACTGCAGGAAATTATACGATGAAAGAATGGTATATTAAAGTTGAAACTGGAATTTTTCTACATAGAGGTGTCGCTGTTAAAACATGCGCTATGACCACTCTGTAATCTGCCTCTTTCAAATGCCCTCTCCAATGTTTTGAACGTTTTATCACTATTTGATTGTTCATCGTATTCAATTTTCAATTTCCAAAGCTTGATTTGGCACAAAGCCTAATAGCTTTTAAGTCCAGTTGAGCTGATCTTCTCCCCGTTATATTTATTGCTCTAGATAATGCTTTATTACAAATGTATTATTGTACGGCTTAATTTCCAAATTACAATTATCTGGGGTTCTTTGTCTTAAATTAACCATAAATGCAGTTTTGTTCTCTTATTTTCTACGTTAATAAATTTATATACAACATGGCTTTTATTTTTTGTATTTATCTTCAATACTGATGATTTCATTTCTTAATTCTTGCGTTGAGAACGAAGTTATTATCATGTTTATTTATGTCATGACCTGACACTAAAAGATGCATGTCAGTAACTATTATTGCATTGTCATTATCTACCCAAGTATGTTGTTTGAAGATGCATGAATACCAAGCCATGTGTGGTGTCATGATTTGTATTATAGGCCTTTTAATTTCTTGATTTATCCACCGCCCCCACTCACATGCAACACTAGCGACCATTTTGAGAAACGAATGCAAACTTGGAAAATATGAAAATGGAAAGGGAAAAATCAAGGAATAAGTAAAGAGAATAACATAATGAATATTGAACTACCATTCAAAGTTGACCGCATGATTTTTACCCACATCTTTCTTTTAACTTTACTACCAACATTTTCACACCATTACCCGTGTGCGAAGCACGGGTTCATCCTAGTTATTTAATATAATATAATTTTAAATAAAACCCTAACCAACCCTCTATCCCCGTTTCTATTCTAAGCCGCCAGAAGAAAAAAAACAAAACCAATCAATCCCCTCCTCCCCAAATTCGATCGACGCCCTCAACCCATGCCACCGTCGCACCCTTCAGGGCGCTACCCCCTCCGATCTCCTTCTCCTCCCTCATCTCTCTCCTGCGCACCCCCCTTTTTTCCCCAAAATGGCAAGCCGTCGCTCGAGACATCTTGGGCCCTTGCCACCACCGTGCGAGCCCAATGCGCCACCACCCTCCTCCGCTGGCTGCCCTACTACTCAGACACCGCTCCAGCAGCCATCATTCCTCCGGTCAAACGCAAGCAGCGCCACCTCCCTTTCAATTCACAGCACCCCCCTCCAAATTTCCAATCGTGAAAAGGAGTGCGATGAAACTAACTGAAAACAAATCTAAATTCAAACTGTTCAGAGATACGAAATGGTGGAGTGGATCCCTAATGTGAGAACTCCTCACTTATATTTTAATTTCTAGTTGAAATATATACTAGGATGCAGACGGTGCTTAACAGCACCCGACACCCGTTGTCCACAGACCATGGACGACTTGTGTGATTGTTTGTGTTGTGAAATTTGACGGTTGATTATGATGTGAAAAGTATATATTCATGTGTTGAAAGAAAAATAATTTCATGTGTTGAAATAAAATAATTTCATGTGTTGAAATAAAATATATATTCATGTGTTGAAATAAAATATATATTCATTTACAAATCGAACGATTTGTTTATGTACACCGATTTGACTGATATTGATTGGGATGATAAATTTCACACATAGCCCAACTGTACAAATAAAATCTGTGTTTGATTGTTTGAAACCCCACACGGGTGTTGGGATGAAATTGGACATACACTAATCCCAATAATTAGTTGTATGTCGATCGATTGATCGACATGCTGTTATAAGCGCTGAATATTTATATTTGATGCTTATACAGTGTAGAATGCACTCTGGATGATGGTTGACTATTTATCGTTGCTATTATATACATGTGTTGTATGGAATCCATATAATTAACATTATATGGAATTGATTGGCCCACATTCCAATTTGGAAAATAAAGAATATTATAAAATGAAAATTCATGCATTGAGAGGAAGAAAATTCATGTGTTGAATAGAATAAATAGTCATGTGTTGACGATACTCATGTGTTGAGAATATTCATGTGTTGAAAGAAATATAGATTCATGTGTTGAATAAAATAACGAAGTTATTGAAATATATAAAGCCGTGTTGATTAGATTTGCGCCATTTTGACGCGAACGATATTTGCATCGATTATATTCATTTTTATAATGAATATAGAAAAGGAAGTGAATTCAAAATATAACGTTTTGAAAATATTAACTTATATATATATATATATATCGATGATATGGAATATTCAATTTTGATTAGAAATTGAATAGGAAGTTGGAATCGTTTTGAAAATGAATTTAAAACGATTTATAAAATACATTTTAAAAGGAAATCGATGAAATATATATAATATATATTATATATATAATGGCCTGAATAGAACGCGCCGCGCTGCGGCAGTTCGCGAATTTCGACCATTAACTTCGAATTGGCGTTGCGGGAGATCCGACCGTCGGATTCTCCTAAAACCGGAACCGTTGGGTTCGTATCGAAAAGAGCTTTCTAACGAATATTAGAAATTAGAAATCTAACGATTGAATTTGGAATTATGTCCAAATCAAGTTTGAAAAAGGTCGCTGTAAGTGGAGTTCGATGGCCATTGATGGAAATCGACTGTACGGCCCGTGATAAAATTATTAAAAATAGTAATAATTTGTGTAAAATCATAAGAAATGATTTGTGAAGAATTGAGATGAAAAAATCCAAATTTGAAAAGATAAAAATAGATTTTTATCGAAATGAATTAGTTTTGAACTAGAATTATAATCCCATTTATTTTTAAAATAAATAAGGCGGATTTGAAATGGTTTTGAAAGTAACCAGAATTTCCAATAATTGAATTGGAATGGATTTGAATCGAAATTGTCTTTGGAATATTTCGATGTTGGATTTCGTTATTATACAGAAATTGTAATGGAAATTTGAAAGATATATTTATATCGTTATTTCCAATACGATATTTGTTGGTCATAGAATTTGATATTGAAAATAAGCCGATATATTTTCTATTCAAAGCCTTGTATTTAATATCAAATGTGATTTGGGTTTGTCATGAATGGCGTCTTCATTAACATTGTTCTTAAACCCAGTTGAGAAAAAGATTAAATCTTTTTATTTAGATTTAATGAAGTGTACCAATTAAATGGTATTTAATTGGAAATGAATTTGAATTGATATTTGGGTTTATCGTGAACGTTGTTTTTAATAACACTTGTTCTTTAACCCGATAATTAATGGAATGTGATTTTGGGTTTATAGTGAACCGTGTTTTAAATGACATTGGTTCTTTAACCAAGTTAAATAATCATTAATATTGATTTTTGGGAAGATTAAAACCAAGTGGAGTTTTAATGAATCTTTGATTAGATTGAAATAATCGAGAATGGAGTATCACCAGTTTTGCTCCAGGCGATAGTTAAATATTTAATTAGATTTGAACGTGAAATGGGAATTGAATTTATCGATAACACCGTGGTGCTAGATATGAAGTATGACCAGTTTTACTTCATGGGATGAATAGGTTGGGATTGGGAAATAAAATAAATGATTACTTCAGTGTGGTTCGCTAATCCCGGCTAGTTTGAATTGATATTCAAAAGAAGATTAAAGAATAAATTTAAGAATTTATCTTTGATAAAATTAATGGGAACCTTTCCCAAAGTATAAGAATATTTGAATAAAAGAATATTCTGAATTGGAATTAGGTGTATGTTGTGTTTGTGTAACACATGTTTATTATATACGCGAGTTATTCAGAAAGACCGGGTTTAAACCATTCTGAATAACTGATTCGACGATGTGTCGAGGATGAAGACGGTGGTCGAAGACCGGAGGTCTTCACATCGTTTGGGTGATTGCTGATGATCTTGATTGGGTTGTACACCCAAGAGGAGGGAATCATTTGGTGATCGTCTAGACGTATTTGGATATCGATGGATATGCGAGGTACAAGGTGCCTCCGGTTTCGTTCAGACCCAGAACGAACTTGTAAATGGACTGTGTGTCTGACATTGGATTTTATTCCTGTGTGATTGATTTCTATTAAATATATATCTGTTTGGCGGTGGAGAATTTATTCTCTTGCTTAACGCCCTTCTCTGAGACGTACGAGCATAGGGGTTATATATTGACGGATATCAATCGCATGGAGTGAATTGCCTGTGTGGCATGCCTGTGTGGCAATTGATCAAGGCTTCTGTTGAAAAGCAAAGTCTTGTGGTTGATGATCAAAGCACCGCCTGTGTGGCATAGCTTTGTGTATCGTTGATTCGCGAGCCTCACACCCCCGTTGCGAACCAGAAACGGGAGAGGACATCAGGGAGGGAATGTGTTTCCTTCTAGCTAGGGTGGTGTCAGTGACCTACCAGCCCTGACATTTATATTATTTTCACCTGTGTGGTTGTTGCTGTTGCGAGGTGCCTCGGATATATCGGTGACTATGTGGAGCTGATGGATCCATCGGGCTTGTTTACTCCCCAAATGGCGGGGAAACGCAGTGTTCAGGCATTTTAATCCACATCGGTGGACCGGCCCTGACGATCCAAGGGCTCACCTATGTCTGGGTCCTGAGGCTCGGGCTAGACAGTCTCGAATTGGTGAGGACTATCTTTTTCCTCGGTTCACACAGGGAAATCCAACTTCCAATACGTGACCTTGAGGTTTTGATTATAGAACCTATATATGGCGACATAGTGGTATGGGGCACTTATGCCATCTATGATTGATACTTATGATTTGAAATTGTTTTGACACTATACACTTATAGTAATAATAAAACATGAAATTTCACGTACCAAGCATTCTTGGCTATTATAAGGTAAAAACCCTATCCTCCGGCTTGCGTTGCATTGTGTGATGGGACCTGGGTCTTATAATAGCTTCATTGTTCTTTATTTAGCATTGCGTTGTTGTTTTATGCACTGGTGTTCTTGGGAGGAAACCCGTTCCGTGTTATACGGCATGGTCCCTTGATTTACCTAACTTTAAAATAAAGATTAATAATTGTTTTAGTTCTCACACCAGTCACATGACTGACCTGGAGTTTATTGTTTTAACCTAAACTCTGGCTGCCCCTATTTCTGCACGGGCAGCTAGTAGTTTTGGTTTTGCAGATTTATATTCACAGGAACCTGGTTTACAGCTGGAATGATATCCGGAAAGCTCTGTATCCGTATATCTCCTTCAGTTGTGTATTGTATTATTTTTCCGCTGCTATGTAATGTATTGTAATATCTGATATTTACTGAATGTATTTTATTCATCCGTACTCTGTATATTCTTGTATTCTGATGGAATTGTTGTAATAAACAATGAAATGTTCTTCTGTTTGCGTTCTGATGTGGCTTGTCCTCAAAGTATCCGCTCTTTCCTTACCGGGGAAGTTACGGGTCCTTACATTTGGTATCAGAGCTTTGGTTTACAAAGCTCAAGAACAAGACACATTAGAACCATACGAAAGAATTCATCAGAGATTGGATTAGTAATATCCAATGAGAATGACTCGTTAGAGATAGTATCCATAGTATCCTAGAACGAGTGTGAAGAGTATATTTTTTTAAAAAGTCAAAAACAAGTTTTGTTTTGAAAAACAAAATTCAATTACACGTATTTGAATATTTATTTTATATTGAGTTGGACAATCCAGTATATAAAGATTTTTCGTATACGTCTGATCCGCATGTATTTGAAGTTTTAATATACTGGATAGATATGGAGTCACACTCTAGTCGCCCGGAGATGATTCTGATGATTGTAGCTACATCATCAAAATTGGTGTTCGAGTTTCGAAGGTGTGATATTTATATATTTCCAATAGACTGGTGTGAGAACCAAAACTAGATAGGGCTTATTGTTGTGATTTGGCATCAAAAATCTGATTTTTGGACTGTATCAAAATTATGAATTTGAAAAGCTAATCAACTAATTGATTGCTGGTTGTGTTGTTTGATTATTGTTTGTCTAATTAGAATTTGAACCATTTAGCCAAATTGAACTAAATAGTGAATTGTATTGAAAATTTATCGCATGTGCATGCATATACATGTACTTACATTGAACAGGTCATTGCAAAGAGGCTAGAGCAGAAGAATAAAATTGTTTGCCCGACAAATAGGTACATGTTTATTGTATTTCTTTGGATTTTGATGATTTTATGAGCCGATTGGTTGTTTCTTTTTCTTTTTAGATTGGTAAGGGCCATGGGAGGCTATTTGAAATATCCCGAAGCTCCCGGTGCAAGGGAGGTTATGGCGAAATTTTTCGAAAATTTAAGGTGTTAGCCAAATTTTTTAAAATTTTGAAAAGTTCTTAGAAACCGAAAAGTTGAAGAACTTAAGCCGTAATGAAAATAATGAAAGTTGAGTTGATTAGCTAAACAACTTTCAGCTTCATTCCTTTTCGGGGACGAAAAGTTTTAAGTGGGGGAGATTGTAATAACCCGAAAATCTGAGCCAATTTAAAAATTTTATTTTGTCGATTTTGGTGAATTCTGAATATTTAAAATGGATTATTTTAAATAATAACGACGATAAATTTATTTTGAATAGAATTAGAACGTATATATTTGTTTGAATCGTCGTTAGAATACAAATATTTTATTTTAATTATAAAAGGAATTGAATATGGCGCGGTAGTTCGAAAATTTAATTTCAAATTTCAAATGAATGTACAGGATTCAAAATAAACAGGATTTTAGCGAAATCAAAAATATTTGAATCTATTTGAGAATATCTTTCCAACGAATCCGAAAAATTGAAATTTCATAGCGGTAATCAAAAGTTACGTCCAGTTGAAAATCCAGAATAGTCACTATGGAATTCTAGCCCTTAAAAATGGAAATTTTGCAAACGACCTCGGTTTTTGACGAAACCACTTTTGTTGGATCCGGGATGTCTGGTTATTGCTAGATTCCGAAATACATAATTTTCTGAATCAATATGTGAGCGTGGCGAAGTTAAACGTGTTTGAACAGTTTCAGTTAAATTGGATCGACCGGAAAATGGCCATTTTTTAAACGGTCTTAGAATTTTACGAAATTAGTTTTGTTAGGACCGTATCGTCAATACGAAGTTAGAAATAATTTTTCGGGAATTTTTAGGATTCGTATTTGACACCGGTAAATTGAAATATATGTTTGAATTGAATATATATATATATTTTAATTTAAAAAGAAACTGATCGTAACGATCGAATTGGCCTACGTGACATATCCCACTGTGTTCGGAATAGGGGTAATTAGCTAGGGACGACAGTCGGTATGTTTGATTTCGAGCTCGAAACAAAAAAGTCAACCTTCCGGGAATTATTTAATATAATATAATTTTAAATAAAACCCTAACCTAACCCTCTCTCCCCGTTTCAATTCTAAGCCGCCAGAAGAAAAAAAACAAAAACAATCGATACCCCCCCCCCCCAAATTCGATCGACGCCCTCAACCCATGCCGCCGTCGTACCCTTCAGGGCGCCACCCCCTCCGATCTCCTTCTCCTCCCTCATCTCTCTCCTGCGCACCCCCTTTTTTCCCCCAAAACGGCAAGCCGTCGCTCGAGACATCGTGGGCCCCTGCCACCACCCTCCTCCGCTGGCCGCCCAACTACTCGTACACCTCTCCAGCAGCCATCATTCCTCCAGTCAAACGCAAGCAGCGCCCCCTCCATTTCAATTAACAGCACCCCCTCCAAATTTCCGATCGTGAAAAGGAGTGCGATGAAACTGACTGAAAACAAATCTGAATTCAAACTGTTCAGAGATACGAAATGGTGTAGTGGATCCCTAAGGTGAGAACTCCTCACTTGTATTTTAATTTCTAGTTGAAATATATACTTGGATGCAGACGGTGCTTAGCAGCACCCGACACCCGTTGTCCACAGACCATGGACGACTTGTGTGATTCTTTGTGTTGTGAAATTTGATGGTTGATTGTGATGTGAAAAGTATATATTCATGTGTTGAAGGAAAAATAATTTCATGTGTTGAAATAAAATAATTTCATGTGTTGAAATAAAATATATATTCATGTGTTGAAATAAAATATACATTCATTTACAAATCGAACGATTTTTTTATGTACACCGATTTGACTGATATTGATTGGGATGATAAATTTTACACATCGCCCAACTATACAAATAAAATCTATGTTTGATTGTTTAAAACCCCACACGGGTATTGGGATGAAATTGGACACACTAATCCCGATAATTAGCTGTATGTCGATCGATTGATTGACAGGGTGTTATAAGCACTGAATATTTATATTTGATGCTTATACAGTATAGAATGCACTTTGGATGATGGTTGACTATTTATCGTTGCTATTATATAAATGTGTTGTGTGGAATCCATATAATTAACATTATATGGTAATTGATTGGGCCTCATTCCAATTTGGAAAATAAAGAATAATATAAAATGAAAATTCATGTGTTGAGTGGAAGAAAATTCATGTGTTGAATAGAATAAATAGTCATGTGTTGACGATACTCATATGTTGAGAATATTCATGTGTTGAAAGAAATATAGATTCATGTGTTGAACAGAGAAAATATTCATTTGTTGAATAAAATAACGAAGTTATTGAAATATATAAAGCCATGTTGATTAGATTTGCGCCATTTTGACGCGAACGATATTTACATCGATTATATTCATTTTTATAATGAATATAGAAAAGGAAGTGATTTCAAAATATAACGTTTTGAAAATATTATCATTTATATATATATATCGATGATATGGAATATTCAATTTTGATTAGAAATTGAATAGGAAGTTGAAATCGTTTTGAAAATGAATTTAAAACGATTTATAAAATACGTTTTAAAAGGAAATCTATGAAATATATATAATATATATTATATATATAATGGCCTGAATAGAACGCACCGCGCTACGGCAGTTCGCGAATTTCGACCATTGACTTCGAATTGACGTTGCGGGAGATCCGACCGTCGGATTCTCCTAAAACTGGAACCGTTGGGTTCGTATCGAAAAGAGCTTTCTCACAAATATTAGAAATTAGAAATCGAAGTGTTGGATTTGGAATTATGTCCAAATAAAATTTGAAAAAGGTCGTTGTAAATGCAATTCGATGGCCGTTGATGGAAATCAACTGTACGGGTCGTGATAAAATTATTAAAAATTAGTAAAATTTGTGTAAAATCATAAGAAATGATTTGTGAAGAATTGAGATGAAAAATTCCAAATTTGAAAAGATAAAAATAGATTTTTATCGAAATGAACTAGTTTTGAACTAGAATTATAATCCCATTTATTTTTAAAATAAATAAGGCGGATTTGAAATGGTTTTGAAAGTAACCAGAATTTCCAATAATTGAATTGGAATGGATTTGAATCGAAATTATCTTTGGAATATTTCAATGTTGGATTTCGTGATTATACAGATATTGTTATGGAAATTTGAAAGACATATTTATATCGTTATTTCCAATATGATTTTTGTTGGTCGTAGAATTTGATATTGAAAATAAGCCAATATATTTTCTATTCAGAGCCTTGTATTTAATATCAAATGTGATTTGGGTTTGCCGTGAATGGTGTCTTCATTAACACTGTTCTTAAACCCAGTTGAGAAAAAGATTAAATCTTTTTATTAAGATTTAATGAAGTGTACCAATTAAATGGTATTTAATTGGAATTGAATTTGAATTGATTTTTGGGTTTGTCATGAACGGTGTTTTAAATAACACTTGTTCCTCAACCCGATAATTAATGGAATGTGATTTTGGGTTTATAGTGAACCGTGTTTTAAATGACATTGGTTCTTTAACCCAGTTAAGGACAGGATGTGATTTCCCAAGTTAAATAATCATTAATATTGATTTTTGGGAAGATTAAAACCAAGTGGAGTTTTAATGAATCTTTAATTAGATTGAAATAATCGAGAATGGAGTATCACCAGTTTTGCTCCAGGCGATAGTTAAATCTTTAATTAGATTTGAACGTGAAATGGTAATTGAATTTACCGATAACACCATGGTGTTAGATATGAAGTATGACCAGTTTTACTTCATGGGATGAATAGGTTGGGATTGGGAAATAAAATAAATGATTACTTTGGTGTGGTTCGCTAATCCCGACTAGTTTGAATTGATATTCAAAAGAAGGTTAAAGAATAAATTTAAGAATTTATCTTTGATAAAATTAATGGGAAACTTTCCCAAAGTATAAGAATATTTGAATAAAAGAATATTCTGAATTGGAATGAGGCGTATGTTGTGTTTGTGTAACACTTGTTTATTATATACACGGGTTATTCAGAAAGACCGGGTTTAACCCATTCTGAATAACTGATTCGACGATGTGTCGAGGATGAAGATGGTGGTCAAAGACCGGAGGTCTTCACATCGTTTGGGTGGTTACTGATGATCTTGATTGGGCTGCACACCCAAGAGGAGGGAATCAGTTGGTGATCGTCCAGACGTATTTGGAGATCGATGGATATGCGAGGTACAAGGTGCCTTCGGTTTCTTTCATACCCAGAACGAACTTGTAAATGGACCGTGTGTCTGATATTGGATTTTATTCTGTGTGATTGATTTCTATTAAATATATATCTATTTGGCGGTGGAGAATTTATTCTCTTGCTTAACGCCCTTCTCTGAGACGTACGAGCTCATGGGTTATATAATGATGGATATCAATCGCATTGAGTGAATTGCCTGTGTGGCATGCCTAAGTGGCAATTGATCAAGGCTTCTGTTGAAAAGCAAAGTCTTGTTGTTGATGATCAAAGCACCGCCTGTGTGGCATAGCTTTGTGTAATGTTGATTCGCGAGCCTCACACCCCGGTTGTGAACCAGAAATGGGAGAGGACATAAGGGAGGGCATGCGTTTCCTTCTAGCTAGGGTGGTGTGAGTGACCTACCAGCCCTGACATTTATATTATTTTCACCTGTGTGGTAGTTGCTGTTACGAGGCGCCTCAGACATATCGGTGACTATGTGGAGCCGATGGAGCCATCGGGCTCATTTACGCCCCAAAGGGCGGGGAAACGCAGTGTTCAGGCATTTTAATCCACATCGGTGGCCCGGCCCTGACGATTTAAGGGCTCACCTGTGTCTGGGTCCTGAGGCTCGGGCTAGACAGTATCGAATCGGTGAGGACTATCTTTTGCTTCGGTTCACAGAGGGAATCCAACTTCCAATACGTGACCTATACACTTATAGTAATAATAAAACATGAAATTTCACGTACCAAGCATTCTTGGCTATTTTAAGGTAAAAACCCTATCCTCCGGTTTGCGTTGCATTGTGTGATGGGACCTGGGTCTTATAATAGCTTCATTGTTCTTTATTTAGCATTACGCTGTTGTTTTATGCACTGGTGTTCTTGGGTGGAAACCCGTTCCGTGTTATACGGCGTGGTCCCTTGATTTACCTAACTTTAAAATAAAGATTAATAACTGTTTTAGTTCTCACACCAGTCACATGACTGACCTGGAGTTTATTGTTTTAACCTAAACTCTGGGTGCCCCTATTTCTGCACGGGCAGCTAGTAGTTTTGGTTTTGCAGATTTATATTCACAGGAACCTGGTTTACAGCTGGAATGATATCCGGAAAGCTCTGTATTCGTATATCTCCTTCAGTTGTGTATTTTATTATTTTTTCACTACTATGTAATGTATTGTATTCTCTGATATTTATTGAATGTATTTTATTCATCCATACTCTGTGTATTCTTTTATTCTGATGGAATTGTTGTAATAAACAATGAAATGTTCTTCTGTTTGCGTTCTGATGTGTCTTGTCCTCAAAGTATCCGCTCTTTCCTTACCGGTGAAGTTACGGGTCCTTCCAGTTTGAGTGGCATGCTCACATCTCTTGAAAGCTTCCTTGCACTGAGGCCTTTATTGATTGTTGAATTTCTCTTGTAGTGCTTAATCTGTAATGACAAGCACTTGCATACATCTTCGACCTTATGATTTTACCATTGGCCACTCATACCAACAATAGGTTAGTCTTAAAAAATAGACATACTAGGTAACTTACAACTTAGCTTGAATGTCGTATTTATACAAGAATTCTCTTATTTAACCATTTGTGACTTAATTAAACATTCTCTGCACAAATATCACCATTCTAGAATTGAGACTTGGAACTAGCTTAACCAGTACATGCTGATCATAAATCCCAAATCTCGTATGTTATTTTCTCTAAATTAGGAAGTGCATAACTGCGATTTTCTTTTTGAACATATCTATTTATGTAGAAATGCAAACTAGAAACCAATCTCATCAAAATCCAAAAGAGGGAACCATGTCTGGAGAAGCTGGGGGTTCTGGCCAGGTAACTGGGGCTACATCAACTGTTGTCTCCAGGGCAAATGTTTGTCAGGATTTCCCCCAACCCTGGGCTCTTGACAGAGTTCCTTATGATAGTCGTAGAACAACACTCCCATTTGCTTCATACCAGAAAATGTGTGCTTGATTCGGATTTTCAAAAGATGAAACTAAGTTTCAGGGGAAGGATGATTTGCCTGACCATCCACCTCCTGGTTATGTTACAGTCAATCGCTGTATGCTTTCAAGTGGAGCAGTCCTCCCTTTTAATCCCTATTTAGAATCCATTTTGCGACGTTTGACTATTCCCCTGTACTAATTACATCCTAATGGTTATCATATTTTAATGGGACTTTATGTACTTTTCATGAGAGTCAAACAACGAGAGCCTTCATTTCAAGATATATGTTCCCTGTATGCCTTTAAAAGAAGGAAAGCAGATCGTCCCTCTTTTATTTTTATGGAGGGCAAGTATCGCAGAATTATTACCAGCTTAGTGGACAGTGTCATGGGGTTTCTGGATCAATACTTCTATGTTTGATGCCCTGGTAACTTCTATGGCCGATGGATGGTAGGAGGTAATTGCCCTTGCTGAAGTTCTCTCTTACCTTATCAAACATTGATTCTTATCTCCTTCTTTTCTTTATAGTAATTACATCCAATGAAGATACTGTTCCCGATCAAGCCCTAATTCTTAATTCTTTAACAGTCGTTGACAAAACCGAGAGAAGTAGATTGTTATTGCTTGTGGAAAGGACCCACCATCAGTATCAATTACTTCATCCTTCACGGTCTATTGAGAAAATCCCGGGTTATAAGAAAGGTGCTACTGGCAAATCTTCTACTAAAAAGTATCCCTTGAAGAAATATTCCGATCTCGGAGGCAGTATTCAAGTCTTGCCGAAACCTCTATTGCCCTTAATTACAGAAGAAGACACCTCTCACCGTGAAGGTAAGGAGGTTGAGGGAGGAAGAACTGATGTGAGGGATGAAACAATTTCTGAGAAAGTTGTTGAGAATCCCATTGTCCCGATTGCACAAGAAGAGGGTTCTACAGGATCCTTCAGAGGATTAGGTGATTTAGACACCACTAAAGATCTTAATTTGGGTGACATTATGACCTCAGAGCCCATAGTACCAGTTACAAAGACTGGGGCTGAAAAATATTCATCTCGACATCCTCCTTCTGGAAAAACACTCGAAGACATAGGAATTTTCCTAAATGAGCCTCCTGAGATTGGTTCTTTATTAGACATCCATTAGAAGACATAAATACCATAAGCACTTTACGTTTTCCCGTAAATCTTATAGCTTATCTATTAATTTTTCAATTTGAGTGCTGAAACTTTGCTTTGTTCCTTTTTCCAAATATAGGAATGAAGCAATCACTATCGGATAGTTTCTCTCAACAGATTGGTTCTATTGACCCATGGAGCCTTTTACAATCTCGCCGCTCACATCACTCGAAGTGTTCTCAATCATCTTCGGGTTCTCAGCCTTAACACGCTTCCGAGCCTTCATTGACTGACCCTCTAAGGAGGGGAAAGCATGATTATGTAGAGATACCAGATAAAGGCGATAAGGGCAAGCATCAGAAGAAAGAAGAGAAGAAGAGAAGCAGAGATGAACGGGGTGAGAGTGAGATTCAGAAATGCCATAAATCATCTGAGTTTCTAGATTCTGACATTCCCGTTCCTCCTGAAGAATCCATTTTTCCAACTCCCGCTCAGATCCAGATGATTTTTGACAGGGCCTGTAATGACCCGCATTTTTCAACTATCGAATAATTAATTAATTAAATTATTTAATATCGTGTGGCGATATCGATAATCAGAATTAAATAATATTGAATATTTAATTAATATAAATAATAGAATAATATATTTAGTTCAGAAATAATCAAATATAGTGGAATTCACAATATAGTGTGAATTGGATTATTTAAAATATATAGTTCAGTTTAGAGTTGAATTATATGAACAAATATATTCAATTGACGACAATTGAACGTATAGTTTATAATATAATTATAAACGAGTGTGTAACGGCGTGGCAGTTTGCTATTTGGCGATTTGAACTTCAACTGGATATACATGGTCCGTTTTAAATCGGATTTCTGTGAAACAAGAAATGTTTGGAGCTGGTGAAGTATATTTTTCTAGTGGAAGAGAAAAATCAGGATTTCATTGTGTAGATTTTGATTTATGTCCAAATCGAATTTTAGAAAAGTCGCTATGGAATTTCCTTTATAATTTATAATGATATATTAAAGGAATTTCAATATAAATTGGAATATCGATTCAACCGGGATTTGAATATCGAGTTGTAAAATCCCAGTGGAGCTGTATGATATTCTATTGTGAATATCTATGATAATATTTATTTTTAAATATTAAATTTAATTATATTTAAATATATTTATATATTTAATTGGGTTATTTAGGGCTTTAAAAATAGCCAGTTTTGCAAACGACCTCAGAATTCGACGAAACTAATTTTGTTAGATCCACAATGTCAAATTATTGTTAGATTTCAGTTTCTGTGATTTTTGAAGTCAGTATGTGGTCGTGGGGGATTTTAATGTGAAAAACAGTCGATAATTTGACGGTTAAAAATACGCTGTGTGAGCAAACGGAGTCGGAATTCGACGAAACCAGTTTCGTTGGGAATGCAATATCAAACTACAGCTGAATGTCCATTTTCACGATTTTTGGATACTATATGTGATTATAGAAATTTTTAAAAATCATGTGTACAAATAAAAGAATATATATAAAATAAGGTAGCTTGAAACTTAAGCTAACATTCTTTATATAAGTACACCCTTTGTCACCGATTCCTTAAGACCTAATTCATTTTTCTCCTTTCACAGCAAAACGAGACGTCGCTCCTCATTTCTTCAAAACGAAAGAAATAAATCAAATAGAAATAGAAACAAAATTCTATAAATCTCAAAACATACTTAATTGGGATCAGTGCATGTTTATCTTCAAAACAGTGTCTGTTTTAGCACCTACGATTTCAGTTTTTGGGAATCGAAATCCAACAACAGTTAGGGTTTTGGAATTCTCGATTTTTGATCATCTTTTGGGAAAAACGAGGGATGTTTATGGGTTTCGGAGATCAAGTGAGGTTTTTTTGCAAGTTTTTGTAAGGAATGGATTTTAAATAGTTCGGTGTTGTACTGATGGTGGCCTTCGAAGTCTGTCAACCGGATTCAGGTCCCTGATTCGAGTTGCATGAAAGTAGTATGAGGAGAAGGAGGATCCGAAGAGGAGAGTGATGGTATTTTTACCATGATTTTTAAGAGTATGGTGGAGGTAGGAGATCGATTATGGTTTTCGAACTGGAGTTCGAACCTTTGACAGACAACAGATTTTTAAATCCGAGAAGAAGCTTGTTCTGCGCTAGCGGGTAGCGGGCTTGAGGGAAGGGTATTGGAGCCTATGAATCTTGCAATGGCGTCAGAAATCACACATGAGCTCGCAAATTTCATTTGCTGTGTTGTATAGGTGGAAAACACTGTAAACTATAAAGGGGATTCACAGGTCTGTAATCAAGATATTACCCAATAATGTATTTACCTAATATTGTGCTGTTGGGTTATTTTGTACTGATTTGAGTGTAACGACCCACATTTTTCAGTCGAATAATTAATTAATTTAATTATTTAAAATAATGGTTTAGTAAATAAAAGGTTGTTTAATTAAATAATGGTGAATATTTAATTAATATAATAATTAAATAATATATTTAATTCTGAAATAGTCGAAAATAGTGAATTGACAATATAATGTGAACTGGACAATTCAAAGTATAAAATTCAGTTTAGAGTTGAATTATAATAACGAATATATTATATAAACGACAGCTGAACGTATAAATTATAATATAATTATAATCGAGCTGGAAATGGCGCGGTAGTTCGCTATTTGGCGATTTGAACTTCAACTGAGTATACAGGGTCCGTTTTAATTCGGATTTCTGTGAAACAAGAAACGTTAGGAGCTGGTGAAGTATATTTTTCTAATGAAAGAAAAAAATCAGGATTTCATTGTGTAGATTTTGATTTATGTCCAAATCAAATTTTAGAAAAGTCGCTATGGAATTCCTTTATAATTTGCAACGCTTTATTTACGTTGTAAATAGATTTTCAATATAAATCGAATATCGATTTAATCGGGATTTGAAATATCGAGTTAGAAATTCATATAGGAATATTCTAGAGCTGTATGATATTCTATTGTGAATATATACGAGAATATTTATTTATAAATATTAAATAAAAATGTTTTTAAATATATTTATATATTTAAAAGGGTTATTTAGAGCTTTAAAAATAGCCAGTTTTGCAAACGACCTCAGAATTCGACGAAACTAATTTTGTTGGATCCGCAACATCAAATTATTGTTGGATTCCAAGTTCCGTTATTTTTGGGGTCACTGTGTGGCCGTACGGATTTTTAGGGTGAAAAACAGTAAGCATTTTGACAGTTAAAAATACGCTGTGTGAGCAAATGGAGTCGGAATTCGACAAAACTAGTTTCGTTGGGACCGTAATGTGGAACTGTAGCTACATGACCATTTTCGCGATTTTTGAATATCGTGTGTGACCACACGGATTTTTAGAAGACTAAAACGAATATTAAATAATAAAAGAAAAATATGAAAAAAATATCTTAACCTATATTTGGACCTAAACAACCCACGTTTTCTATTCTCAGCCTCAGCATTCCCTTTATAAACGCAATAATCTGCCGTCCTCATTTTCTTTTACACAGCAAAAATATCGAGAGAGAATAAATCAAAAGAAATACATAGAAAATTCCTTAAATCATGAAGTATGTATTTCTGGAACCCTCAGGAGAAGCTCTTCACACTCGTATACCTTTGGAGTGGCTCGACAGTGGTTCCCACGCACTGAAATTTGCACGTGTCGGTTAGGGTTGGGGATCTGTAACGACCCGCATTTTCAGCAACAGAATAATTAATTAATTTAATTATTTGAATAGTGATTTAGATAATTAAGGGGTCGTTGAATTGAATTATAATGAATATTTAATTAAATTAAATAAGGGAATAATATATTTATTTCTGAAATAGTCAGAAATAGTGGAATTCACAGTATTGTGTGTATGGGCAATATAAAATATATATATAATTCAGTTTATATTGAATTTTATTGACGAATATATTTATAAACACCATTTGAACGTATAATTTATATTATAATTATAATAGAGCTCGAAATGGCGCTGCAGTTTGCTATTTGGCGATTCGAACTTCAACTGGATATACAGGGTTCGTTTTAACTCGGATTTATGTGAAACAAGAAACGTGTGGAGCTGGTGGAGTATATCTTCCTAGTGGAAGTGAAAAATCGAGATTTCGTCGGGTGGATTTTGAGTTACGTCCAAATCAAATTTTCAGAAAAACAGCGCCCTAAAACCCAAATAGTTTATTTAATTTTATATAAGGATTTAAATATAAATCGCATATCGATATAACTCTGTTGGTGGAATATCGAATTGAAAACCCACATGTATTTCTCTGGAGCTGTATGGATAATTATTGTGGATATATACGATAATATTTATTTTTAAATATTAAATTTAAATGTTTTTAAATATATTTATTTATTTAAAGAGGCTATTTAGGGCTTTAAAAATAGCCACTTTTGCAAACGAAGTCGGATTTCGACGAAACTAATTTTGTTGGATCCGCAGCGTCAAATTATTGTTAGATTCCAAGTTTGGTGATTTTTAGAGGCAGTGTGTGGCCGTACGGATTTTTAGAGTGAAAAATAGACAGTATTTCGACGGTTAAAAATACGCTGTGTGGGCATACGGAGTCGGAATTCGACGAAACCAGTTTCGTTGGGACCGTGATGTCAAACTGAAGGTGCATGTCCAGTTTGGTGATTTTTGGGTATTGTATGTGAGCACAGGGATTTTTAAAACAGCGAATTCAAGTAGCGAGTGACTAAAATAAATATAAAACTCGAATAAAAAAATAATAAAACCCTCCTATAAATAAACCTAACATCTTCCTAACCCTAACCCTCACTTTCTCTCTTCAATATCTGCGCCGCCACCACTGAATAAAAACTACAGTGAAAACTCATCTTTGAAAAATCAAAACAATCCACATAAATTTCTATAAATGGCAAGGTAAGTTCCTTCGAGTCTAGGAGACCTTTCTCTTCAACTTGGTGGTATTTTCATCAAGTGCGGTGCAAATTTACAGATGCTCGAAAGTGGAGCAGCAACCTAGGGCAAGATTTTTCTTGAATTTAAGGCATCAATACAAGCTTTTAATAGCGGATTCAGGTTCAGGGAGTGATTTAGCATGTGTTGGCAAATTTCTGGGTAATTGCTGGATAAAATCGATCGCACCTTTACTGTGCACGGTCGAAGACATCTGGACGACGCGTTCTGAAGTGGGGATGCGTGTTCATCCATATTGAGATGGGTGCAAAGAGAATTCGAAGGAGAACTTAGTGGTGAAACCCATTTGGAAGTTAATGGAGTATTTTTGAAAGTGGGGGTCTCGAAGGAAATGGAAATGTCCGTAAGTGATGGAGCAGGTTGCGCGAGTTATGTCTGGAGGAAGATGGAGTTGCGGTCACGGGTTTGAGAGGTAATGGGCTGAAGTTAAACGTTGAGGCCCATTTAAAAATAAACGCTTTTAATTAAAATTAAAATTTAATGTATATTAACTCCTTAATGTTATATCTTGGTCATACTGTATCAGAATCGCGAACGGTCAGATCCGTTGGGATCGTATGGACGGGCACTACACATTGGAACTGACCGGAAGGGAATTAGAGCTCGTTTGGATTTATGGTGAAATTTAACGCCCGAATCAAATCAATGACCGATTATCGTTATTCAACGATAAACCGTCCAATGTGAGTAAATCTCACTAACTCTGAACACTTCATATTTTTATAACGTATTTTAGAAGTGATAAATATTGGTTGAAACGCTGTGTGTTGACTGTTTGGTTGAACTGCTAGTCAGTTGATTGAAATTATCGATAACGATATATATAAATCGTATCGAAATATTGATTCTGTTTATCAAAATACTTTATACTCATGTTATTTATGTTGACTGACATCTGTGGATGCAGGGAAACAGGTCGGAGGAATCCAACTGGATTCCTCAACATTTATTTTACTGTTTTTCATATATTCTGATATATGATGTGTTACATCAACTGTGGTTGACCCTGTGTGTTTGGATGATGATCGACCCTTTTAATTTGGTATTTTTATACCATAGGTGATACGGGAAAGTAAAAAGGAATTTTCAAAGTTTATTTTGAAAATCGATTATTTATATAAAATCAACGAATTTTATATATATAAAAGGAAAAAGGGTTTATAAAGGAAAAATCATATTTGTAAAATCAATATAAAGGAAAAATATTGGTAAAACCAATATAGAGAAAAGATATTTGTAAAATCAATATAAAGGAAAAATATTGGTAAACCAATGTAGAGGAAAAATATATTTGTAAATCAATATAAAGGAAATTATTGGGAAAAGTAAGGAATAGGGAATATTGCAAATCATTTGCAAATAAAATAGAAAGAGGAATATTTGTAAAACAATTACAAATAGAAATAATAAGAGAATATTTGTAAAACATTTTCAAATGAAATAGAAAAAGAGATATTTATCTAGAAAATAAACTGAGTGATGAAAAGGAATTATTTTTTTAGAAATTAAATAGAATAATGGAATACTTGAAAATGGATAGAAGTGTAATAAAGGAGAATTTTACACTAGGAAGAGTTTCGACCCGTGCTTCGCACACGGGTAAACAGAATATGAATTCAAAGTGAATATTTAAGAGAAATCTGTTTTAACAGATAAAATGAGAGGTTGATTTATAAATAAAGTTTTATAAATTAATTAAATTATTTATCATTGGATAAATAAGAATATATAAGTCAGGACTTATATAAGGGAATAAAAATCGATTCCCACATCGATATTTGAAACTGAATATGTATGAAAGAGAATTCATCGAATAAGAGTTATTCGAAGTAAAGTTATCGAATATCAGTTTATTCGAAAGGAAGTTATCGAATATTAGTTGTTCGAAATTGGGTTGATCCAATAGAGTTAGTTGATTAGAGTTAATCGATTAGAGTAAATCGATTAGAGTAAATCGATTAGAGTTAAACTATTAGAGTTAGGCTGTTAGAGTTAAACTGTTAGAGTTAAACAGTTAGAGCTAAAACGTTAGAGCTAAACAGTTAGAGTTAGTTAGTTAGAGTTAATCAGTTAGAGTTAATCAATTAGAATAGATCGATTAGAGTCAAATCGACTGGAGTTATTCAAATACAGCAATCGAATAAGGGTTGATTGAATATTAGTTATTCAATTAGAACTGCTCGAATCTAACTATTCGACATAGAGTTAACCAGAAGTAGTCATTTAAGATAAGCTACCAGTAAGCACGACTGCTAGCGTAATTCGCAGGGCTGCAGATAGCCTAAGGCGGTCGGATGTTTCCTGAGGGAATCAGGTGTAACCATTGTGATCGCTGCGATCTAGAGTCGAGCGAATGGTGTCAAGTCAAATATTAGTAAATTGATAAAAGTGATTTAGTCGAGTTAATTAAGCTAAGTTAGTCCAGTTGAACTGATCAAGTAAGTGGGTCAAAATGAGTAAATCACACCGAGTTATCTGAACAAGGGTTAGTCCAGTAAGAGTTAAATAGAATAAGAGTTACAGCTTAGAGTTAACCGAGTATGAATTAATAATTTAGTTCGTTATTTACTTGAGTTAGAAAATCAAAGTATTTATAAAGTCATTATAATTCGGATGCAGGGGATTATAACACTATTGTATAATCAAGTGTTTTTTTTCCGTACGAGAAGCGGATTTGTAAATAAAATCCGAGAATGTCGTAAAGAAGTGTTAAAGATTTAGAAAGATGAACTTTGCCTATTTCGAAGTTAGAAATGTTGTTCAGTTAAGGTCTGAGAGGTAACTATACCCCAACTTGATTGACTTCGTTTTTAACTAAGAAATGGTTAAGATTCGATGGTGAAAAGTGGTTAAGTGGAAACCAAATCAAGGAGATTTGGCATAGTGATGTTTATTCAAACATCTATTTAATCAAATGAAGGAGATTTGGAAATGTTTTCCGAATGAGAAGTAGAATTGTTTTCTGAATATAGGAACAAGAGATGGAAATGTTTTCCAATGATAATGATATATATTTTCTAAATATAGTGAATAAGAAACATTAAACAACAGGAATAGGGAAATGAACAAATGGATGAAATGATGATTGATCGATAGAATTTCCTTTCGGAAATAATATCGTTGTTTGCACACCGACATGTTTTCATTTGATAGTTAAATCACCGACTATCAAAGTTTTGACCATTTTACGTTGTTAATATAGAGAGACCGGTTGGATTATTATCCAGAGAACCACTCCGTATTGGCATAAGCATTGCGAATCAAGTATGCTGAATGTATTGAAGACGGAGTAAAGTGCAAGGGCTATTCTGGTTACAGAATAGTGCCTTCGGTTTGTCCAGTCCTAGGACAAACGTGTATGGACGAGTGTCTGACAGAGTATATCCAATAGATCGCATAAGTTGATCTCTTCAACGTACTTACGTTTGGTGGCGGAGGAATTCGTTTCTCTTAGCTGTATACCCGTGGTATTTTTGGGGAAATCAATTTGTGATTTGGCGAGTATGACGATGTGGCATTCAAAGTAATGGAGGTGGGATCTGTCAAAAGATACGTTATGACCTCAAGCCTCATCCACCGGGAAATGACAAAAATCGGGCAGGCAGCATGGCTATGTGGGTCGCACCCATTAGGATGTATGATCACCTATCTAGAGAAATTCCTTTTGTTCTTAAATCTATCGATGCTGTCCCTTATCGGGAGACGGTTGCTGATCCCAACCGTTGGTGATATACATTCGATACACTCAAGCGAAATGAGTGGTCGGTCATGTGTGGGCCGGGTTGCAAGATGTTCTTGTTGAACCCAGTGTATTTGCCTCTAGAGATACACGTTCGGAAGGTGGTCCCATACCTTGTCAAGTTGGAATCCAATCTCCAATAAGTGCCTGCGAGTTTGATTGTATATTATATATGTAGAGCGTGAGATGCAAGCGTTCTACTAGATTTTAATTACTTGTGATTAGACATTATTATAATATCAGATAATATATGATTTCCAAAGTGTTTTGGGTTATCGTAAGGTAAAAGCCATCCGTATTTATGAGTGGATTGGTCTTACGATTATCTTTTCTTTTGAAAAGGATTTTGAAAAGTTAAACCAAATGATTGGAGTTTACTCACACCAGTCCCATGACTGACCCAGAGTTTTATTTTGTTTTGTTTCCCTAAACTCTTGGGTGCCCAAATTTGTACGGGCAGTCAAGTAGTCAGGATTTACAGGTATGCTTGAAGAGCTTGGAGCAGGAGGCTTCAAGATTTTTCTAGCTATTGATTATTCCGCTGTGATGAAAGTGTTGTACTCTGATAATGGTATGATATATATATACTACTTTGATTTCAAGATATGTTGTCTATTATATTTTATTCGTTCCGCTGTGAGATTCGTGTTACTCTGATGTTGTTGTGTTCTTCTTCTTCTTCTGTTCTAATTTTCTATCTTATCTATCCTCACCCTCTAATTTCTTTCTTGGACTATCCGGTAATTTCGACTTTTGATTGTTCGATAGGTGTTATATATCGGATAACCAAGGTCGTTTTTTTTCCGGGTTGTTACAGTTGGTATCAGAGCTGAAGGTTAAGTATTACCTTGGCTCTGTGGCGTGATTCAGTAGAGATGGGGTTAGTAATACCCTAGACTGAGTTTGAGTGTATATATACGAGTGAACGTATTTGTTATTTGATATAAAATGATTTTATATTGTGGAGATTTATTGGTTGAGTTGTTTATGAATTCTGGTCGATCAGTTTGATCCACTGTATCAATAGGGGTTTCTAAACGCTTGAATACGATCAACCGACACAGTATGTTTTGAAAAAGGGTGAATGGAATAATTTTACCCAAATTATATTTTGATATAAGCAAAGTATAGATATTTGAAATTATTATAGTATATTGAATGTGTTGGTTGTGATTATAATCGAATAAGATTATAAAATGTGAAATGGTTATGTAAATAACAAATCAAAATTCATATAAGTGAAATATATGAAATCAGATGAATTAAATCTGAATTTAAGTTCAGAATTGGAATTAAAATTGCTAAAATTTGAATAAGCGTTGTAAATGGAATTAAATTGAATATATGTGAATTTTAAAATCCTGAGAGATTTTAAATTTGTTACAAGCATTGAAAAGGGATATTTTAAAATGAATTTCAAAATGAAAATGTTTAAAAATGGGTTTTGAAAGTGCTATAGTATTGAACTCACTTCGATAGCTGGAAAATAAATTTCGATGTTGATCCGGACATCATCGGTGCTTATTTTCGAGTTTGTAAGTGACGGATTACTACCAAAGATTTTGTTTTTGAATTGTTTTGAAAAACCGAGTTGTTTTGATATTCCAAAGGGATATTTGAATTTTGGAAAAGGCAAAGCTATTTGAAACTCCCAGGTACAGATTATTGAAATAAACACAAATTAAATAGAAATTTGTGAAAGCAAATTCGAAATTGAACTGAAATTGAATTAGAATGGTATCAAGTGGAATTGGGCTGGATTAGAGATAATCTGGAATAGAAATGAATTATTGAGTAAGATATTTGAATTGAGATTGGAATTGCAGTTTGGTTGGAATTTTGCTTGGATAAGCGAATGAGTGTGTTGGAAATAAAAGTGATTTGAGTTTGACTGGAATGACAGTTGCATATGTTGGATTGGCAGCAGATGGAAGTAATATAAGGAATGCCCGAAAAAAAGTACACATTTATATTCATATGAGTTTGATGAGATTTTGATGAGCCGAATTGGCAAGCCGCTTGGCTGTTTGATTTTCTTTTGGATTGGAAAGGCCTGTGTGGCGGTTTGGGAATTTTCCCGATACTCCCGGTACAAAGGAGGTGCTGGCGAAATTTTTTGGAAATTTCGGGTGTTAGAAAATTTTCAGGAGTTTTGAAAATTTTCGTTTATAGAAATGAAGTAATAAATTAATTGAAATAAATAAATTCAGTTTAAACTGAAATTAAAGAATTAAACGAATAATTTGAAACTAGTTAATAGTGTTGTTCTCTATCTTAGCAATTTCGAGGACGAAATTATTTTAAGGGGGGAAGAATGTAACGACCCGCATTTTCAGCAACAGAATAATTAATTAATTTAATTATTTGAATAGTGATTTAGATAATTAAGGGGTCGTTGAATTGAATTATAATGAATATTTAATTAAATTAAATAAGGGAATAATATATTTATTTCTGAAATAGTCAGAAATAGTGGAATTCACAGTATTGTGTGTATGGGCAATATAAAATATATATATAATTCAGTTTATATTGAATTTTATTGACGAATATATTTATAAACACCATTTGAACGTATAATTTATATTATAATTATAATAGAGCTCGAAATGGCGCTGCAGTTTGCTATTTGGCGATTCGAACTTCAACTGGATATACAGGGTTCGTTTTAACTCGGATTTATGTGAAACAAGAAACGTGTGGAGCTGGTGGAGTATATCTTCCTAGTGGAAGTGAAAAATCGAGATTTCGTCGGGTGGATTTTGAGTTACGTCCAAATCAAATTTTCAGAAAAACAGCGCCCTAAAACCCAAATAGTTTATTTAATTTTATATAAGGATTTAAATATAAATCGCATATCGATATAACTCTGTTGGTGGAATATCGAATTGAAAACCCACATGTATTTCTCTGGAGCTGTATGGATAATTATTGTGGATATATACGATAATATTTATTTTTAAATATTAAATTTAAATGTTTTTAAATATATTTATTTATTTAAAGAGGCTATTTAGGGCTTTAAAAATAGCCACTTTTGCAAACGAAGTCGGATTTCGACGAAACTAATTTTGTTGGATCCGCAGCGTCAAATTATTGTTAGATTCCAAGTTTGGTGATTTTTAGAGGCAGTGTGTGGCCGTACGGATTTTTAGAGTGAAAAATAGACAGTATTTCGACGGTTAAAAATACGCTGTGTGGGCATACGGAGTCGGAATTCGACGAAACCAGTTTCGTTGGGACCGTGATGTCAAACTGAAGGTGCATGTCCAGTTTGGTGATTTTTGGGTATTGTATGTGAGCACAGGGATTTTTAAAACAGCGAATTCAAGTAGCGAGTGACTAAAATAAATATAAAACTCGAATAAAAAAATAATAAAACCCTCCTATAAATAAACCTAACATCTTCCTAACCCTAACCCTCACTTTCTCTCTTCAATATCTGCGCCGCCACCACTGAATAAAAACTACAGTGAAAACTCATCTTTGAAAAATCAAAACAATCCACATAAATTTCTATAAATGGCAAGGTAAGTTCCTTCGAGTCTAGGAGACCTTTCTCTTCAACTTGGTGGTATTTTCATCAAGTGCGGTGCAAATTTACGGATGCTCGAAAGTGGAGCAGCAACCTAGGGCAAGATTTTTCTTGAATTCAAGGCATCAATACAAGCTTTTAATAGCGGATTCAGGTTCAGGGAGTGATTTAGCATGTTTTGGCAAATTTCTGGGTAATTGCTGGATAAAATCGATCGCACCTTTACTGTGCACGGTCGAAGACATCTGGACGACGCGTTCTGAAGTGGGGATGCGTGTTCATCCATATTGAGATGGGTGCAAAGAGAATTCGAAGGAGAACTTAGTGGTGAAACCCATTTGGAAGTTAATGGAGTATTTTTGAAAGTGGGGGTCTCGAAGGAAATGGAAATGTCCGTAAGTGATGGAGCAGGTTGCGCGAGTTATGTCTGGAGGAAGATGGAGTTGCGGTCACGGGTTTGAGAGGTAATGGGCTGAAGTTAAACGTTGAGGCCCATTTAAAAATAAACGCTTTTAATTAAAATTAAAATTTAATGTATATTAACTCCTTAATGTTATATCTTGGTCATACTGTATCAGAATCGCGAACGGTCAGATCCGTTGGGATCGTATGGACGGGCACTACACATTGGAACTGACCGGAAGGGAATTAGAGCTCGTTTGGATTTATGGTGAAATTTAACGCCCGAATCAAATCAATGACCGATTATCGTTATTCAACGATAAACCGTCCAATGTGAGTAAATCTCACTAACTCTGAACACTTCATATTTTTATAACGTATTTTAGAAGTGATAAATATTGGTTGAAACGCTGTGTGTTGACTGTTTGGTTGAACTGCTAGTCAGTTGATTGAAATTATCGATAACGATATATATAAATCGTATCGAAATATTGATTCTGTTTATCAAAATACTTTATACTCATGTTATTTATGTTGACTGACATCTGTGGATGCAGGGAAACAGGTCGGAGGAATCCAACTGGATTCCTCAACATTTATTTTACTGTTTTTCATATATTCTGATATATGATGTGTTACATCAACTGTGGTTGACCCTGTGTGTTTGGATGATGATCGACCCTTTTAATTTGGTATTTTTATACCATAGGTGATACGGGAAAGTAAAAAGGAATTTTCAAAGTTTATTTTGAAAATCGATTATTTATATAAAATCAACGAATTTTATATATATAAAAGGAAAAAGGGTTTATAAAGGAAAAATCATATTTGTAAAATCAATATAAAGGAAAAATATTGGTAAAACCAATATAGAGAAAAGATATTTGTAAAATCAATATAAAGGAAAAATATTGGTAAACCAATGTAGAGGAAAAATATATTTGTAAATCAATATAAAGGAAATTATTGGGAAAAGTAAGGAATAGGGAATATTGCAAATCATTTGCAAATAAAATAGAAAGAGGAATATTTGTAAAACAATTACAAATAGAAATAATAAGAGAATATTTGTAAAACATTTTCAAATGAAATAGAAAAAGAGATATTTATCTAGAAAATAAACTGAGTGATGAAAAGGATTTATTTATTTAGAAATTAAATAGAATAATGGAATACTTGAAAATGGATAGAAGTGTAATAAAGGAGAATTTTACACTAGGTAGAGTTTCGACCCGTGCTTCGCACACGGGTAAACAGAATATGAATTCAAAGTGAATATTTAAGAGAAATCTGTTTTAACAGATAAAATGAGAGGTTGATTTATAAATAAAGTTTTATAAATTAATTAAATTATTTATCATTGGATAAATAAGAATATATAAGTCAGGACTTATATAAGGGAATAAAAATCGATTCCCACATCGATATTTGAAACTGAATATGTATGAAAGAGAATTCATCGAATAAGAGTTATTCGAAGTAAAGTTATCGAATATCAGTTTATTCGAAAGGAAGTTATCGAATATTAGTTGTTCGAAATTGGGTTGATCCAATAGAGTTAGTTGATTAGAGTTAATCGATTAGAGTAAATCGATTAGAGTAAATCGATTAGAGTTAAACTATTAGAGTTAGGCTGTTAGAGTTAAACTGTTAGAGTTAAACAGTTAGAGCTAAAACGTTAGAGCTAAACAGTTAGAGTTAGTTAGTTAGAGTTAATCAGTTAGAGTTAATCAATTAGAATAGATCGATTAGAGTCAAATCGACTGGAGTTATTCAAATACAGCAATCGAATAAGGGTTGATTGAATATTAGTTATTCAATTAGAACTGCTCGAATCTAACTATTCGACATAGAGTTAACCAGAAGTAGTCATTTAAGATAAGCTACCAGTAAGCACGACTGCTAGCGTAATTCGCAGGGCTGCAGATAGCCTAAGGCGGTCGGATGTTTCCTGAGGGAATCAGGTGTAACCATTGTGATCGCTGCGATCTAGAGTCGAGCGAATGGTGTCAAGTCAAATATTAGTAAATTGATAAAAGTGATTTAGTCGAGTTAATTAAGCTAAGTTAGTCCAGTTGAACTGATCAAGTAAGTGGGTCAAAATGAGTAAATCACACCGAGTTATCTGAACAAGGGTTAGTCCAGTAAGAGTTAAATAGAATAAGAGTTACAGCTTAGAGTTAACCGAGTATGAATTAATAATTTAGTTCGTTATTTACTTGAGTTAGAAAATCAAAGTATTTATAAAGTCATTATAATTCGGATGCAGGGGATTATAACACTATTGTATAATCAAGTGTTTTTTTTTCGTACGTGAAGCGGATTTGTAAATAAAATCCGAGAATGTCGTAAAGAAGTGTTAAAGATTTAGAAAGATGAACTTTGCCTATTTCGAAGTTAGAAATGTTGTTCAGTTAAGGTCTGAGAGGTAACTATACCCCAACTTGATTGACTTCGTTTTTAACTAAGAAATGGTTAAGATTCGATGGTGAAAAGTGGTTAAGTGGAAACCAAATCAAGGAGATTTGGCATAGTGATGTTTATTCAAACATCTATTTAATCAAATGAAGGAGATTTGGAAATGTTTTCCGAATGAGAAGTAGAATTGTTTTCTGAATATAGGAACAAGAGATGGAAATGTTTTCCAATGATAATGATATATATTTTCTAAATATAGTGAATAAGAAACATTAAACAACAGGAATAGGGAAATGAACAAATGGATGAAATGATGATTGATCGATAGAATTTCCTTTCGGAAATAATATCGTTGTTTGCACACCGACATGTTTTCATTTGATAGTTAAATCACCGACTATCAAAGTTTTGACCATTTTACGTTGTTAATATAGAGAGACCGGTTGGATTATTATCCAGAGAACCACTCCGTATTGGCATAAGCGTTGCGAATCAAGTATGCTGAATGTATTGAAGACGGAGTAAAGTGCAAGGGCTATTCTGGTTACAGAATAGTGCCTTCGGTTTGTCCAGTCCTAGGACAAACGTGTATGGACGAGTGTCTGACAGAGTATATCCAATAGATCGCATAAGTTGATCTCTTCAACGTACTTACGTTTGGTGGCGGAGGAATTCGTTTCTCTTAGCTGTATACCCGTGGTATTTTTGGGGAAATCAATTTGTGATTTGGCGAGTATGACGATGTGGCATTCAAAGTAATGGAGGTGGGATCTGTCAAAAGATACGTTATGACCTCAAGCCTCATCCACCGGGAAATGACAAAAATCGGGCAGGCAGCATGGCTATGTGGGTCGCACCCATTAGGATGTATGATCACCTATCTAGAGAAATTCCTTTTGTTCTTAAATCTATCGATGCTGTCCCTTATCGGGAGACGGTTGCTGATCCCAACCGTTGGTGATATACATTCGATACACTCAAGCGAAATGAGTGGTCGGTCATGTGTGGGCCGGGTTGCAAGATGTTCTTGTTGAACCCAGTGTATTTGCCTCTAGAGATACACGTTCGGAAGGTGGTCCCATACCTTGTCAAGTTGGAATCCAATCTCCAATAAGTGCCTGCGAGTTTGATTGTATATTATATATGTAGAGCGTGAGATGCAAGCGTTCTACTAGATTTTAATTACTTGTGATTAGACATTATTATAATATCAGATAATATATGATTTCCAAAGTGTTTTGGGTTATCGTAAGGTAAAAGCCATCCGTATTTATGAGTGGATTGGTCTTACGATTATCTTTTCTTTTGAAAAGGATTTTGAAAAGTTAAACCAAATGATTGGAGTTTACTCACACCAGTCCCATGACTGACCCAGAGTTTTATTTTGTTTTGTTTCCCTAAACTCTTGGGTGCCCAAATTTGTACGGGCAGTCAAGTAGTCAGGATTTACAGGTATGCTTGAAGAGCTTGGAGCAGGAGGCTTCAAGATTTTTCTAGCTATTGATTATTCCGCTGTGATGAAAGTGTTGTACTCTGATAATGGTATGATATATATATACTACTTTGATTTCAAGATATGTTGTCTATTATATTTTATTCGTTCCGCTGTGAGATTCGTGTTACTCTGATGTTGTTGTGTTCTTCTTCTTCTTCTGTTCTAATTTTCTATCTTATCTATCCTCACCCTCTAATTTCTTTCTTGGACTATCCGGTAATTTCGACTTTTGATTGTTCGATAGGTGTTATATATCGGATAACCAAGGTCGTTTTTTTTCCGGGTTGTTACAGGATCGATCCAAACACAGGGGGAATTGGCTCGAATGGATGTTGGATTTGAGTTCAGGATGGAGAATCGAAGAAGTAGTGATTTTTGTGGGAAAATATGAGACAAAAAGTGTCGTGAGCTTTGGGTGCTGACGTTGAAAACTAAGATCGACGCAACCCCATGGTGAAGCTCGAGTTGAGGGAGAGGGGTATGGGGTTGAAGAGATTTGGGTGTAGAGTTTTGTGGTAATTTTAGTTTGATTTTAAGGTCAAGGAACAAGGATATGGGAGCAAGGGAAGTCGGGAAATGGTGAATGATGGAGAAGCAGGCCACGGCAAGTGATTTGGGGGAGATGAAGTAACGAGACGGGTACGGGTCTGAATAGTAATGGGCCGGAAAAGTTAAGTAAGCCCAAACGTAAGTAATTCATGTTTATTTAATTTTAAATAGTGTTCTAACTTGTGAATGGTATAACTTCATCATACGGTATCGGAATGGGACAAAACTGGATCCCTTGGGATCATATGGACGGACACTACAACATGGGACTGATTGGGAGTGGATTGAAGCTCGTTTGAATTTATGGCGAAATAAATTGTTTGATTCAAATCAAATAAACAGTTTATCGTTCTTTAACGATGAACTACCAATGTGAGTAAAACTCACCAACTCTGAACAGTTATATTTTTATAACATATTTTTAGAACTGTTAATCATCTGTTGATTGTTGTGGGTTAACTGTTTGGTTGAATTGTTTGTGTATTGATTGAAATCATAGATAACGATATATATATATATATATAAATCGTTAATCGAACATTGATTCTGTTTATCAGAATATTTTATATTCGTGTTGTTTAACATCTGTGATGCAGGTAAACAGGTTGGAGGGGTCCAACTGGACTCCTCAATATTTATAATATTGTTTTGTTCATATATTGTAATATATGATGTGATATATAATATGTTTGATTTTGTGTGTTTAAATGATATCGATCTTTGTGGTTTGGTATTGTAAATACCGTAAGAAATACTGGCATGTAAAAAGGGGATTTTCAAAGTGAATATTGAAAATAGACTATTTATAAAATCAAAGGATTTTATAAAGCAAAAATTATTTATAAAATAAATAGAAGATTTTTTTAAAAGAAATAGAATAAAGGGAATAGAATAAAGGATTTACTTATTTAGAAAATAAATAGAATAAGGATTTATTTATTTAGAAAATAAATAGAATAAGGATATATTTATTTAGAAAATAAATAAAGTTGATAAAGGAAATATTTATTTAGGAAATAATATAATTAATAAAGGAATATTTATTTAGAAAATAAATAGAAGTATAAAAAGGAAATTGACGAGATATAAAAGAGTTAATCGAATTTAGTTATTCGAAGTCGAGTTAATCAAATATGGTTTGTCGAATAGAGTTAGTCAAACATAGTTATTCAGGATAAGTTGCCATTTTGCACGACTGCTAGCGTAATTCGCAGGGTTGCAGATAGCCTACGGCGGTCGGATGTTTCCTGAGGGAATCAGGCGTAACCATTGTGATCACTGCAATCTAGAGTTAAGCGAATGGAGTTAAATCGAATATTAGTTATTCGAATAAGAGTTAAGCAAATAGAGTTATTCAATTAGAGTTAATCGAAATGGAGTTAAACAGAAATTGGAAACTGACTAGAGATTAATAAGTTGAATGGTTTCCTGAGTATCGATTTGATGTTGGTTTCGGCCTTCGGGGTTTATACTTAGGAAGTTGTTCTCTTGTTAGTTTATAGTTAGAGTCTCATAGATGTGGAATGATAGTGATATGTAAATAAACAATGGAAATATTTTCCAGTGTTAATAGCATATATTTTCTAAACATAGAAAATAAGGAAATGTGAATATATATATATATATATATATATATATATATGTTAAATGATGATTGATCGATATAATTTCCATCTGGAAATAATATCGTTGTTTGCACACGTGTTTTCTTTAATAGTTAAATCACAGACTATCGATGTTTTGACCATTTTACGTTGTTAATATGGAGAGACCGGTTGGATTATTATCCGAAGAACCACTCTGTATTGTCATAAGCGTAGCGAATCAAGTACGCTGAATATATTGAAGACGGAGTAAAGTGCAAGGGCTGTTGTATAAATTTTAGATAACAATTGCCTAAGATGGATGTATTGAATAGTGCCTTCGGTTTTGTCCAGTCCCAGGACGACCTGTATGGAAGAATGTCTGACAGAGTACATCTAATAGATCACGTAAGTTGATCTCTTCAAACGTATTCACGTTTGGTGGCGGAGGAATTCGTTTCTCTTAGTTGTATACTCGTGGTATTTTTTTAGGGAAATCAATTTGTGATTTGGCGGGTATGACGATGTGACATTCAAAGTGAATGAAGATGTGGCATGTAAAAGATAAGCGTAGCTTCTAGCCTCACATCCGGTAAATGACAGAAATCGGGTAGGCAGCATGGCTAAGTCGGTCGCTCCGAAGTAGGGTGTATAATCACCTATCTAGAGAATATTCATTTGCTTCTTTAATCTATCAATGTTGTCCCATATATATACGGGAAACAGTTGTTGATCCCAACCGTTGGTGATATACATTCGATACACTCAAGCGAAATGAGTGGTCGGTCATGTGTGGTTGAGTTGCAAGATGTTCTTGTTGAACTCCAATGTATCATTCCTAGAGTACACTGATCGGAAGGTGGTTCCATACCTTGTCATAGTTGGAAATCCATTATCCAATAAGCGCCTGCGGTTTATGATTTTTATTATATATGTGGAACGTGAGATGTAAGTGTTCCGCTAGATTGTTAATTACTTGATCTAGACATTATTATAATAACAGACAAGTATTGATTTTAAAGTTGTTTGGATTCTCATATGGGAAAAACCCGTCACGTTTTCACGGCGTGGTCTTATGAGATATCCTTTATTTAACCAAGTGTTTGGAGTTTTATTCACACCAATCCCATGACTGACCCGGAGTTTATTTGTTTGTTTTCCCTAAACTCTTGGGTGCCTAAATTTGTACGGGCAGTCAAGTAGTCAGGATTTTACAGATACACTTGGAGAGCTTGGTGCAGGAGGCTTCAGGATTATATAGCTATTGTTTATTTCCGTTGTGTTGTAAGTGTTGTAATCTGCAATGTTATTGTATACATATATTGTTTATATTTCAAAAGTTATGTTATATTTTATTCGTTCCGCTGTGAGATTCGTGTTTACTCTGATGATGTATGTTCTTCTTCTTCTTCTATTCTAAGTTTATATCTTATCTATTCTCACCCTCTAATTTCTTTCACTAACTACCGGTATTTTTCGATGTTTGGTTAGTCGTCATTGAGTTTATGTCGATAACCAAAGTCGCTCAAAATCCGGGTCATTACATTGAGTTAACAATTAGATGTGTTGTTTGATTTTGGATAAAAGGAGATTGTCTGTGTTGAAGTTTCTGGAGTATGGAGATTTGTTAACAAGGAAGAAGGGAGATCGAACAAATCGGGTGTGGGAAGTTAGTCCGTTCTTGGGTGTTGAAGGAAAGAGCGGTCTGGGCTTTTGACTTTGAATGGGCTGAGGGATTTTGTATGGGTGAGATGCCCCATATCAATTGTGTAGTTAAAATTTAAACTATCTAAATGTTATATAAATGTGTTAGTTTAATAATTATCTCATCTTATATCAGAATCAGACGAAATCGATAACATTGGAATCATAACGACGATATCTACGTTATGAAACTGCTTTGGAATGACTCGAAGCTTATCTCAATTTATGGAGAAATAAATTGCCTGATCTAATTCAACAAACCGTAAATCATTATTTAACGATTACGGACAATGTGAGTAAAACTCACCAACTCTAAAAAGTTCTATTTTTATAACGTATATTTAGAACTGATAAATGATGACTGATTGTTGTGTGCTGACTGTTTGGTTGAAGTGTGTATGTATTGGTTGAAAATATAGATAATGACATATATATATAAATTGTAAATCGAATATTGATTCTGTTATCAAAATATTTTATATTCGTGTTATTTGCGTTGTTTAACATCTGTGATGCAGGGAAACAGGTTGGAGGGGTCCAACTGGACTCCTCAATATTTATAATACTGTTCTGTTCATATATTGTAATATATGATGTGATATATAATCAGTTTGATTATGTGTGTTTAAATGATATCGACCTTTGTGGTTTGGTATATTAAATACCGTAAGAAATACTGGGAAATAGAGAGGAGATTTTCAAAGTAGATTTTGAAAATAAATTATTTATATAAAATCGATGGATTTTATATATAAAAGGAAAAAAAAATTTATAAAATAAATTAATTATAAAATCAAAGGGAATCGAAAAAGGAGATATTTGTAAAACAATTACAAATGAAATCGAAAAGGATATATTCGTAAACCATTTACAAATAGAAAAGATAAAGGAAATATTTATTTGTTAAATAAATAGGAAAGATAAAAGAAATATTTATTTGTTAAACAAATAGAATTTGAAAAGGGAGTAGTTATTTGTTAAGTAAACAAATAGAAAAGGAATAATTCAAAGGAATAATTCAAAGGAATAAATCAAAGGAGTTAATCAAAAGAGTTAATCGAAATGAGTTAATCGAATATTAGTTATTCGGTTAGAGTTAATCGAATGGAGTAAATTAGATAGAGTTAATTAGTTAGAGTTAATCAGTTAGAGTTAACCAGTTAGAGTTAGAGTTAACCAGTTAGAGTTAGAGTTAACTAGTTAGAGTTATCCAAATGGAGTAAATCAAGTAGAGTTATCGAATATCACTTATTCGAAGTAGAGTTATCGAATATAGTTTATTCAAGAAGGGTAATCGAATATAATGTATTCGAAGAGGAGTTATCGAATATAATGTATTCGAAGTGAGTTAAACGAATATTGGTTATTCGAAGAGGAGTTATCGAATATTAGTTATTCGAAGTGAGTTAATCGAATATTGGTTATTCGGAAAGAGTTATCGAATATAATGTATTCGAAGTGAGTTAATCGAATATTGGTTATTCGAAAAGAGTTATCGAATCTAGTTATTCGAAAGGAGTTAATCGAATATAGTTTATTCGAATAGAATTAAAGGAGTTCATCGAATATAGTTTATTCGAATAGATTTAGAGGAGTTATCGAATCTGGTTATTCAAAAGGAGTTAATCGAATATAGTTTATTCGAATAGAATTAAAGGAGTTAATCGAATATAGTTTATTCGAGTAGAATTAAATGAGTTATCGAATCTAGTTATTCAAAAGGAGTAAATCGAATATAGTTTATTCGAATAGAATTAAAGGAGTTAATCGAATATAGTTTATTCGAATAGGATTAAAGGAGTTATCGAATATAGTTTATTCGAAAGGAGTTAAGTGAAAAGAGTTAATCCAATAAAGTTAATCCAATAGAGTTAATTGATAAGAGTTAATTGATAAGAACTAATTGAATAGAGTTAATCGAATATAGTTTATTCGAAGAAAGGTTTTCGAATTTAGTTATTCGTAAGAGAGATTATCGAATATAGTTATTCGAAGGGAGGAGTTATCGAATAGAGATTATTCGAAAGAGAGTTACCTAAGGAAGTTGTTGAAGGTTTAAAAGATAAACTTTGACTATTTCGAAGTTAAAACGTTGTTCAGTTAAGGTCTGAGAGGTAATTATACCCCAACTTGATTGACTTCCTTCTTAACTAAGGAATGGTAAGGTTTGATAGGGAATGATGGTTAATTGAATTTAGTTAATGAGTGTAATGGTTGGAGTTGGCCCAGCGATGTTTTATTTAAACATCTGTTTAAACCCAATGAAGAAGCTTTGGCAATGTTTTCCAAATAAGAAACCAGAAATGTTTCCTTATTTTGAAAACAAGGAAATGGGAATGTTTTCCATTGTTAATAACGTATATTTTCTAAAATTAGACAATAAGAAATGTTGAATATATGGAAATAGGAGATGAAAAATGAATAAGTTAAATAGAGAGATAAATGTTCAATGATGATTGATCAATATATTTTCCATTTGGAAACAATATCGTTGTTTGCACACGTATTTTTCTTTGATAGCTAACTCACCGACTATCGAAGTTTTCGACCATTTTAACGTTGTTAATATGGGGAGACCGATTGGATTATTATCCGAAGAACCACTCCGTATTGGCATAAGCGTTGTGAATCATATATGCCAAAGATAATTGAAGACGGAGTAAAGTGCAAGGGCTATTGCATAAATCTTAGGTAAAGATTGCCTAGGATGGATGTACGGAATAGTGCCTTCGGTTTGTCCAGTCCTAGGACAACCTATATGGAAGAATGTCTGACAGAGTATATCTGGTGGATCGCGTTAGTTGATCTCTTCAAGCGTATGTACGTTTGGTGGTGGAGGAATTCGTTTCTCTTAGTTGTGTACCTGTTGTATTTTTGGGGAAATCAATTTGCGATTTGGCGGGTATGACGATGTGACATTCAAAGTGAATAAAGGTGTGATCTGTCAGAGATAAGCGTAGCTTCTAGCCTCACGACCGGGAAATGACAGAAATCGGGCAGGCAGCATGGCTATGTAGGTTGCACCTATTAGGGTGTATAATCACCTGATCTAGAGTTTCGTTTACTTCTAAAAATATATTGTTGATGCTGTCCCATTCGGGAAACGGTTGCTGATCCCAACCATTGGTGATATACATTCGATACACTCAAGCGAAATGAGTGGTCAGTCATGTGTGGCCGGATTGCAAGATGTTCTTGTTGAACCCAGTGTATTCCTCTCTAGAGGTACACTAGCGAAAGGTGGTTCCATACCTTGTCATGGTTGGAAATCCATTACTCAATAAGTGCTTGCGGTTTTGATTGTATACTATATATGTAGAACGTGAGATGAAAGCGTTTCTGCTAGATGATTATTATATTGTGGTTGATAGACATTATTATAATATCAAAAAGGTTTTTGATATAAAGATAATTTGGATTCTCATAAGGAAAAAAACCCATTCCGTTATACGGCGTGGTCTTATGAGATATCGTTTACTTGTTCGAACTGTTTTAAACTGTTTTACTCACACCAGTCCCATGACTGACCCGGGGTTTGTTTTTTATTTTTTTCCCTAAACTCTTGGGTGCCCAATTTTGTATGGGCAGTCAAGCAGTCAGGATTTATAGATACTCGAAGAGCTGGAGCAGGAGGCTTCAGGATCATATAGCTATTGTTTATTTCCGCTGTGTTGTAAGTGCTGTACTTTGATAATGATGTGTATTCAAGTACATATGTTTATTTCAAAGTTATGTTATATATATATTATATGTTATTCGTTTCAATGTGAGGTTTGTGTTACTCTGATGTTGTGTTCTTCGTCTTCTTCTATTCTAAGTTTCTATCTTATCTTTCCTCACCCTCTAATTTATTTCATTAACTACCGGTATTTTCGATCCTTGGATGCTCGATATGTGTTGTATTTCGGATAACCAAGATCGCTAAATTTACGGGTCATTACAGTTGGTATCAGAGCTTAAGGTTAACTGAATTACCTTGGCTCTGTGGCGTGACTCAGTAGAGATGGGGTTAGCAATATCTTAGATTGAGTTTGAGTATATATATACAAGTGAACGTATTTGTTATTTGATATAAAAATTGCTTTATATTGTGGAGATTTATTGGTTGAGTTGTTTATGGATTCTGGTCAATCTGTTTGATCTACTGTATCGGTAGGAGTTTCTAAACACTCGAATACGATGGGTCGACACGATATGTTTTGAAAAGAGGGTAAATGAAATAATTTTAACCAAAGTATATTTGTTATTATAATCGAGTAAGATTATAATGGAGACGGTTATATATATAACCAAATAAAATTCGTATAAGTATTACGAAGTGAATTAAATCTGAATATTAAATCAGAATTGGAATTAAAGCCCTGGAAAGTTGGAAAAGTATTTACAATTAGACTTGGATTAAATATATGTAAATTTTAAGATCCTGGGAGATTTTAAATTGTATTCCAAGCATTTGTGAATGATATTTTGAACTGATTTCAAAATAAAAGTGTTTAAGAATGATTTTAAAAGTGATATAGTATTGAACTCACTTCGAAAGCTGGAAACAGATTCTGATGATGATCATGACATCATCGGTGTTCAATTTCGAGTTGTAAGAGATGGATTACTACCGAAAAGGTTTTGTTTTTGAATTGTTTTGAGAGAAAAAGTTGTTTGAAATCCAAAAAGGAATAATTGGTTTTAGAAAAGCAAAGCTGTTTAAAACTCCCAGGAAGAGATTGTTTGAATTAAAAACAAATTTAAATAGAAATTTGTGAAACCGAGCTGGAACTGAATTAAAACCAATTAACTGGAAATTAAATTGGATACGATATACCAAGTAGAATCAGATTTTGAATTGTGAGAAAGAATCTGAAATGGTATTGGATTGGGGAGTTAGGAGTTTGAAATCGAGATTGGAACTCGAATTTGAAATGAAGATTGACTTGGTTATAAGTCTATGATGTGGTTTGAGAATGAATTGATTGGAGTTTGATTGGGATGACCCTTGTATTTGCTGAATTGATAACAGGTGGAAATGATATAATGATATGCCGACAAAAGGTACATGTTTATATTTCTATTGGATATAAGATTTATGAGCCGAATTGGCAAGTCGCTTGGCTGTTTTATTTTCTTTTGGGTTGGAGAAGGCCTAGAGAGGTGAGTTGTGGTTTTACCGATACGGCTGTACAAAGGAGGTTATGGCGAAATTTTCCGAAAAGTTAGAGCGTTAGAAAATTTTCAGAATTTTTGAAAATTTTAGTAAGTCGGAAAGAATTAACAAGTTAATTGGAATTTAAATGGTTCAGTTATAATGGAAGTTAAGAAGTAAAACCTGAAGATGTTTAAATCTAATTAGTAGAGTTAGTAACATTCTTCTAGCTTAGCAATTTCGAGGACGAAATTATTTTAAGGGGGAAAGATTGTAATGACCCGCATTTTTCAGCTGTGGAATAATTAATTAATTTAATTATTTAATATCGAGTGGTGATATCGATAATCAGAATTAAATAATATTGAATATTTAATTAATATAAATAATAGAATAATATTTTCAATTCAGAAATAATCAAATATAGTGGAATTCACAATATAGTGTGAATTGGATTATTAAAAATATATAGTTCAGTTTAGAGTTGAATTATATGATCAAATATATTCAATCGACGACAGTTGAACGTATAGTTTATAATATAATTATAAACGAGCGCGTAACGGCGCGGCAGTTCGCTATTTGGCGATTTGAACTTCAACTGGATATACAGGGTCCGTTTTAAATCGCATTTCTGTGAAACAAGAAACGTATGGAGCTGGTGAAGTATATTTTTCTAGTCGAAGAGAAAAATCGGGATTTATTTGTGTAGATTTTGATTTATGTCCAAATCAAATTTTAGAAAAGTCGCTATGGAATTTCCCTTATAATTTATAACGATATATAAAAGGAATTTCAATATAAATTGGAATATCGATTCAACCGGGATTTGAATATCGAGTTGTAAAATCCCAGTGGAGCTGTATGATATTCTATTGTGAATATCTACGATAAAATTTATTTTTAAATATTAAATTTAATTATATTTAAATATATTTATATATTTAAATGAGTTATTTAGGGCTTTAAAAATAGCCAGTTTTGCAAACGAACTCGGAATTCGACGAAACTAATTTTGTTGGATCCGCAATGTCAAAGTATTGATAGACTTCAGTTTCTGTGATTTTTAAAGTCAGTATGTGGCCATGGGGGATTTTAATGTGAAAAACAGTCGATAATTTGACGGTTAAAAATACGTTGTATGAGCAAACGGTGTCGGAATTCGACGAAACCAGTTTCGTTGGGACCGTAATGTCAAACTGTAGCTGAATGTCCATTTTCATGATTTTTGGATACTATATGTGATTATAAAAAATTTTAAAAATCATGTATACAAATAAAAGAATATATATAAAATAAGGTAGCTTGAAACTTAAGCTAACATACTTTATATAAGTACCCCTTTTGTCACCGATTCCTTAAGACATAATTCATTTTTCTCCTTTCACAGCAAAACGAGCCGCCGCTCCTCATATCTTCAAAACGCAAGAAAGAAACCAAATATAAATAGAAACAAAATTCTATAAATCTCAAAACATACTTAATTGGGATCAGAGCGTGTTTACCTTCAAAACAGTGTCTGTTTTAGCACCTGCGATTTCAGTTTTTGGGAATCGAAATCCAACAGCAGTTAGGGTTTTGGAATTCTCGATTTTTTATCATCTTTTGGAAAAAACGAGGGATGTTTATGGGTTTCGGAGATCAAGTGAGGTTTTGTTTGCAAGTTTTTGGAAGGAATGGATTTTAAATAGTTCGGTGCTGTAATGATGGTGGCCTTCGAAGTCTGTCGACCGGATTCACGTCCCTGATTCGAGTTGCACGAAAGTAGTATGATGAGAAGGAGGATCCGAAGAGGAGAGTGATGGTATTTTTACCGTGATTTTTAAGAGTATGGTGGAGGTTGGAGATCGATTGTGGTTTTCGAACTGGAGTTCGAACCTTTGACAGACAGCGGATTTTTAAATCTGAGAAGAAGCTTGTTCTGCGCTAGCGGGTAGCGGGCTTGAGGGAAGGTTATTGGAGCCTATGAATCTTGCAATGGCGTCGGAAATCACACAGGAGCTCACAAATTTCATTTGTTGTGTTGTATAGGTGGAAAGCACAGTAAACTATAAAGGGGATTCACAGGTCTGTAATCAAGATATTACCCAATAATGTATTTACCTGATATTGTGCTGTTGGGTTATTTTGTACTGATTTGAGTTAACAATCAGATGTGCTGTTTGATTTTGGATAAAAGGAGATTGTCTGTGTTGAAGTTTTCTGGAGTATGGAGATTTGTTAACAAGGAAGAAGGGATATCGAACGAATCGGGTGTGGGAAGTTAGTCCGTTCTTGGGTGTTGAAGGAAAGAGCGGTCGGGGCTTTTGAGTTTGAATGGGCCGAGGGATTTTGTATGGGTGAGATGCCCCATATCAATTGTGTAGTTAAAATTTAAACTATCTAAATGTTATATAAATGTGTTAGTTTAATAATTATCTCATCTTATATCAGGATCAGAAGAAATCGATAATATTTGAATCATAACGATAATATCTACGTTATGAAACTTTTTTGGAATGACTTGAAGCTTATCTCAATTTATGGAGAAATAAATTGCCTGATCTAAATCAACAAACCGTAAATCATTATTTAACGATTACGGACAATGTGAGTAAAACTCACCAACTCTAAACAGCGTATATTTAGAACTGATAAATGATGACTGATTGTTGTGTGCTGACTGTTTGGTTGAAGTGTGTATGTATTGGTTGAAAATATAGATAACGACATATATATATAAATCGTAAATCGAATATTGATTCTGTTATCAGAATATTTTATATTCGTGTTATTTGCGTTGTTTAACATCTGTGATGCAGGGAAACAGAGAGGAGATTTTCCTAAATACCGTAAGAAATACTGGGAAATAGAGAGGAGATTTTCAAAGTAGATTTTGAAAATAAATTATTTATATAAAATCGATGGATTTTATATATAAAAGGAAAAAGGATTTTATAAAAGAAATTAATTATAAAATCAAAGGGAATCGAAAAAGGAGATATTTGTAAAACACTTACAAATGAAATCTAAAAGGATATATTTGTAAACCATTTACAAATAGAAAAGATAAAGGAAATATTTATTTGTTAAATAAATAGGAAAGATAAAAGAAATATTTATTTTTTAAACAAATAGAATTTGAAAAGGGAGTTGTTATTTGTTAAGTAAACAAACAGAAAAGGAATAATTCAATGGAATAATTCAAAGGAATAAATCAAAGGAGTAAATCGAAATGAGTTAATCGAATATTAGTTATTCGGTTAGAGTTAATCGAATGGAGCAAATTAGATAGAGTTAATCAGTTAGTGTTAACAAGTTAGAGTTAGAGTTAACCAGTTAGAGTTAGAGTTAACCAGTTAGATTTTTCAAATGGAGTAAATCAAGTAGAGTTATCAAATATCACTTATTTGAAGTAGAGTTATTGAATATAGTTTATTCGAGAAGAGTAATCGAATATAATGTATTCGAAGAGGAGTTATCCAATATAATGTATTCGAAGTGAGTTAATCGAATATTGGTTATTCAAAGAGGAGTTATCGAATATTAGTTATTCGAAGTGAGTTAATCGAATATTGGTTATTCGGAAAGAGTTATCGAATATAATGTATTCGAAGTGAGTTAGTCGAATATTGGTTATTCGAAAAGAGTTATCGAATCTAGTTATTCGAAAGGAGTTAATCGAATATAGTTTATTCGAATAGAATTAAAGGAGTTAATCGAATATATTTTATTCGAGTAGAATTAAAGGAGTTATCGAATCTAGTTATTCGAAAGGAGTTAATCGAATATAGTTTATTCGAATAGAATTAAAGGAGTTAATCGAATATAATTTATTCGAGTAGAATTAAAGGAGTTATCGAATCTAGTTATTCGAAAGGAGTAAATCGAATATAGTTTATTCGAATAGAATTAAAGGAGTTAACCGAATATAGTTTATTCGAATAGGATTAAAGGAGTTATCGAATATAGTTTATTCGAAAGGAGTTAAGTGAAAATAGTTAATCCAATAAAGTTAATCCAATAGAGTTAATTGATAAGAGTTAATTGATAAGAACTAATTGAATAGAGTTAATCGAATATAGTTTATTCGGAGAAAGATTTTCGAATCTAGTTATTCGTAAGAGAGATTATCGAATATAGTTATTCGAAGGGAGGAGTTATCGAATAGAGATTATTCGAAAGAGAGTTACGTAAGGAAGTTGTTGAAGGTTTAAAAGATAAACTTTGACTATTTCGAAGTTAAAACGTTGTTCAGTTAAGGTCTGAGAGGTAATTATACCCCAACTTGATTGACTTCCTTCTTAACTAAGGAATGGTAAGGTTTGATAGTGAATGATGGTTAAGTGAATTTAGTTAATGAGTGCAATGGTCGGAGTTGGCCTAGAGATGTTTTATTTAAACATCTGTTTAAACCCAATGAAGAAGCTTTGGCAATGTTTTCCAAATAAGAAACCAGAAATGTTTTCTAATATAGAAAACAGGGAAATGGGAATGTTTTCCATTGTTAATAACGTATATTTTCTAAAATTAGAAAAAAAGATATGTTGAATATATGGAAACAGGAGATGAAAAATGAATAAGTTAAATAGAGAGATAAACGTTCAATGATGATTGATCGATATAATTTCCATTTGGAAATAATATCGTTGCTTGCACACGTATTTTTCTTTGATAGTTAACTCACCGACTATCTAAGTTTTCGACCATTTTAACGTTGTTAACATGGAGAGACCGGTTGGATTATTATCCGAAGAACCACTCCGTATTGGCATAAGCGTTGCGAATCATATATGCCAAAGATAATTGAAGACGGAGTAAAGTGCAAGGGCTATTGTATAAATCTTAGGTAAAGATTGCCTAGGATGGATGTACGGAATAGTGCCTTCGGTTTGTCCAGTCCTAGGACAACCTATATGGAAGAATGTTTGACAGAGTATATCTGGTGGATCGCGTAAGTTGATCTCTTCAAATGTAAGTACGTTTGGTGGTGGAGGAATTCGTTTCTCTTAGTTGTATACCTGTTGTATTTTTGGGGAAATAAATTTGTGATTTGGCGGGTATGACGATGTGACATTCAAAGTGAATAAATGTGTGATCTGTCAGAGATAAGCGTAGCTTCTAGCCTCACGACCGGAAAATGACAGAAATCGGGCAGGCAGCATGGCTATGTAGGTCGCACCTATTAGGGTGTATAACCACCTGATCTAGAGTTTCATTTACTTCTAAAAATCTATTGTTGATGCTGTCCTATTTGGGAAACGGTTGTTGATCCCAACCGTTGGTGATATACATTCGATACACTCAAGCGAAATGAGTGGTCGATCATGTGTGGCCGGGTTGCAAGATGTTCTTGTTGAACCCAGTGTATTCCTCTCTAGAGGTACACTAGCGAAAGGTGGTTCCATACCTTGTCATAGTTGGAAATCCATTACTCAATACGTGCTTGCGGTTTTGATTGTATACTATATATGTAGAACGTGAGATGAAAGCGTTTCTGCTAGATGATTATTATATTGTGGTTGATAGACATTATTATAATATCAAAAAGGTTTTTGATATAAAGATAATTTGGATTCTCATAAGGAAAAAAATCATTCCGTTATACGGCGTGGTCTTATGAGATATCGTTTACTTGTTCGAACTGTTTTAAACTGTTTTACCCACACCAGTCCCATGACTGACCCGGGGTCTTTTTCCCCCTAAACTCTTGGGTGCCCAATTTTGTACAGGCACTCAAGTAGTCGGGATTTACAGATACTCGAAGAGTTGGAGCCAGAGGCTTCAGGATCATATAGCTATTGTTTATTTCCACTGTGTTGTAAGTGCTGTACTTTGATAATGATGTATATTCAAGTATAGATGTATATTTCAAAGTTATGTTATATATATTATATGTTATTCGTTCCGATGTGAGGTTTGTTTTACTCTGATGTTGTGTTCTTCTTCTTCTTCTATTCTAAGTTTCTATCTTATCTTTACTCACCCTCTAATTTCTTTCATTAACTACCGGTATTTTCGGTCCTTGGATGCTCGATATGTGTTCTATATCGGATAACCAAGATCGCTAAATTTCCGGGTCGTTACAGGGCCCCTTATAAAATTCCGCTTGGAAATTTGAAACTTATGGATCGTTTCAGAGGTTGGGACTTAAGAGGAATGTACTTTGATTTGGATTTACATCTGAATGATAGGCAGGATGTTGTCGAGGGGCTCGGTATTATAAAGAGTTGTATGATTACTCAGTTTAATACTGCCAAGAGTCAACTTGAAACATGGTTACACAGGGCTATAAGCAATATTGACCAACAATTAGAGAAGTGGGCCAAATTTGGCTACGAGTTTCAAAGATTGAAAACCCAACACCTTAATCATATTGAAATTTTGGAGAATGATAAAGCTGGACGGTTCCACTTGATCAGATCCCAATAGTACGAAATTGCATCTCTAAAAGGTGGAAGCATCAGAGTAAATAGCTTGGAAGCTAAGAACGAGAAGCTTAAAGAAGAGCTTGAAGATGCAAGGAAACAATTCCAGAAAGCTCAATCTGCTCAAGAACTTGCTGAATCTCAATTGGCTTTGGAAAGGCGAGCTTCCTCTATCTATCAACAAGAAAAAGTTGTTCTTGACGACAAGATTACTTCTCAAAACAAGGCTCTCAAAACTATGGAAAGAGATAATGCTAAGCTAACTAGTGCTCTTGAACCGGCCAAGGCCAAGACTGATGATACTTTGTTTCAATTTTACGTTTACAACATCCCAAACCACGGAAGTTTAAGCTATTTGAATAACGACTTTCCATGAACTCTGGCTCTTGTCTGGGAACAAGTGCTTATATATTCTAATGGCATAAAATACAATGTCCTTAAGGAGAGTCAATTCAAGATCCAACCATCCGCCCTGTCAATGTTGAAGCTTTTAGTTCATAAAATCCTCCTGTAGGCCCTCTGGGTATCCATACTGACGAGAATGTTACTAAAGTTCCTGTTGCTTAGGAGCCTATTGTTAAGCAATGTGCAGGGAATGGCAAAAATGATGACTCCACTTTGAATGTTAATGATTATGAAATTGATCTCATAAAGCCGCACACCTTAGGTAAAACTAATATTTATCAAACCATACCAGATTTGGATTATCTTATTTCTTAACTTGGGTTTGCTGAATTTTGCGCTCATTATTCACTTGTAATAGGTTTGCCTTCGTCACCTCTTCTTCCTATTGGTGTTACCACCGTTCAAGCTGCTACTAATGACTCGATCTTAATGTCACCTAGCACTGGTCCGTGTATTACTCTTCCACCAGGTGATACATCATTACTTCATGCATCTAATCTGGAGGAGGTTGATTATAGTTATAGTAATGACGAGGATGAAGCTTGGCTTACTGGGGCTGTGTCTTCTTTGAAACACAGGATAAGGTCCGTTGTGAATAAGTCGGGAATTATTAACCTATCCTCCTAGAGTCCTTGTGTAAAAAAAAAAGCAGCAAAAGATGGAAGCCAGACAGTTGGTACACCTCCCACTTCCTCTACTAAACAGTCTTTAAGGTTTAGTAATGGGAAGAAAAAGAAGTAGTCCATTTCCATTTGTGGTATACTGAGATTGGTTGTATATGCGAGTGCCAGTCCTCGCCTAGTACTTTATGCTTGTTTTTTCACGCACATTTATGCCTGATACTCTTGACTTATGATTCTATAATATGGTTCTGTGTTGTTGCGATGAAACCGTGTTCTGCTTAAGCTTTTTATTTTAGCTTTGTCGTATTTTCCTGTCTTGCATTCCACATGTTTTCTTTTCATGCTTACAACACAAATTCTCTATATCATAAGTCATTCGTTTTTGCAATGTATGATATTATAATGACTTTTCAGTTATAGCCATGGATCATATTATTGGATGTACTCGACCGATTATATTGAATTCTCTTGATTCTGACTATAGTAATATTAACTTCTTTTTCATGAGTAACCACTTCCTGTGTCTATCACTGTATCGAAGTTCTCAAGTTTGCCCCAGCCATTTCAAGGTGTTCAATTTTGTTAGTCAAATAACCCTTATAGATGCCACACCTTTAATGTAAAGTTGTGACAAACTTATGGTATGTCTAAGCGAGCATTATATTGGATTTCTTTAATGCGGTGGTGATGCCTCCATACCAAAGTTTGTTACAATTTTGTTAGACTAGAAACGATCCGCTTTCCTAAATTCTCATAGTTATAACTAGAATTTAGTTTAGTCGATTGATTCATACTAAACTTCCAGTGCCCCCTGTTTGAGGGGTTTTATATTTTTAATGTTAATACTATTCTTCCAGTGCCCTCCCGTTTGAGGGGTTTTATATTTTTAATGCATTTGGTCGCATTCTAACTAACCTGGCAGTCCAGGCCCTTCGGAGATTAGACTTGAACACATCCCCCCCCCCCCCCCCCCCGAGGTTTTTTTGTGTGTACATTCAACCATATTTCTCGCTAACCTGGCAATCCAAGTCCTTCTGAGATTAGGTTTAAATACAAGCCCACTGGGGAGGTATTGGGTTTTAAGTTTTAATCCAATTTTCGTCCTGTCCATTCTGATTAACTCAGAATCAGGAGGATTATATTGGATACCCCCTTTCGGCTAGGATTTCTGTTGATGATGGTCCTTCCACCTTTTTGTCAGTCCTTCTGGCCTTGGACTGGTACTTCCAGCCTAGGTTTTGTCAGTTCTTCCGACTGTTGGTCCTTCCAGCTTGTTGTCGGTCCTTCCAGCCTGATGCTGGTACTTCCAACATCAGGTTTTGTCGGTCCTTCCGACTTGTTGCTGGTCCTTCCAGCTTGGGTTGCCGGTCCTTCCGGCCTGATGCTGGTACTTCCATCATCAGGTTTTGTTGGTCCTTCCGACATGTAGCTTCATCCCACAAGGAAGATGCTAGTTCTTTCATCAAGTGTTGCCTTAATTTATAGAACTAGCGTCCTGGACCTTTCATTTAAGAAGGTGCCTCTATGGTGGAACTTGCAATCGTTTTCCTGCTGGTCAGCTCTAATTCCTTCGCTAGCCTCCTGTTTTGGCAAGCTATCACAATTTTGGAACTAGAGCTCTAAGACTCTTACTTTGGGGAGTACCATTTTTATGAAATTTATGACACTCTTGTTCATTTGTCGTGGCGCCTGTTTGTTGCTTGAAGTTTCGCGACTTCTCCCATTCTCTTCCTAAGGCTATGCTTTTTGCTTTTGTGTATGTTAATATTTACTTCTTTTAGCGCTTGAGTTAGTGTTGTTGGGGTCACTATGTTTCGTTAGATTCTGAAGGAACAAGCACTTGTTTGATGATCTACAATGTGAAATCATTTTAATCAAGTTTTGATTGAAGGTAAAAGGTTGTAGGCAAGGTAATCATATAAGCAGATATGCTCTTAGTCATAGAGCTAATGTTCAGAACAATATTTGCAAAGTATTACATATTGTTTACACGAATTCTTAATATTAGCATTAACTAAATCATGAAGTAATGCATGAAATTAAAGAAGTGGTGGTAGTGTCCTCTTATTCTGAACCATTGAAATTGGAGCACCATCAATGGTTATCAATTGACGATCAGCCTTGGATTGGCTTGAGCAGGAGTTCCATTACTTGAACTAGACTAATCATCTGATGCCCCTTGCCTTTGGGGAGTTGGAGCGATGCTTGAGGATCGTTGATTTTTCACATATTGTTACAGACGATTCTTCCTGATCAGCTCTTCGATTAGTGACTTTAGATGCCTACACTCGTTGGTATTGTGACCTAGCTGGTTGTGAAATTGACAGAACCTGCCCGACTTTACTGTAGCATCGTTGAACTTCATTTACTTTGGCATTGGATATTTCTCGGTATCCTTAGCTGCCATGAAGATGTTCCCCACAGTGTCATTGTGAGGAGTGAACTCAGAATTCTTAAAAAAGCGGAGTTTCTTATTGGTCCGGTTATCATTTCGCTCGTTGCCCCTCTTTCGACCACCAGGATTCCTTTGGCTGCTTTGCACATTTCTTTTCTTATTGCTTTCCGGGACATCCAAGGCATAGGCCGGATCTTCTTCAACACTCGTATATTCTTCAGCTTTATCGAGTAGTTGCTCGTGGGTACTTGGTTACTTCTTCTTAATCCATCGTCCAACTTGGTCTTTGTTCATATGGCCCCTTTCAAAGCCATCAGGACCAAGTGGGGTCCATAATTTTCAACAACGGTCGCCGCCGCGTTGAAGCAAGTGAGAAAAGCTTTTATCGATTCCCCTGCCCTTTGCTCTAGTTCATCCAATTTGCCTAACATCCCAAACCTTGGTTGCTTGGAGCTGAACTGTTCCCTGAACAGCTTAGCCAAGGTGGCAAAATCGTCCATAGACCTTGGTGAAAGCTTTGTGAAGCAGAGATAGGCCACCCCTTCTAGGTAAGTTGGGAAGTAAAGACACTTGAGCTTGTCTGTGGCACGTGCCCCATCCATATATTGATCGTATTTGCATAAGAACACACTGGGATCGCTCGTCCCATCATAAGCTTGCACCATTGGGGTTTGAAGTTTTGTGGATATAGAGCCATCTTGATCCTCTCGGTGAGTGGGGTCTTAGTTAGAGAAAATTCCCACTACTTTTCATTATCCTCTTTCTTTAAGCTTTCCTCCATGATTTCGTGTACCAGTTCTGATATGCGTTCCTCCTTGCTGTACTGGTCCACAGAGAAGACACCCTTTTCCTTACCAGTTTTCCTAAGCAATCAATCACGGTTTAGATTCCGGGGTCCTGGACCTCCCTCATGGGGAAGTTCCCCTTTGGTGGATCCAAAGACCTGTCGAGAGGTTGCTTTATCGGAATGGTTGCGCGTGAGTGATTTTTCCTCTTTACGGTTAGGATCATTAGAATCTGTAATCTCCTAGTCAGAGTTTTCTCGCCTTGGACTCAAAGAGGAGGAACCTACATTGTTCATATGAGTAGTTCGAGCAAGTTGAGGACGAGTAGCATTTAAGGTAACCTTTGCAGTAACGGCTTGGGTAGCGAACATACACTCAAGTTTTTTCAACATAGCACTGTTTGCGATATCTATTTGACTCGTTAGACTTGCGACAACTTCAACCAATTCTCTCCTTGTTACTGCCGCTCCAGCTCTAGAATACTCATCAACTCCGAAGTGGTTGGTGGGGGGTGTAACGTTGTTAGCATCTTTGGTGACGTCGTCGGTCTCTTTAACGGTCTTACTAGTAGTCTCTTTCAATATACTCATGACTTTGATGATTCTCTTGGATCTACAATAGAAGCAAGCTTAGGATTTCAGGGCAAGGCTCTTAACCTTGTGGTCGAGGGTTCGAGCCCCATGGTGGGTGCCAAATGTTTGAGTCAAAATTGGCTCAAACACCAAGGGTGCTTTAGAAGCACTTCACCAAATGGTCGGATTTAAAGTAATAGGGCCACAATCACTAAAAAGCAAAGTAAAAGACAAGAGAATTTATAGTGTTTCGATCTTAGATAGATCTACGTCCACTTTGGAAGGATTTCATTTCAACATTCATGGTTACAGCACATAGAATCTCTCTTTGCACATTCATCTTCTCTTATTACAAGTAAATCTCACTTAGATCTATATAAATTGGTGGAGAAATGATTAGACCAGCGGAGAAGTGGTGAAATTGGTGGAAGAACGATGAGAAATCTACAAATGCAGGGAGGATGAAGGAGGATTTTCAATCTCTAAGACACTTGGTTGATCTTGATGGAAACCATGGTGGATTAAGCTCTTAGATCTTTGTTTAGAAGTTTTAGATGATGTTAAGATCACTCAAAATGAGAGAGGAAACAATTTGGCAGCCCTTCGAGGTAGTGGAAAATCCCCCTCTCTTGTGGTGGAAGCCATGGCCTATTTATAGATGAGCTCCCATGAAGAAATAAGCTGAAATTCATATATGCAGGTTTTGGGTCGCTCGTGTAGTTATTTACAGAAATGCCTTCGCCTGGTTGTGAACAGCTGTAGACAGCTGTTACCAGTTGTTCAATTCATCCATACGACCATGAGGTGTGCGAGCGACTAAGATAGGAGCGAGTGGCCATACCAGGGGATGTTTGGGGGACCGAGGACCGACCAACCAATTTGACCTATACATGTGAACCCCGTTTTGTTTGACCAGAAGATGGTGCCTGATCTTCAGATGTGCGACCGACCCCAGTGTTTAATCATTCCACTTGTGTGAGCGATCGGCTATGTATGAGCGACTCTGTATCACCTGCTTGAGTGACTTATTCTGCATGGCATGACCAGATGATACACGAGCGACTGAGGTAGGAGCAAGCGACCTGTATGAGTCAGTATGGAGC